>OZ026810.1:10724448-11324448 GCA_964023185.1 Macaria liturata | reverse complement strand
ATATAAAAAAATGTATGTTCATAATAGACGCGACTTTTGAAACTATTTATTACTAGTGGACGCCCGCGGATTCGCTCGCATTATTTTGGGATAAAAAGGTAGCTTATGACACTTCTAAGACTTCATACTACCTACATACCAAAACACAATGATGGTCCGTTCAGCGGTTTTTGTTTGATGCGCGTTTATATACCTAAACAGATAAAGTTCTATAAATGATTGGAAAGTGTCATTTGACTGTGCTTATGCTTACTGGTTCATATTATCAAAATAAATTTTATGGTTAAGCCTGACGCTTACCATCAGGCCAACAAACTTGTTCATATTATTACTACTCGTACTTTAACAAATTTTCACGGATATGCCATTTCTATTTATAAAACTGTTATAATACGTGAAATGAAACGTAAAATCTATTTTAAAGTTGAGTTAAATTTGCCAACTTGATAATAATGTGCTGATGTCACCTCTTTTGTGATGTGTATATGTGTATATAGAGAAGGCATAATAATAGAAGGCCGAGGGAGTGTAGTGAGCGAAGCGACTCTAAAATGGCAACTTAAAAAAACAATTTTTTTTATTTATTTAATTAAGTATTATTTTAAGACATGTCACATCTCGCCTGATTATAAGCATTGCTGCAGTGCAGGATTTAACACGCTTACCTAGAGTAGGTATAGCGAGAACGAGAACCCGGTACATTAAAGATAGTTTTTCTTTACAAATAGCCAAAAACAATTACATCTTCTATATTTATACTTTTATTTCGTAAAGACATACGTACATACTTATAATATATAGAAACAACCAGACTACAAACAAGTAAAATGGCAAATTGAAAATGGACAATCACTTGTGTTGTGCGGGATTCAAACTCACGACACGACCCCTAAAACTGTAGATAGATTCACTACGAGGCACACATTATTTTATAGTTAGGAAGCCCGAGACTTCAAAATGTCTTATGTCATATGTATATTTTTGTCAATAAAAAATTGATGGATTGACTGAGCCGCCAGGTCAATCTGAAAGGTCTACAGTTCGCAATAACACCAACTACATAGTATAGTATTCTATAGTATAATCACTTTTGTGGGGGTATTATACAGTTGTAGTGTAAAGCCTTACTTATACAGGGTTACTAGTAACTAATACAAAACTTTACTGCTGTTTTTTTATTAACTAATACAAAATAGTTTCGAACCTATAACGTTTGTTTTGCGGCTTTGGGCATAAGACTTTTATTTTCATTTAGCGCAATGATGTTTTACAAAACATTTAAATGTATCAATAACTGTGTGCAATGTCTCGAAATATTTATTTTATTTTTATTTATTTATTTTTAATTTTACTGCGATTCTCAAAAAAAAAGTGTGACATTTTGAATTCTGATAGATGACAAAAAGTAAGTTATTATGAGAGTGGCTGACTCTGGCGTCTACTTTTCAAACCACCTTAGCCTCTAGCTTATGTCAAACAGCCGGGACCTACAATTTCACTTGTCAATGGTATGCCAATCATAATCGTACGTTACGTTTCCAACTGGATATTTTCCACGTACGTAAAAATTGAAAGAAAGAAAGAAACATTTATTATTACATATTTGACACAGACCAACAACAAACAATTACACAAAGAAATATAAAATCGCACAGCCCCAACTCAGCATAATGCTGGTTGTGTGGAAGCAACCAGCGCTGGTCTTCCATCAATTGCATCTCTCTTGAGTCGTATTTCCTCAATGATGATTTGATTACCACAATATGATTTCCTTCACCGTTAAGCGAGTGCAAATCCACATATAACTTGAAAATATATGTCATTGGTGTAGGGCCGGATTCGAACCGGGTGCGTCTGGATGAAAAGTAGACACTGGAACCGCTGAGCCACACTCGCTTGTAATTATAAATTGCATAGCTGTAAGTTATAGCCCTGTATATTTTGAACAACACAGTATTATAGGCGTGGTATCAATACAATTAGCATTGGGCCTTGAATTTGCTGGACGTCCGTAAATGTGGCGATTTTGTACATATGTACATTTGTACATACACCTACTAGCCATGTGCTTTAGACATCATGTGACGCTGTTTCGACCAACTTACGAAAAAGAAGGAAGTTCTCAGACCGAGTGAATTCTTTTTTTTCTTTATATGTATGTTAGGCTATTTCTGCCAAAATAAGGAGGATTTTTTCAATACGACTAAATTTGTATTTTTTTATGTATGTTGCCAATTATAATAGGTTTGTTTTGTTTCGTAGGACATGTTTCAGAGGCGGTCCTATATACATTTTATAGGAATCGGCTTCGTTTGTCTAGTACGGCAGTCGTCCAGCCATCCATCCGGCTTAGGGTTTCCGATTTCTCGAGGTTTTTTAGTTCTCGGGTGTCGAGACTTCTCGAGCCTGATTTCTCGGGTCTTCTCGGGTTGTCGAGAAAAAATAAAATACGTCTAAATTTTTGTTTAATTAATAAAAAGAGTCTTTAATTTAACTGTGTTTATTTTACATGAAAAAAATCAACATAATTTTTAACAAAAAAAACAAGTTCTCTATAAAAAATCAGCTCAAAACAAAATTGCTAACTAAAAACAATCATACTTCTTCTCCTTATCATAACTAATCTCATCTCAATAATCTGTAATAAAAAACAAAATCTCTGTTAACAATCAGCTTAAAACAAACATCTTAACTAAAAACAATCATACTTCTTCTTATTATAACTAATCTCACAAATCTTTAATAAAAAACAAAATCTCTGTTAACAATCAGCTTAAAACAAACATCTTAACTAAAAAAAATCATAATTTTTCTCATCATAACTAAAGATCACTCACTAATCTCACTATGTGGGTGGTATGGTATCACAATTTTTGGCAGTTTTAATGTAATTAAATAAGAGATATGTATCTACTATTAATACGAAAAATATAACTGTCTTTAAGCCTGCTTATTAATTCTTATGAAATATGCCTTAAAATAAACCAAAGCATTAATAGATTTATCAGACAGCCGGCTCCTAATCTTACTGCCCACATTTCCCGATATGGAAAATACCCTTTCATTTTCTGTTGAAGTCGGCTTGACTGAAATTAATGCTTTGTATAGTGTTTCCAGATTAGGGGTCCTCTTGCCTGTTTTTTCAAATAGCAAAAACTCTTTTTTTATAATTGATTTGGAAAGCACCACAGCATTAGTTGATTCACCATTTCTCGAAACACCTTTTATTGCTCTCTCTAATTTTATTGAGCTGCAAAGCTGTCTTGTTCAGTTTCTGATTCGCTTACGCCTGCTTCGACAACTTCTGAATTATTTCCTGTCGAAGGTTCTGTAGTAGTGGGAACAGTGGGGTATAGACGATTGAATAAGTCTTCAGCGTATCCAATTAAAAATGTCTTGCTGTCAAAGGATGCCGCTGCCGCCTCGCATTTACAAAGAAAGCTAAGCGTAAAAATGTTTATTTAAACTTCTCGATGTCTCGACTTTTCTCGAGCTGAATTTCCCGGGTACGAGACCGACCGATTTCCCGGGAATTCCCGGGACGAGAATTCCCGGGAACAAACCCTAATCCGGCTTAATAAACTTTCGACACCAGAGTTGGCCACTCATATTCGATAAAAAGAAGATCTAAACTAAAGAAAAACAAAATGCATGGGTTAATCCAGATTAATCCAGGTCCGTAGGGGGGAAGAATCCACTAGCCTTAACTGTGATGGAACTGGCACTCAAACAAGACGGCCGAAGCAACTTCTTAGGGATCGTTTTTTTTTACAAGGAATGGGTTTTAAATTGACCGTCATTCGCCTGATGGTAAGCAATCATTACGGTCTAGGATGGGACGTGCTTACCCAGTAATAACCGATTCACTCTCGCTTTGAAAACGCGTACTAAAAATGCCATGCAAAACCACCACGTACGGCGGGACAATCAAAGTACCTACTCTAGACAGATTTCCCACCGCCTCAAGGGACTCTAACATACCCTAACTGTACAACGTGAGTCAGATTGCTCGTCCCTAGCAATTGACAGGGACAGTTAAGTGGGTCATTCTAATAAGGACGAGTGTTTTGTAACACGACACCTACTCGCTTGAGAGAGGTCTCTCTTTGAATCGTATTTCCTCATGACTGAGGGTCGTGACTCCCCCGCAGAATTAATTCGTTTGGGGAGTTCTCTTGGGCAGATATTCTATATTAAAACTAGTGGACGCTAGTGGCTTCGCTCGTATTAATTCGGAATAAAAATTAGTCTATGAGACTTTCAGGACCTTATACTATCTACATACCAAAAATCATGATGATCCAAGTTCAGCCGTTTTTGCGTGATGCGCGTCTAAATAAACAGACAATAATTCGAAAAACTGCTGAAACATGTTCTGTCATCGATATATAGAAGAAAAGGATTTAAAGTGTTTTCGAATATCTTCTATGCACAGATTTCTGTAACCTACCCTCTTTAGCTTTATTATTTGTATAGATATTATTATATTTGATTTGAATTTGAGATATATCTATCTAAATCTAAATGAATTGCTGTTCGTTAGTCTCACTAAAACTCGAGAACGGCTGAACGGATTTATCTTATCTTAGTCTTGAAATGTTCGTGGAGGTCTAGGGAAGGTTTAAAAGGGAAAAAAAATTGAAATTAATTTATACAAAAGTTTAGGTCGCAGTACGAAGTCTGCCGGGACAGCTAGTAGAAGATAAATACATATATGTATAAGTGTGTCAATAAATGTAATTGTAAATGTATTCTAATTGAGACTATTTCCCGTGCATACCTATATCTCTAAGCACGTGTGGAATTGATCTGTGATGACCCAAACCGCCATATTTGCAATATATCATTATTCATTTGTACAACGATGCGTAATAATTCATGCTATACATACAGTTGTGTATTACAAATGCATGTCATACATAAATCACTACATAATACAAGCGTTTGCTTAGTACGGGGCTAGATGGCGCTGTTTGAAATGTCTTTAAATATGTTTTTACTTAATTTAAATCTCTTTCTCTCTCTTTGAGTTTTTTCTCATTACGTTTTCAGTGTTTTTTTAATGTTTTGTATAAGATAGGAATAAACTAAATTACATATTATTATTATATGTACATACCATTCACAAGCCGTGCAGCCGAAAAAAATAACTTTTTCAATATCAAATGCTCTCAAAATGCTGCTTGTTCATTCCAATCAAAGCTTCAATAATTTCAGGTAACTGCGCGGCGGGGCTGATAAAGTATATCTCTCTCGTTCTTTCACGGCTCGGATGAGCAGCGCTATCTCTTTCTTGCACAGCTGATTAGTTGATGCTCAGAACGCTTGGTGTCTGAAAATAGGAGAAAATTATGTATTAGAAAAATATAATATTTATAAAATGTTTACAAGACGACGCAGATGGCACATACAAAGGGAGACCTATACCCAGCAGTGGGATCCCAAGGGCTGTGGGTGATGATGATGATGATGAAATGTTTTGAGCGGTTTTTACTTTTTCTATTATCTATGTTGTATTTTTGACTGAGTACAAAACATTTGTATAATAATACTTATGTTTGACATTATGTCAGAGGAAGATGCACTTATGCTACCAATTGACTATAGCTATAGGTACTCACACTGAACTAAAGCTTAACCCAAGGACATAAATGTCAAAATCGTATAACCAGACACCGTAAGGGGTTTCAGCAAATTATAGCATCAAATCTGTAATATTATACCTTAGGTATTAGGCTGTAAAGTCTAAATCTGAATAACAAGGAAGTTAATATCTAGAAGACAGATACAAATTCAGGATTCCAGGATACCTAGGTATATAAGCAAAAAGAGAATTGTCGACTGCAATATGAACTAACGATTTACTGGGTAAGTACGCTCCTTCCTAGACCATAATGATTGCTTACCATCAGGCAAACTATGGTCCAGAGCAAACCCATTCCATGCAAAAAAATAACTTCTTCTTTGAGTCGAATTTCTAATCACCAAATTATATAACCATAACCATATTATAGCCATACTTTACCATTTATATTATTTAACCAGCTTTATAGCTTTTTTTTACAAACGATAGAAATATACGAATCAAACAACTTACAGTACCTTTTACATACACCTTTAAAATCCTAAAACCACACTCCTGAATCCGTCTCTATTCATCTAACTCTTTTTTCTGACACGCAAATTATATCAGCCTCACTCAATTTTGACCTCTATTCCCATGACAATAAGAACCACAATCGCTCGAACAAAGTTCCCGTTGGAAACAATATGGCGGCGATTTCCCTCGTTTAATTCTAACCACTAACTCTCAACAATTTAAGGACTACAATCGCTTGAGCAAAGTTTAGTTAGAAGCAATATGGCGTCGATTTTTAAGTGGTTCTTATTGAAAGTAGCGGGGACTAGTCTAAGGCAGATCTTGGCAGATTTCTTGGAGGATGGTCGACGGGAAATTAAATGATAGCTGTGTTATGTTCATAAATGGCCATGGTACTAGTGTCATGTTACCAATTTATGGTGTCGACTCCAGATTCACCTGATTTGACAGTTTTTTTTACATGATATAGGCTTACGCTTGACCACAACTTGCCTGATGTTAAGCAACGTTATAATCTACGATCTAGCGCGCTTGCCTAGAATGATTTTTGCTTGCTTGATTTGACCGAATATTTAGTATTTACGCAGAGCGATTGGTAGAGTTCGAGCAAGATAACTCTACGCGCGGATAAAATTGGAACTAAAATGTTCATATTGCAATTTAATCAGAGGCCAATTCTAAGCATAAGTGCTGCTGCCAGTTGCGCGCAGAGTTATGTTGTACGGACTCTATAATACCGGTTTTTCACAATTCGACTACCATAAGATTACCAATATTGTAAATTTATTAATCGTAAGACTGTTGAAGAAGTGTGTGATATATCTTAAATTATATTGATTAATAGCTCTTGCCTGCGGCTTCCCACGCGTTATTAGATGTCTAAACCTTCCCCTTGACTCAGTCTATCTATTTAAAAAAGTGTATTACAATCCGCTGTGTATTTTTGAAGATATAAGCATACATAACATACAGACATAGGGACAGACGCGGGAAGCGGCTTCGCTTTATACTATGAAGTGATAAATGTAACATAACATATAGACATAGGGACAGACGCGGGAAGCGGCTTCGCTTTATACTATGAAGTGATAAATGTAACATAACATACAGACATAGGGACAGACGCGGGAAGCGGCTTCGCTTTATACTATGAAGTGATAAATGTAACATAACATACAGACATAGGGACAGACGCGGGAAGCGGCTTCGCTTTATACTATGAAGTGATAAATGTAACATAACATACCTAATGGGTAATAAATAATTTCGTTTTATTATATTCCATCAGGAAAGTTCGTGAAAGTTCGGGGAAAGTGGCCAACTCTGGAGTCTATTTTCAGGCCCTAAAGGCCTCTGACATGGCTTAACGACTGCCGTATTAAAGTTAAGTACATGACAATGTATTCATTTTAAAACTGATTTTTTTCAACAAGTTTAGTACCTACTTGAGAGCTCAGTAGTTTTTTTAAGGATTGATTTTTCAAAAAGTTTTGATTAAATAAAAAAAAATACTACTTATACCCTGAAATGTTTTAAAATTGCGAAGTGAATTTATAAATTAATTAAAAAGAACGTTACGTCCAGCTGTTTCAATATATTTTTTAATTATGATTTCTTATTATGAAGAAATAAAAATTTTGAAACTAAATTAGGAAAACCCGATAATAGAACTAGAAAATATTTCAGAACTAAAGTATTTTAAGCGAGATAACTAATGATAAGATTTAATGGACCCCTAACGCTGAAATAATGTGTAAACTAAAATACCATTTACATTCCAATACACATTTTCTTCGCCAATAAAATAAATACAGATAATAAAGAAAATTACGAAGGTCATAAAGCCATGAACACACGGATGAAAAAAGAACTCATAAAACTAATAAAAAAACAACTCACCTAAACAGACGAAAACAATCGCGCATAATCAAAGAATAAAAACTCCATGATTCTATTTAAAAACAAAAAAACTAAAATCTAACACCAAGAAATTCCAATTTCAATATTTCAGTTGGTGCAACCGCGAAAACTGGGAAGCGACTGAATGCAGTGTATAATATCGAGGATGGTTGTGACCACATTTTGATCATTTTTCGTGGGTTCGATCCGGTTTTCATAAACCTAATAAAAAACATGTTCCTGGTGATATGAAGATTGATCTACGTATAGATGGCGCTGGTTATAAACACTTTTTTAGCTCGCAAATAATGACACTATAGTAAACCCTTTCGACACAATAACTACAAAACCATAGTCATCAAGAAAAAAAAAACATGCGAATCTGTCAATAGAAACAGAAAAGATCAATAACTTATGTACCTAAGTAGTCTAAGTACTTAAAAAGTCCTGACTCACCAAAAAGCGTCGAACGCTAGCGCCATCATTTGAAAAACGACCACCTCCATGTCTCGACAATCATGATTCCGTTTTCAAAAAACCAAACTCCCGCGAACTGTTAATTTTTTAATAGACCTTTAAAAAGGAGGTTATCAAGTCTTCCAATATATTTTTTTAACTTCGATCTGTCAAAGTGCAACGGCCCAATCTGACCAACCGCCGGGATTGCAATGCAGCATGTAACAAACTAAGTACACCAATGAGGGGAGAGTACAATTGATGTTTAACTGGCAGTTACAATAAGTAGAATATTTCGTATTTGGAACTCAGCGATTGAAAAGATTCTGAAGGCCCCATTGGATGGTTTTGTAGTGAGCTAAGCAGTTTACACATGAGGTGGTTTTGATGCAAAATTAAGAGTAAAAAAAAGAAGAAAGATAAATTATCTATCTATATGTATCTATATCAATCTATACATAGAATAAAGCTGAAGAGGATCAAAATTCTGTACATAGAAAGTTATAAAAAAAATGTTGGTTGTTGGTTTACTACATATCTATAATAAAACACGTTGCTATATTTTTCGTCTGTTTTACTATTTCTGTGTTTATCTGTGTCTCTGTTTATTTAAATGCTCATCACGCAAAAACGGCTGAACGGATCATCATGATTTTTGGTATATAGGTAGTATTTGGAGGGCTTTGGAGTGTTACAGGTACCTTTTTACACTCAAATAATGCGAGCAAAGCCGCGGGCGTCCACTAGTTTTAAATATATTTTTTATTGTAATAATATAACTATTCTGATGATATTATAAATTACACACCATTGTCAAATAATACAAAAATTTTGTTCTAATTGATGGTTACTTGCCTTATATCTTATTAAGTACCTACCTAATTTGTACTCATTTGTATTTAATTAATTAATATTTGATTAATTAATAGTCAGAGTTTAATTAACGCCCGCTTCCGCTTGGTTGATAAATGCTAATCTAGATTAAGTGACAACTTATCAATCCATAGATACCTAATGCAAAAAAAAATTGTATAAAAGTGCCTGATGACAGACAGTCAGGACCTACAATCTTATTAATCATTATATATGTAATGCAAAAAAAAAATGTATAAAAGTGGCTGATACACTATGACAGACAGTCGAGACCTACAATTTAGTGTAGAAAAGGTAAGATAAAATAAAATTATTAGCGCCACTTTTTACACAAAGAAAACCAATACCAGGCTGTATTGTTTTAAAAAAACACCTTATGTATATATTATATTATACAACTCTACTAACTATATGTGAATTTAGAGTCTTATAGCCATATGATTATATGACTCTAAATTTGGTATAAGCTTAGCGTATAGGCCTTCGGAAATGCATTTTTGTATAGAATGAAAAAAAAACAAATAAGGAAAGAAATACTTAGTGTGTACCTGCCACAGCAATAAGCTTTTAATTTTGTAACTACTTTTCTTTTATTTCATTAAGGTCAATACAAAAATACCAACCAAAGACAGTGTAAAACTGCCTTAAATCGTTCGCAATCACACAGAATTGAAAACCAGAACAATCCAGATAAAATCATGGCTCAAGAGGTACCTTGGGGGGAACATTTTTCATACCACAGAACAAGTGAATAAGTACCTACGTATGTACATTTTGATACACCTACTACAATACATAATACTGTGTATCTCGTTAAGAACACTAATAGAAGAAGAGAGGCCTATGCTCAGCAGTGGACGATAACAGCTTACGATGATGAAAGTTTGTTGGTGTGTAATGTGTATGTTGTAAGTTGTTGTTCCTTAGTAGGTACTCAAATTTTACTACATTAGAACTATATTATTTTAAAGTGAAACTAGTACCTTTGTTGTACAAATTAAGTATTTATTCAGGTCATAAAAAAACAAATTACCATTAGCCAGTAAAAGTAAGAAGAGAAATAAGATGAATGAAGTACAAAATACATAAAAAATGTATGAAAGTGAGTCAAAATTACAATCAACAATAATCATTTATCTTACTTAGTTATTACTTATATAAAACTTACTACTTACTTTATATAAAAAAATAAGAAACAATCTTATAAAATATATGTATAAGCAGCTGTCTATGTGTCTTGTTAGTTACATATTATAATTTTTTTCTCATAGAGTATCTTACTTGTTCAAGAGTTTTTTTGAATTTTCATAGTTCTTAGACCACAAGGAAAGAGATAAAATTTACTTATCATCAGTTATTGAATACAATTATTTTTTAAAAATAAATAATAAATAATAATAAAACAAAGAGACTACTCCTATACTATGATAAGAGTTACTTTATGTTGTTAGAACCTTACAATACAGATGATATAAATTTCCATTAAAAACAGTTTTAATCAATTCTACAAAAATTGTCACATAGGTTACATAGGTAACATTTTAAACTATACATTATCAAACCCATTAAAAACTTCATATCTATGATTCAAACCCTTTACACAATGCATCTTCGTTTTAGTGTGCACTCCTCCGAGACGTTTATTATCAAACATGTAGAACACACGCTTTATCCTCGCATGCACTAAAGCCATGGCACACATAACACACGGCTCCCTCACTAAATATATATCATAACCTGTACATAGGTACGGTGAATTGTCTGTCAAAGATGTGTCAGATTCCTCTTTCTTACTCACATACTTTCGACAGCCAAAAGTAACTGTTGGGAACTTTTTCTTCAACATCTCCGTGATTTCTACAGTTTTCTCTAACAAGCCTTCATAGTTCCAAGCTCCATCTATCCAAGCGCCACCGCTCTGTGTCTTTGCTACATTGTCTATGGCAAGCATAGAGGCATGTTGGCTCGGCTGGTTTCTACGGTTGTCTAACGCTATAGCTACGATGGAATTTATCACTGGATCTACCACAATAGCTCCCCACGGTTGATAAGCTATTATGTCCTGAATTCTTGGCTCGTCTAAAATAATTCTTATCCGAGATATTTCAAGCGCCACCGCCATATATGTTCTGTGTTGCTGCAAATCTTTCGGTTGGAAAACAAAATCGCTCAACAAAGCTTCATAATGGGTTGACGGATGGAAATTTGTAGCCCATTTGAAACGGCACAAATTATTCTGCTTCTTTGTTAATGGCGCTGAAACTGGCACATCTATGTCTTTTATGTATTCAAATGCATCTTTCAGCTCTGGATAATCTATTTTTAGGAATTCCTCTATATTGTAGTACATGCAATCTGTATTCTGAAAGTACCCATCATAACACAGCAGGACACAGTTCTTATCGACTCTTTTTAGATGTTTGAATTTTTCCAGAGGCATTTTCTTGTTAAGAAGTTCCACAATCCAGGATAATTGTTTTACGTCTTTTACTCGGGCTGCATACATCGGTGTCAGAGCGATGGGTTCACTGTATTTATCATCTATTACTGCTGTCAAGTTGTTTTTTGAATTCATTACATCTTCTATGAATTTTGCGAAATCCTCTTCCATCTTGGCCTTCTTTGTTGGTGGTTCCTCCATTCTCTTGATGAACGGCTGAAAAATAACAAAACAACACTGCTTTTTCACTACACACTGTTTTTATTAACACACTGCCCCCTCAAGTATGGGTAACTTGAAAATAGTAATAATTTTTTTTATTCTTCGTAAACATTTAGAAAAACACTTAACTTTTTTAATTTAATATTTTTAAGTAGATATAAATTAGATACATAATATATATTATTAAAAAAAAAAAAATAGTATTTAACCCGTACACAAACAAGGAGAAAACGGGCTTGATTTATTGAAAAAACATTAAATACTTGTTCTTTTATTAATAAATATTTTTTTCTTTTCATCAACTGTTTTGATATCCAGGGGGTGGTTACTCTATACTAGAAAACAACTAGAACAGATTTATAAAATAATAAACAGCCAAATGAGAGACGGAACAAAGATTCCATACTGTTCTGAACTTTTCAAAGAATAAATTCTTAGTATAAAATTTGTTTCTGTATCTGTGTTCGATCTTTTACTTGTTATGGATGTATTAGCATTTAACTCATATTTGCTGTAATAATTCGCTTCTCATAGCATGGCATTGAAGACAATAAATGAAATATATACATGTGTAAACATGACACCAACATAAAACATCAAGGTTACCTGAAATCTTTCCAACCAGACTCAGATTGGACTCTGATATATCCAAAGTTGTATTCGAAAATCATTTTGAACTATTTAACTCATTAACCGGGTCGTAAAGACGTTGATAATAACGAAAATATGATAATATTATCTTCAACTAAAAGACGACATAACGCAATCTCAGCCCGCCTTACAGTGAAACGTAATTATCATACGTAAATTGTGAATTTTAAATAGATCGGATACGAGTGGCGTAAATTTGCATGCCTAATTCGTTTCGTTTGATAATAATGAGCTGAAAGAACTGAAATCATGTAAATTTACCTCGACAGCGACTGACTATTCTGTCGTCTCTGGCCTGGTTAGTCCACGATAATTTCTTGTGATTTAATATGATACATATACTTCCAGACTTCTCTCACGATTTCTGTTAGATATTAGACAGTTTGGAGATGGAAAATAAGATTTATTACACGCGAAAAACGATAACCAAAGTAGCCATCATTTATGCAGATAAATAAGCCTATTCTTGTTAACACGTATGATCAGTAAATAAAGCCCTGCGATTGGTCGAAAAATTCTAGGCGTGATTATCAGCCTATCACAAATAGCTATTTTGACATTGACGGCTTTGACAGCATTTTGTTATGACGTATGATAGTTGTAATCGAGAGCGTACTAGATTACATTCCGTTGTGCTGATTAATAACCCATGGTTATGAAGTATAGAAACAAAAATTTCAACTGTATGTATTAATTTGGTTTATTTATAAAGAAAGTTTTGCGAGTACAATATTAAAATACATTGTGATTTTCTCAAACGCATAGATTACAAACTGTAGATAATGTTTTACATATTCTTGTTTCTATTTATTATTTGTTTTCCAAAGTCTGGTACCATGCCTGGCAGGTTTCAGAAGCAATCTCGCAGAGAGCCGATAAGGCACGCCCAGTTGACTCGTATTCTGTAAAAAAAATGGAAACTGTGAAAATTGTAAAAAACATTTGGGCGACAAGTGCAAATTCTACTGTTTTTTAAGTCGGTTTAAAAAGATGACATGTTTTTGCTGTTCTGTTTATTCACTTATGCTTATGAAAGGACAGATGATCGTGATTTTGGTATTGAGATGAGTAGGTACAGGTATCCGAAAATTACGTTGGATTTTTGTTCCAAAACAAAAAGTGGGACGCGGGTGAAGCCGCGGTCATCCACTAGTCCAATTAAATTTTGACACATTTTGAGCTAAAAATACTTTTAAAACGACAAACTTTCAAAATAATATTATTATATCATTTTCATAACTTCACATCATAAAAGAAAGCATAAAATTAGACATACCAACATTGCCGCGTTTGCCAAAAATAGATCCATTGAACGGCGGTTTTCTATAAGTTGCTTCAGCCATTTGCATGAAACCAATCACCAGCAGGATGAAACAGCATGGGATAAGGACACGCATCTTCCAAATCTGAAATGAAAAGTAACAAAGCAAATAAGTAAGTTCATATGAGAGTAGCCAACTCTGGTGTCAGAGTTTTCAAACTGCCTTAAAGGCCTCTGACATGGCTTAACGACTGCCGTTTTATAACAAAACAGCCAATGACGAGTAACAAAATGTTTGGGTAAACGAACATTCTTAAATAACTAAGGATACATTTTATTTTGCAGTTGACTTGCAAACTGCTAAGTACTTGAATGATTTTTAATAAGTGAAACTAAAAAGGGAGTTTTAAAAAAGATCATTGTGAGTGTTCCATGCCAGTTTAAAGTAAAGCAAAATGTAAGTCTAAAGACTTCAATATATACTTAGAATGTATAAAATACTAACTTGTAATATAATGTTTAAATATGATTTATCGCCAAGTGTAAAAGATGAACTGATGCAGTTGCCCATCTCCAACCCCTATTTATACGGAGCATAGCAGTAGATATTCTATAACTAAAACATAACTTTTGTAGAATATTAATTGTCAATGAAATATAGGGTGCTGTAAAAAACAAAAAAAAAAAAACTTTCGCACACGTAACATATAGATTATTATTAAGACGTGCTCTACAACTACTAATAATAAAATTAGCCGCAATCTATCCATATCTATCCCGTTTCTGATTTATTTATATGTTTCTTCGAAAGACTAGCCGAAGAGCTAGAACTACAGCGGCAAAATAATCGTATTTTAGTTAAAAAAGAAACAAATTGTAAGCCAGTAAGTAGTAAGATTTATTTGTTTATTAGTCTACAAAACAGGCACGAAGCTAAAACACACATCATATAATATGCAGCTCTGGAATTGGTTTGTGTATTCGTTATCATGTAAGTATGGCGGCGGAAAAGACACCAAGTTTTTGCCACATACAGTATATAAGGCAGCACTATCGTCATGTATAGGTACTTTGATCTTGGTAAACTTATTAGTTATGTGAAGATGCGTCAGTAACCTTCCCATAGGAAATACGTTCGCCGTAGCCCAAATTGGCTTGGAATCATCATCATCATATAAATATAGGTAGGTAGAATAATGTTGTAATTATTGTATTGGATGTATGTAGTTACGAGTGAGAGTGTGTCTCATTAATAAAAGCCATAGTTTAAAATTTCAGTGCTGATAAATTGACGCAACAAATATTGATGTCCAAAATAAGAGCATCCTGTGTCATCAAATGCTTCAATGCGATAATCCCAAGAGTCATTTACCCTTAATAGTTTCGTTGTCCTTTCGTATTATGGGATGATTGAGAAATAATCAGATCACCTATTAGGTATTTTTATAAATAGTCTAGAAATCTGGTTTGTCATGGGACTCAGATACAATAGAAGGTACAGCTTTATCATAACGATGGATAGGGATGAAAAAAAGGTTGGTTTCTCTTAGTAATACCTACCTACTAGCAAACAACCTCACTGAGTACCTACGGCGTCATATGAAATACAACAACACTGATTTTACTACTTCTCGGAATTCATGAATAAACTAATCTATAAAATGTTTCATGGTAGGCAGTGTAAAAACTCTCGACTCGACTTTGTTTTCTTAAGCTCAGAAGTTTCTACAATACTGCTATTAAGTATCTACTTACATACTATCTAAATATTTAAATGTCCACTAACACTATTAGCTACTCAAACACCAGCAAATCCAATATGGCCGCCTCGAAGATCAAACACGACCGCTAAACTAATAAAACCCATGCGAGACCAGCTTTTATGCACTAACAAAGTTTTGATCCCACGGGACCCTGTGTGGTCAGTCTCCAATCATCCATTAATTGAGTATGGATTAGAAAATTAGAGGGTAGATTGAATATTGCCCTGGTTTTCTGGTATAAAATGGAAGGATGGTTTCTTCTCAGCATCAGTTGCTTGGTAGCAGTTGGAGTTAGTGATACGAGCTGATCCAGTAGGTACTCAAACTTAAATAAAGGTATTGTGAAGGATTTTCCTTTTTAAAATTTTTTATTTACAATAACCACTATCATCCAAGTATTCAACTCAGCTTGCTAAAGTGACTGTACCTACCTACTTAGTTTTTCACACAAGTACTTGAGTAAAAATATTTATATGTGCCTACCTATTTAAATCATGCCTATCTTTGTTTTTTTTTCAATATTTTACCGATCTTGACTTGATTACATGGATAGAACGTTCTTTATAAGCAAGTCCGTATCAGACTGACAAAAACGTGTATCAAAGCTATTGACACCAGCGTAATTCATTTACTATGACGAACAGTCAAAGACTATAACAACATGTCAGTCCTACAAAACCACATGTTATTGTTAAGTAGGTACTTACTTGCTCCATGTCGGGCCTGAACGACGCCACGGAGGACGCAGTGAGAGTGGCGGAGTTCTGCCCCCTTAGAGAAGAGGTGTATTTTAGTGAGCGTACTGACGCTCGCTTATGGAATAGAAATACCAATGTATGGGAGTGACGTAGCATGTCAATCTTCGCGATGTCAATCCCATACATTGGTATTTCTATTCCATAAGTGGGCGTCAGTACGCTCACTAAAATACGCCTCTTGTCTAAGGGGTCTAAGGGGGTCTGCCAGAAATATCTAGAGCTGACACTGGACACAAGCTCGAATCGCGAAGAAGTTAAGTACTTGTTTATACAAAATACACTAATTCCAGATGTCCCGAGTAATGTTCCGCATCACCCTGGCTGTGGCCTGCATCGTGGTGGTCCTTCTGTCGCTGGCTGACGTGACCGAGGCCAACTATAAGAACGCTCCAATGAATGGCATTATGTTCGGAAAGAGGGGGCCTACGGGTGAGTTGTACTGTTTTTATCTTCTTTCATAAAGAAAATTAAAGTTGATGTCTGAGTTGGCCACTATCACATAATGATATAATAATATAAGTATCTAATAAAGAAATGAGTTCGCAAGTCAGATCAGCCAATTTTTTTATTTTTGACTTCAACTCGCTTAAAGTCAAGCATTGTTGCAGCCTTACGATTAAAATTATTTTCATAGAAAAGACCGAATAACTAAGTATCGACTTGAAGAATGCGCGATATGTTTTATAGTTCACATCAAAAGTCTTTCGTTTTTCTTTTGTTTGAGAGAAAGAAGTTTTATTTTATTTATTACAGCCGTCATTTATACCTACCTACCTACAGTTTTGACAGTAACTTTGTATAATAAAGTCAATACAGGTACTTATTTTATTGCAGAGTATGATTCCCGCAGCAAGACATTCACCGCCCTTTGCGAGATTGCTACAGAAGCTTGTCAGACCTGGTTCCCTGCTCAAGAAAATAAGTAAAACAAATCTGATATGTAAAACAAACCCTTGAAAATACTATCTATACGTACATACGTTTCATTATAGGTACTTAAAACTCTTACCTAGTTAGTTACTCGTAGTTACATGACTTTTTTTTGGTATTACATCCTTTTCATAACTTCTTGAATAATGTTAATTGCCTTTATTTACATACCTATGTATGTACCTACTATTACTTTATTTTATTGAAAATGCTTATTCAAGGGTTTGCAATTTGGAACGACTACAGCTTTTGATGGTAAATGGATGAAAACGAAATTTTGGCAAGAACAATGGACACGTGAAACTATGACTGATAATATTATCTTTTTCGACAAAACTGTATTATGGCGCTCAAATACTTTTGTTTAATATTTAATTACACATATGAACCAATATCTAACACATATTATAAAGTAGATTTAGAATGTTAAGGCTGGAATAGAATGAATAAATAAATTATTAAAAGATAATTGTATTATTTAATTTTAGACTAGCGGATGCTCTTGGCATTGATTTCTTACACAAGTCACATAAAAAATTAAAAGTAGTTGCTATCAAAGTCCTAAAGCCACCTTTACCACAGAATAAATAATCCATTACGCTGTTATATTATGTATTTTTGTAGTTGGGTACTAATAATCCTGTTAATTAAAGTGTCACATATAAAATTACCTGAAAATAATCTAGAAAGAATACTAGAAAAACAACTGCAGATTTTTGATTAAAAAATTATAAATATTACAAACAGACACACAGATATTCAATGGTAGTACACGACGTATGCATTCAAAGTAGGCCACGTTGTATGTTGCGTAGAACGGAACGATACTTCGTCCTAGTTTACGCATTTTTAAATATGGCAGCACTCCCATACCGTGGGAATATGATAAGACAAACTTTCAATTTCCATTGTAATGCCGTCATCTAGTTTTTTGTGATTATTCTCACCGGATTCCAATAAGAATTTATATTTCCTGGTGAAACTATAGTCAGCATCAGGAAGAGTTCCAACAGTGACTTTTACTATGTTGTGTTTATTGATAAACTGATAACACTGAAAGAAATGTCAATAGTAATCAGTGACGTTTCGAATTCAGAAGAAATTGCAAATTTGGTGTTCTACCTTACAAATAAAATGTGTTTATTAAGTTGTGATTTCGTGGTGAAATAATTTAATTAAACAGTTTTGTGTAGTTTATTTCGCTGCCTTAACGATATCAAGATGACTACCAAGGAACTTTATACGAAGGTAAGAAAATATTGACAAAAACAATTGCCTTGTTCTGTCCCATCATATTTTGAATTTGGAACTAATTATCTTTGTAAAACCTTCTTCGTTCTGTTGTTTTAATTAATTGCAAAGCCTTTGCAGTTACCCATTTAACCAATTAGTAAAAAAAAGATAACATCTGCATTGTAGATTGTACTTTTACTATCTATGTCACTCAGCATGTAGGTAATTTAGAGCTCAGAGCTCGTAAATAATTTACAAGATTATATTACATTAATTTGATAACTTCACGCAGCAAGAAATACATTTATGCAATACTTTATGTTGTTATTTATCACACATAGCCTTTACAAATTAACAAACAAAGACTTTAATGATGAAAAGGCCCTAAAACATCTTGTTTTAATGAATTTCTTATAGATCCTCACAATAATATGCTGTTGTATTTGATAATAATACCTTACACATCTTTGGCATGACATCACTGCATAAATTAACAATCAATTAATCACTTTATGCCCAAATTATTTTAATATGAAGTAATTGAAACAAAGATTTATTACATATTGAAACACTCATAAGAATTTTCAGATTATATAGTAGATTTAGACAATATGACATATTGTTAAGAAAATTCATTTAAAAATTCTAGAAAGTAAAAAGATATCTATAGTGTTAAGTATATCAACTTGTAATACCAGTTGATATTACCATTAGGTATGTAATATTAAATTATTCAAATGTAATTTATATTCCACCAAATGACCTTGAGGTGTTAAACCAGATTTATACTTGGGATTTTCTTACTTATATTTTTAAAGGGCACATCATATGTAATAGTTTAAACACTTCCTTTTTAAAATATTTCTATTATAGTAATAGATTTTAAATTGTATAGTAATATGTGGTAATTAACATACCTACATGGTTGTATTTACAAACTTACATAGGTATATGTACCTAAGTCGTGTAGTTTAAATATAAGACTAACACTATGTTTTAACACTTTGTTATACAACTAGTGAACACCCATGGCTTCCCTGACATTTTAGAATAAAAAGTGGCCTATGTTACTCCAAGATCCTCATACTACCTACCTACATACCAAAAATCATGATTATCTGTTCAGCCATTATTGTGTGATGTGTGTTTCTATTAACAGACAACGGTTGTATGTTTTGTTCTTTGAGTTTTACTAACTAAGGTGTGTACTTTTATACAGAAAAAGGCTACTTAGTGCTTATATCTACATGCTATGACACAGGCATCAACTAGTAACTAGAAAAATGAGTAACTAAGCTATATCTACATACATATATAGCTACATAAACATTTCTTTTGATAATATTACTTACTGTGTTATGAGTTTGAAGCAAAGTGTCACACAATGTTTACATAAGTACAACTTTGTATTATTAGTGTGTGTGTAGGTTGTGTTATGAAATAAATATTTGGTATTCAGTGAAGCAATCATGGAAACCATTTATCTGCTTATATGGAATAGTCTAATTCCTAATTTATCTTATTAGGTAACTAAGTTCCTAATAGTTTTGCTAATGGTTGTCAACAGAATAACTTTCTAAATATGTATATAAAACTCAAAGGTGACTGACTGACTGACTGACATAGTGATCTATCAACACACAGCCCAAACCACTGGATGGATCGGGCTGAAATTTGGCATGCAAGTAGATTTTATGTCATAAGCATCCATTTAGAAAAGATTTTTGGAGATGCCACTTTTAAAGGGCTGAAATAGGGGATGCAAGTTTTACTTCTTAATGCGTGTGAAACCGCAAGCACCCACTAGTTATTTTATACGTGCAAAAGTAGCCTATATGATATTTTAGAGTCTAAATCTATTTCCATACCAAATTTCATTCAATCTGTGTCAGCTGTTGGAGTATAAAAAAGTAACCAAGTAAGAAACATACAAACTTTTTGCCTTCTTAATAATAGTGGGATCAGCTGGGGATACTTTGAACTGGTTATTTAAAAAAGATAGCTTGATGTAATAAGGGATGATAGATTTATAGTTCATTTAATCCTTTACAAATATGGAATTGTACAAAGATCTTAAAATATAAAATGTAAATATATATCCTTTTAGATAAAGTAGATTAGGTTACGTATTTATTACGTGTTAATTAATAATAAGTAGTTATTATTTCATATTCGAAAAATATATAGGTAAGTTTATTATTTGTTGTTTATTGAATAAAAGTCTATGTATTCTAACGTACGAGACCCTCAAAGACTGACCAAATCAACAACCTGTCAATAAACTGGTCATCCCATCAACAACCGAGCGAGATACGACGCGTGGGTTGACACGTGCGTAGTACATAATTAGGCGTGGATTTAATTGGAACTAAAAAGTTCTGACCGGTTGTCTGGGGTTAGACTCAAAAGCTAGGGAATAATCTATGTATATAAAACTCAAAGGTGACTGACTGACTGATATAGTGATCTATCAACGCACAGCCCCAACCACTGGACGGATTGGGCTGAAATTTGAAATTTGGAATGAAGGTACATAGATGTTATGACGTAGGCATCCGCTACGAAAGGATTTTTGGAAATGCAACTTTTAAAGGGGTGAAATAGAGACGACGCAAGTTTTACTTCTTAATGCAAGCGAAGCCGCGAGCACCCACTTGTTAGATATACGTATAAACCTAACCTAATGAGCAGTGACCAGCATGCTGGCGCATTCTTGGCGCAAAGAATAAGAATTGCCATCCAACGCGGCAATGCCGCCAGCATGCTGGGAACGTTGCCTACTACAGACATAATTTTTAAAGGTATTTAGAAAACTGAGTAAAGTTTTTCTATTTCTTAGATTTTTTCAATCTTGCTATTGAATAGTTTGTTGTGGAAGTTTGCTCGAGTTACTTGTATTTTGGCAAAGTATAAGATTGGACCTAGGAATAACACTTCATCATCATCATTATCCACAGCCGATTTTTCCCACTGCTGGGTAGGTAGGTATAGGCAATAACACTTAGGTTACTTTACTGTCCGGATTAACGCAGGTAACGCCGCGAAGCGACACTAGTATAGCTAATGCGTGTTTGACATAGATAAATATGCAAATGAAGAGCGAAAAGAGTTCTGATTATCTCAGTGATTACAACACTTCGATTTGCGTAGGACAGTAAAAAATGTAAGACATTTGTATCTCTATACAGAGTTTCTATGGTACCCACGGCTTGGTAAGCGAAGTGTAGGAAGACCTGTGCAACGGTGGCTGGATGATATTAGAAAGTCAGAAGGAAACATCTGGGCGAGAACTGCGCAAGACAGGGAGTATTGGCGTAAGAGGGAGGAGTATACCCTGCAGTGGGTCTCGTTACGCTGATGATGATGATGACAGAGTTACTATAAAAAGTTTCTTATTTAACTAAGACGGGTTCGCACATGAGCGGAGTTTGCCTGATGGTAAGCAAAGGCTTATGGCCTAAGCTGGAGCGTGCTTACCCGATAAGAAGCGATTTGATTTCGCTTTGAAGAATAAGTTAGAAGTAATTGCGTATGAGAGTGTCCAACCCTGGTGTCAGAGTTTTACCGCCTTAGGGCATCTGACATAGCTTAACGACTGCCGAACTAGCCAAACAGCCGGGACCTACAATTGAACGTGTCAACCGACCCACAGATTGTTATTACCCTCTTAAGTTTCAATATATGTGTATAAAGGATGGTCAGATAGCTTATATATTATTGTAATAATACCAGTAAAAACCAGATATAGCGATCTTTAGTCTCAGCTGTGGCCTCACTGAATTAATTTCAATTCAATTATCACATACTTTATGGTTATGGCTAGATTTTTCTTTTATTTTAATTTTATCGACTGAGCAAAAGATACTAAAATGAGATCAATTGAAGATTAAAAATATAAATAAAATATAAAAACAAGGGAAGAAAAACTATACATACTACTTCTAACTAGGTACTACAAAAAAGGGGCACTAAGAAAACCTTTAGATACTTAAGCCTAAACACAATCTCCATCTCTAAAGTGCTCCAGCCCACTACCAGAGGGCAGCGTGCCCAGCATACTGGCCGCATTACCACGCTGGATGGCAAAAATAAATATATTTTTATTGTCAGAACGGAGTCTATATCTTAATTACCCAGCGTGGTAATGCGACCAATATGCTGCCCTCTGGCAGTGGGCTTAGACCATAGTCATAGTACACTTATAGTGACACTTAGACCATATTTAGACTTTACTAAATACTTCTAAACTATTTTATTATTTGCTGTAGTAGTTTAGTTTATCCAGCTTGTTTTTCAAATACATAAAAGAGAAAAATATATAATTATTTTTTCCATATAGGTAAACGTGAAAAAGTGTGCGGTACCATGGGTTGATTTTGCTAATGAAAATCGATCGTCAAATCAACCAAGTCGGAAATAACTATGAATAAATCCAGTTTCATATGTAATTTGTACCTACTACCTAGTATGCTAATAAATTCACATTCTTGCAAAAAGAGAAAATTTTGACCGAATCAACACAGGATTTCGTCAAATCTATTCCTTACTCTCAAATCCAGTATTTATGCATAATAATACATACTAAATAATAAATTATCTTATACATAATAAGGCGAGTTAATTTATGTGTATTAGAGATTTCTTGATGATCAAAAAATACTCTTAAATTTCAAGGTTTTCGAATTAATTTTGTATACGCGTATAATTTTATGAACTTTTTTCGATTCTCCATTGCTTTCTCGTATAGGAACTAAGTACGTATAAATAAATAAAAAATAAAAATATTCCGGGACATTTCACACAGCGCCATCTAGCTCCACACTAAGAAAAACGCTGGTGTCATGGGTAACATATACATAATGTTAATCGACATAATATGTACATTGTACAAACTAATAATAATAAATAATGTAAATTTGTAATAACATGAAAATGGGATTGTTTATTAACTACATTTTAAATGTAATAAACATTTACAAATTAAAATCTTTTAAAGAAAAATCTATACAGAGATGTCAAATACATAGTTTTATAAAATGATGAACTTACAGCAAAAACTCGAAATTGATCTTCTCATCGAATGAGAGTGGCCAACTCTGATGTCGACAGCTTTCAAACCGCCCTAAGGGCCTCTGACATGGCTTAACGACTGCCGTACAAGACAAACAGCCGATAAATAAATCGAAATTCATAGTAATGATGTGTTTTTTTTATTTCAGGACGCCAAAATATGGGTGGAGCATCCGGACAAAGTGTGGGAGAGTGCGACCGTGACGTCAGACTACCGGTCCGGTGTACTCATAGTCAAGTTGGACGACAGCGGACAGATACGACAGATCAAGGTAAAATGTATCTAACATTATGTAGATAAGGTCTAAATTACTATGACAGATACGCAATAGATTTAAACCAATCTGTCATTTGTTTTTATTTTTCATATTCAAATTCACTTGAATGATAGGACTTGGATAAGAATTGAATTACAATGACGAAACCGACTTATTAAAGGATCACAATATCCGAGAACTTATTATATTATATTTAATTTTAGGATTAAATATATATAAAGAGCTTTTGTTTACAATATAATATATAAAAACAAGGGAAGAAAAACCAAACAAACCAAGGGAAAAAGAATATTAAAATATTATATCTCTGTTTATAATATGAGAGAGGCCGACTCTGGTGTCGAGAGTTTTTGAACCGAATAAAATAAGAGTGATTGATTGCATGTTTCATTTGATTTTGTATTAGCTGTAGAGTTTATTATTCTTGACACCCGAACTAAATAGGTGTTGTGGTTTTGCGGCTTCCATTATAAATGCTGCAACAATATTGCTATAAGTAAACATTGATACAGTATTTTGTTAAATCTATATATAAAAAACTCAAAGGTGACTGACTGATTGACTGACTGATATAGTGATCTATCAACGCACAGCCCAAATCACTGGACGGATTGGGCTGAAATTTGGAACGAAGGTATATGTTATGACGTAGGCATCCGCTAAGAAAGGATTTTTCAAAGGGTGAAATAGGGGATGCAAGTTTTACTTCTAAATGCGAGCGAAGCCGCGAGCACCCACTAGTCTCTCATAAAAAGGAATAAACGAAATATTAATAAATAATAATCGGTTCTAACTCGGTTGGGTAAGCACGCTCAATCCTAGACCGTAATGATTGCTTACCATCAGACGAATTGTGGTCAAGTGCAAACCCATTCCTTGTTATAAAAAACACTTACCGTCTTATTAATAAACGTGGTTTTAACTATTAGTTTATTATTTTTAAAACCAGGACTTTACAAAAAGTCTGTTCTTCTTGTTCGTTAAGACCGTTTTAGATTACCACTATCGTAAGACTGGTATTAACTTCGCAATGCAATAACTAGTAATCGTGCGCTTATGCCAGTCCATAATTGTTTTATGGCAGTCATTGTAAACTGTATTTTTTTTGGTTTTGTGTTATGGCTTTTGCGAAGTTTTGACTTTGCAATTCTGTCAGTGTCAAGTGGGAAGATAGACCGCAGGCCTCGAGCATCAATCAGACGTCAAAGACCGCAGGATTGATCGCATGAAGTTATAGGTAGAAATGGAGAAAACACTCCTAATACCTACTTGATTCAAATACCTACGCATTGCTATCCCACTCTAAGTGGTGGGAAGTCTCTTTCTAGTGTGGTGTTCGGTATTTTTATATAAATACTCAAAACTCCCGAAACTGGGTAAATTAACCTATTAAGTTTAAAGTTCATCTGTCACCAAATTATTATTTATATGAGTTTCTAGTGTTTCCAGTTTGAAAGGAATTTAATATGAATTGTTTAAGTAAATTATAATAAAAAAACAGAAAATACAAACGGAACATTTAAGTTATGAAGACAATCTATACCAGTAGCAGATTTTTTTTATAAAATGTTAAAACAAATAATAGAAAATCATTACGAAACAATTACTAATGTGTATTTGGCAATTGGAGGATATCAAAAGATTACCATATATTTTGGGAGTTTCCTCATGCGGCAACACTTTATCTATCCGCCATCATAACAATGCCTGTCATTTGAACTGTCATGGCAGAAAAACAACAAACATTCGTCGATTCGCGCTTTTGAACGTAAAAATTAGCTTAAAAAGTATGAAAAATGGTGCAACGATGTATTGTGCGTGGTTGTGGAAGCGAGTGGTATCCAGGAACACACATAAATTATCACACGTAAGTCCTTAAATTGGATTTTTATAAACACTAAGTCTATCGACTGATTTCACTTAAATATCTCGAAAACATTATGATTATTACAGTGATGAAGCCTTTAACTAGTCTAAATTAGCATATATAATGAATTCTAATTGTTGTAACACATATATTTAATGTTTTATCAAAGTTATTAATAAATCTTAAAAATGGAGTACGGTGACCATAAAATATTTTTTGCGGATATCTCACGTAGGTATTATGTATGCCATGTTCACTAAATCACAAAGCACTCATTTGCATATTTGTTATTAGATATAGGTACTCTGTTAGGTAACAAAATAATTGAATCTCTAAAAAAAATATATTTGAAAATAAATTATTATATTGACTCTTTTTAATGTCATAACATGTTGTGCTATTATTATTCCTATTGTAAAACTGTGCTCTGTTTTCAGATTTCCCAAAAACAATGTACAAAGAAGTTTGTGGTTAGCAGTTATACCATTGAAATCCAAGTTTTATGAAAGTGCTCGGATATGCAGCCTACACTTCAAGGCATCTGATTATGACTTACCAAGTAAGAGATTGAAGGCAACGGCTGTACCATACTACATTGAAAATGGGACCGACGAATATAATGTATCATCAATTAGCCAGGTATATATTGATTGAAAGCTTGTGTTACAAAAACGATTTTTATCTCAAAGTTTGCTCAAAGTCAGAATTATCACATATTACACTAGTACCTATAGTTACAAGTGGATTAGATTAAAAAATACTCGTGTTTTGGAGGGCACGCTATACCGCCGGTTCACAGCTTGGTGGTAATATAATTTACCCGACCGGCCACCTACCACCTCAAGTGTAAAATCTGTTGCTAAGCGCCTAACGGCGTGTTTCAACAGCCTTGTTTGAGAGCCAGTTCCATTCCATTTCGGTTATGCTCTACCATGGGCCAGAGTCGCTTGTCTGATCAAATACCCGGCTGTTAAGAGTAAAAAATTGCTTGTCTTACTAAGCATATATAGGCGGGTATATAATTATATTCCATAATTAACTGACCCATCATGTGAGTTATGTTTAAAAGCTGGTCTATTTTTATAAACTGACATCCGAAGTCTCATTTTAGTAAGAAAATTTGCCAAAATATAAAAATTGGATTTCAGGAAAGACAATCACAAGATCCGAGTAAAGCACCATCTAGTATCGTAACGTCGCCTAGTACTTCGTGTTCTGCGAGATTGAAAGCTCCTCAAGCAACCATCGGTGCATCACCTTCATCCTCGAAGGATATGAGTGGAGTTAATGAACATTCCTTTGAAGAAATTGTTAAATCAAGTCCGAAAAGGCAATGCCTGAAATCAATAGAAAATCTCGAGAGTGTTGAGCAGGTAAGTTTGCTCTTAGTAGGGAGAAAAGTGCTTGTGAGTTTACCAAAATTATGTGACAGTCCACTTTTTACAAAATTTTGAAACATAGCATTTAATTTATTATATGTATGATGTGTTGCAATATTAATCCTTTCCTTTGGCTAACACGGCAGTTAATTTTCTTGGGTATACTTAGTCCATCATTTCATTCGACTAATAATAAATGCTCTTTTCAAAAATTATTATTAACACATAATGTATTTTTTTTAGATTTACAACGAGGCAAACATACCAGTCAAAAATGTTGAAGTTGGCGTACAAGCTAAAATAAAAACAACAACAGAAGAAAATCTACATAAACAAAATAAAGCTCTAAAGCAGAAAGTGGTTCGGCAAAATAAATGCATTAAAAATATGGAATCATTAATCGCAGTGGTAAAAAAATACACTGATAACAGTGAAATTGAAAACATAATTCAGGGCCGTTTTAGTGATTTATGTAAAGAACTAAATAAATCGCCTACAAACCCTCATGGAGTTAGGTACAGCGAAGAGGTAAAAGCGTTCGCGCTGACTTTACATTTCTACTCGCCTAAAGCATATGAATTTCTTAGGAGTGTTACTGCTTTGCCACACACTTACAAAAAGATCACCCCTATTTTATAGACATTCAAAAATGTCTGAGTTTCACAACATTTGTGAACAGAGGAAAACTTTTGTTTCCATCTGCTTCAGCTTTCAAAGTCGTGAAACACAGCGATAAAGTGTATAGACAAGCTGTGAGCTCTAGCCAACTTCATACAAAAAATATTCATGACAAACTGCTCAACGTCATTTCACAGCATTTTTCACCAATAATGCATCAACTATTTGACCATTCAGCCCCTGATTCAATTACTGTTTCCGAGCTACACGAAACCATAATTATGAAGCAAATTGCGAGTAAATTTTTGAAAATTCGAATGCGGGCCTATTTGAAAACGCATTCACAAAATCTACTGTCCCATTTACGAGGAAAGAGACAAAAACTCCATAAAGTAATACTTTTTAGCCACGTGTAATCTTTTTAAATAATTTTCCAATTATGATACGGTCTGGTTACAGAACATTATTTGATGAGTTGTTCTCAACAAGTCCTTTCATTTGATCTCATGTTGTAGAAGCGCATTATTTAACTATTTCGCCATCTTGGATGATCCGCCATATTGGTTTTAGAATGACGCCACGTACCTTATCATGCATTATCATCCAAACTAAACGTGTATACAAAATCTCAGCTCAATCGGTTGAAGATATCTAAGTACTTTAAAATTAGTTCCGAGATTCCGCCCGAACAAACAAACATACCTATACATATAGTGCAAGCTAAATAAAAGTTTTTAAAAATCAACTATGTCACTGCATTGTGCTCATCATTGCAAGACATGTTACAATAAATAAATAAATATTCCGTGACAGTGCACACAGCGCCATCTAGCCCCACACTAAGCAAACGCTTGTGTCCTGGGTACTAGATAACGGATACAATACTTATATACTTTTCCTTTGTAAGTACTACATACAAACGACCAGACTCAACACAAGTACTTAATTATAAATTTTAAAATTCATATATACTTGTGTCATGCGGGAATCGAACCCGCAACCCCTAGATTAGAAGGCAGAGCCACTACCAACTAAGCTTACAGACCAGTCAAGACAACGACATGACATGGCCCTTGGGACTGAACGATTTGATTATTTTTTGTAAATACATACCTATGTAATGGCACAGGTAATGGTAAATTAAGAGTGCGAATTTCTGTATATGTTATTTTCTGTAAATAATTTGTAGATGTATGATTATGTATTGTTAAATGCTGGCTTGAATAGAAAAACTAAACATGTTAATCAACTGTGTTTTTTATATAGTATAGTCTTTCCCTTAAACATTTTAGGAGTTAATTAGCTAATGCAAGGCGTACAAAACAAAAAAATAAGCTTCCATTCTGTAGTTTTCATAAAAAAATACAGAATAATAAGTATTTTTAATTCTATATTATTTTGACATATCTCTTTGTACATTTATTATGGTGAAAACTGATACCTATTTACTCTAGATTTTTTGTTTTGCTATACTATACTATTGTAAGGCGGAACAAAGTTCGCCGGGTGAGCTATTTTATCATAAATCAGATTTATCTAGGAAAGATATACAAAAAATAATACAGTTAGCTATTATGATTTCATTCTCATAACGATTAATTTATGATGCGTCCTGCTTTTAGGCATACATGTTGGGTCACCCTATTAGAAAGAGACTTCCCACCACTTAGAGTGGGATAGCAATGCGTAGGTATTTGAATCAAATAGGTATTAGCGCCGTTCGCTCCATTTCTACCTATAACTTCATGATTGATCGTCAAAGATCTTTGACGTTCAATCCTGTGGACCAGAAAAAGCGCGTATACCCGAAAGGGACGACGACAAATGACGTAGAATCTCAGGGCTGCCAGAGTCATAAAAATTCCCCTACTTTTGTTCATACTTACACACATACACACACGTATAAAAGTTGTACGTAATCATTATTATCACCTGAAAAAGGGACTCATATAAAAATGGCACACACAGTATGTCGATAAAATTTTAAGCAGGAATAAATTATACTAAGTAGGATTTGTAAACAAAATAACTATATGTATATTTATTTCAAGGAAAACTATTTCCATTGAAAAAACAAAGAATAAAGTAATAACCAACTACTTAAATAATTTGTTAATATTTTTTCTGGTTTAAAGTAAGAATATTAAAAAAAACTACTTAAACATATCTACAAATTTACAAAACGTCTTAACTAAAACTGTAGATACATGAATATTACAAATAACAGAAATTTTCCTTTGGAATATCTAAATTCATGTACTTCATTTTTAACTTTTATTTTTGTATTTTTCTTAACAATTTTTTGTTAAAAAACAGTTTTGGTCGAAATGTCTAGAACACATGCGTGCATGTTTTGGAGGTTCCCAGTTATGTCGCCCTGTTGCATTAATCCAAATTTCACGAACGCTTGGATCCATCGGAAATCTATATAAATAAAAATAAATATATATGTGGTATATAATTAAAAACTCTAAATGTTTTTTTTGTCATTATTGTAGTGCTTCTTTGCAGAGTGATATGCCTATATGTTGCTATGCCTATTTCGACTCAAATCATCTTTATAAAAAAATATTTTGCCTTAATTTCTTGGGTAAATTGCCAAAACGAAACTGGTATCACCAAAAACCGTTTAACCCGATCAAATTCAAAATACTGCAAAATGACAACTATGTTTGACAAACGCTTTGCGAGTAAAACAGTTTACTATACTTTAAATTTAGCCGAGTAATCTCATAAAAACAATTCATGTTTTTAGTCTTATTTTACTATTTATAATCCATATAAATAGCGTTTCAATAAAGCAGGGCTCTCATTGCTCCTAAATTAGTCATAATCAAGTCACATTGTCGTAAAAGTATCGTACTTACGTATGAAAGGATATATTTTCATTTTTCCGTTCACTACGGCTTTTACAGCCTTTTACATAGCAAATCACCATGTTCTATGAAATTTTCTTCAATAATTCACTATGTAAATCAAGTTTTTTCACACTTAGCACTCGTAATCACCATATAAAAGCAAAAATATTTTTCACGCAACTGCCATGTTGGGCGCTACCGAGTAATGACCAACGAAACAAAAAGTGAAATTTAGACAAAGACAAAATCCGATTCCTGTCTCTTTCGCTCTTAGGTTTTCTAGATATAGTTGTCCCACTCGCTCATTACTTGTCAACTCCGTCTGATTGATGCTTGAGGTCAAAGATAGACCGTCAAACTGAGAAATTCAAAGTGAAATTTCGATATGTACGGTGGTTCTACATTAAGTGAGGGAAAGAGAGGGATGAAATAAAAAATCCTTGATATTAAGTACATTGCACAGTTGAGTGTTGTTTTTTAAAGAATCTGTAAAACGTTTTTTATTAAATTTTTACTCGAGAATATCATAATCAAAGTCAGAATGCAGTAAACATCAAACAAACCTCGTCAAATGCAGTCAAATGTAAACACAGTAAAGCAAGATATTATTAGTATTTTTTGTAAACTTAAAGAAGTAGCTGTAAGTATATAGTCTCTGAATACTGTAATTTACAATAACTACTATTTATCTGTAACATTTGTAAGATGTGTTAAACCTCTCTCTTCGATTCGTATTCCTTATTCCTGGGTGTCGTAACTCCTTCTCCAAATCAATTCGTTGGGGGAGTTCTCTTGATACATCGTGGTGGGCGCCCAGGTCCTTCCACGGAAGACACATGTTCTTGGATAGTATGGTCCTCAACATGTCGGTTTGTCGGTTTTCTCACGATGTTTTCCATCACCAACACGCGAGTGGGAATACACATAAACAAAAGAGTCACTATTTATATGGCCTAAGACTGAAATCGAATTGGTTACCTTTTCGCGATTGCAGAAATTACAATAGCATTCGCTCTGTCTTAAAACAGGTATTCTGCCAAATCAGTTGAATTGTTAGCTAGGCCCAGAAATTAGAAATTTTACTAAAGAATAATAACAAACCTATAAGAAGCGTTTAGAAATTATATTTTGCTTAGTAATTTCCACAAGTAAGTTATTGAGAGCGTTGCAAGCTCTGGAGTCAAGAGCTTATATTTTAATTATCTAGTTTTTTTTTTTTTTATATAATTTTATTTATTGGGGCTTTGGCCAACACTGGCATGTCAGTCCCATCATAACTTAACCATACTTATTCAAATTGAGATACAATTTTAAAGATTTATAAATACGAAATCAAATATAATGATAAGCAAATGGGCGCGATGATGATCCACGACGCATTTCTGTTAGGGGATAGATGGCGCTATGTAAAATGCGCTGGGATATTCATTTATTTTTACAGTAGGGTATATCTAATTTTTCTCCTGTTGTCCTATTGTTTTTAGACGCACGGGATACATCAATGTAACGCATATTACGCATATACCTGTTTTTTCAACTTTTTTATGTATATATTGTCGTGTCATGTGTGTCAAAATAAATGCTTTCTTTAACTTAACCCTGTATCGTCCGCAGATCAAGGATGAGTCGCACATGCCCCCGCTCCGCAACCCGTCGCTGCTTATCGGTCAGAACGACCTCACCTCGCTGTCCTACCTGCACGAGCCAGCCGTGCTCTACAACTTAAAAGTCAGGTCTGTTACACCCCCTACTTGCTAATAACTAATATACTACTACTACTAGTACTATTGGGTGCTCGCGGCTTTGCTCGCATTAAGAAGTAAAACTTGCATTCCCTATTTCACCCCTTGAAAAGTGGCATTTCCAAAAATCCTTTCTTAGCAAATGCCTACATCATAACATCTACCTTCATTCCAAATTTCAGCCCAATCCGTCCAGTGGTTTGGGCTGTGCGTTGATAGATCACTCTATAAAATGCTGAAACGTGTTTTATTGTCAATTTACAGTACAGATGTACATTGTACAGATTTTTTACCTTCTTCAGCTTTATTATAAATAAATAAAATAAATAAATATTCCGGGACATTGCACACAGCGCCATCTAGCCCCACACTAAGCAAACGCTTGTGTCGTGGGTACTAGATAACGGATATAATACTTATATACTTTTATACTTTATTATATGTATAGATAGAGTGTCTTAGATAATTACCCGCAGGTATTAGTTTAACAGCAATATTTTACTACCAGTTTGTATTTTTTCGAAAGTCACATTGAATATTTAAAACGTTTGTTTGGTAGTGTGTATGCTGGAATCTCTGTTACACTAAAATAGTTCAACCGATTTGAACAAAACTTGCAATGGATATAGCCTGCATAGTCTGTCAAAAAGAAACGGCTCATTGTATTCCCATACGCTTAAGATTCGGAAATCATGCTAATATTTTACAGGTAAAATTGTGTGTGTGAATGTGTAAGTTTGAACCTCTATCACACACAAATGACCCAACCGATTTTGATAAAATTTCGTATGGATGTAGCTTGGATCTTAGACTAACACCTAGGCTACTTATTATCCCGGATTAACGCGGTAACACCGCGAGGTACGACTAGTTGTTTATTGTGTAATCTTATCTTCTTATAAACAAAAATGAATCCTTGGTAAGCGCATAACTCAACAACGCCTGGACCGATTTGGCTAATTCTTTGTTTTTTATATTCGTTGAAGTTCAAGGATGGTTTTTACAACGAGAAAAAAATCTAAAAAATGCCGGAAAATCCCTAAAAGCCGCCCTTTTAATAAGTATGTATAATAAGTATGTATTTACAAAGGAAAAGTATATAAGTATTATATCCGTTATCTAGTACCCATGACACAAGCGTTTGCTTAGTGTGGGGCTAGATGGCGCTGTGTGCAATGTCCCGTAATGTTTATTTATTTATTTTATTTTCTTTTTCCCATACAAACGTTTTCTAACTAACTAAAGAGTAAAAGAGTCAACAGACAGGACGTAGTCTGTCGGGTCCGCTAGTATATTATATTATCCTGAGAAATATCCTACAAATTGTCTAATAATAAAATTGAAATTAGTGATACGTTTTATCAAGATATGGTGATGCAAAATTAATCTGCTCGTATCAATATTATCAAGATTGCAATGTTATTATAAGTATATTTGTTTTAAAAAGATGTTGATATCGCTTGAATTAGCAATGTGTAAAAATCGTATTTGATTATTTTTAGTTACTTATTGTAAGAATATGAATTCTGATTTTTAAACACGTTAGTATTTTTAAGGTGGAAACTGATGTATAGTAAGAATTCATCATCATGCGCCCGTAGCTCAGCTAGCGGAGACAATCGCACGCGATTACCAATGTTAAGCAAAGGTCGACGCGGTCAGTCCTTGGATGGGTGACCGAAAAGTGGCATTCCAGATTCCTTGGGTCGGATGACACGTTAAATTGTAGGTTCCGGCTGTTCGTTATAGTACGTCAGTCGCTAGGCCATGTCAGAGGCCTTTAGGGCGGTTTGAAAACTCTCGACAACAGAGTTGGCGACTGTCATGCGAACTTACTTTTTAGTGATCAAATGCCTGACTATACTGTGAAAAAAAATGTGTGCAGACAGTTATTTAAGTTATCCTTCAGTAGACACCCACATAAACCCATTGCTAATTGCGAGCCATTTGTGCAAACAAACAGAAATTCCGGTTCGTCGTTTTGTTATCATGGTGCAAAACTGAAAATACCTATGTGTTGATAGTGAGTCAGAAAAACTGACACATACATAGGGAACAATTACACATAGCTACTAATTCACTATTTCATATAGATAAGTATTATTAAGTACCTATGTATAACTTTGTTCTCGATAATAACAGAGGTAGGTAAGCAATTTCTATTGCTATAAAGAATATACATAGCAAATAATATTTATAAACGAAATATCATTCAGATGAAAGGAATACCAAAGCATCACAAGATTAAAGTCGTACAAAACCTAATAACACTCAGACAAATAATAAGAAGACATTTATTATGGCTGATTTTAAAAATTATAAATCTGCCACAACGCAGCCCAAACTCAGCATAATGCTGGTTGCAATCACCGCTGATCCACCTCGTTATTTTAACTAGATCTAAACACTAAGCGGTATTGACCTATATGTTTATTTATATGAATATGTTTCGCAAAATCTTTAAATGTTTACTTCAATCAACATCAACATCGTTTTACCAAATATTTTACAACATATTGAAAATATGCAAAAAAAGAAGTGATTTACAGAAAAAATACACACTTTCATTCAAACTTCATTAAAAAATAATCAACAAACCATATTATTATCATCAGCTTTTACGCTCGGCATAGCACAAAACCGCTCATTTAACAACAGTTTAAAATAATTAGTGTTTTTATTTTGTAACATCGCGATCGGTTTAAGTAATTTGTAACTTAACAAGTTACGAGTTAGTTGTTTTCTATGCTTCCGTAAGCACGCATTAATTAAATTTGATTTATGGAGTAGATTTTTTTCATTATCTTGTTTACTTTTGTCTTGTTCATTTGAAGTGTAACTATATGTTTATAACCTATGTTTCGCCATAGATTAAATTGTTTATTCATTTGGCTTGCAACAAAACAGACTTATTTCGCAGTGGAACGACGGACCATGTTGATTTTTGGTGTAGTGGTAGTAAAGGTTCCGAGATTGACTTAAACTACTTTATATCTCGCGATCAAGCGTGAATAAATATTTTATAGTAAAAGAAATGACGTTGCGTCATACGTCTGTAAAAATTGCGTGACAGTATGTTTTTTTTTGGAAAAAACTTAAGTCGATTATTAATATCCAAGGACATGTGTCTTCTGAGGAAGGACCTGGGCACCCACCACGATGTATCTGCACAAGAGAACTCCCCTAACGACTTCTGCGGGGGAGTCACGACACTCAGCCATGAGGAAATATGACTCAAGAGAGAGAGACTTATAAACAAATCGATATAAAACAATGCGACCTTAATACCTAAATAGATGTGAATACTCGAATAGTGTTACAACATTTGTGACGCAATATAACCAGTTTCATCTGAATTAGGAAGTGAATCTGACCATTAGACTTTTAAAACCAAATATTCGGTTAGTAGATATGTTTATTGTATAAAGTGTATTACAAATTTTATATGATTTTATGATACATGCTAAATTTTATATCCATTAAAACCAAATAAATCATCACAATTGATAAACAATGAGTAATATGATCTATTATATAATAAGTATGTACAATAAGTATGTATTTACAAAAGAAAAGTATATAAGTATTATATCCGTTATCTAGTACCCACGACACAAGCGTTTGCTTAGTGTGGGGCTAGATGGCGCTGTGTGCAATGTCCCGGAATATATATTTATTTATTTGAGCTTTCAAATACGAGTGCGAAATTACTTCTATTTCTAAATATAAGTGAAATAGGGGATGCAAGTTTTACTTCTTTAATTTTAATATAATTATGTAAGTTGAAGTTTCTATGGATGTATCTATATGATTCCTTTTGTATCAGATTTGGTGTGTTATGTATGTTGCAACTCAAAGAACAGTGCATGATTTATCAATATGATGTAACACGCTTACCTAAAAGGTACCATTACGTTTACTCTATGTAGATTTAAATACCTTTGGAACTCAATGTTAACTTTTTTCTGCTTAATTTCAGATTCTGCGACCGCAACGCCATCTACACCTACTGTGGTATCGTTCTTGTGGCTATCAACCCTTACTATGATCTGCCTATTTATGGTAAGTTATTATATGGTTCTGTCTGGTACTTTACTGAGAGAAAGATATTAAAACATTAGTTATGACATATTACAGCGACAAAAACAACAAATACAAAATACCTACTAAAATATTTATCGACTTTTTAAATCTTATAATATTATTTTCAACATATTCCAGGCGATGAAACCATCATGGCGTACCGTGGCCAGGCGATGGGAGACCTCGACCCGCACATATTCGCCGTCTCGGAGGAGGCCTATACCAAGCTGGAGCGCGAGAGGAGGGACCAGAGTATTATTGGTGAGTGTTTTAATATTATTAAGAAGATTTTCATGTATTTACTCTCATGTAGTACAAAAGTGTAGACCGTATAATGTATTAAATATGGCTTACGTTAGTTTGCAAAAGGAAAAAAATCTAATCACGAAATAGGCTTACGTTTAACTACAGCCTACCTGATGTTAAGCATCACTGTAGTGTAAGATGTTGCACGTTTGCCTAGAAGAAACCTATTTACTCTAGATTTGAAGACCCCTGAGTTATATGGTATCTTAGTAAATGTAGACCGTATATTCATAATGAAAGGCATTTTTATTTTATTTTATTTTTCCCAGTGAGCGGTGAATCCGGCGCCGGCAAGACGGTATCAGCAAAGTACGCGATGCGATACTTCGCGGCGGTGGGCGGGAACGCCACAGAGACGCAGGTCGAGAAGAAAGTGCTCGCTTCTAGTCCTATTATGGAGGTAATATTATTAATTTCGTAATTAAAAGTAGCCGTGGTCACTCCCAGGACCTCTTACAATCTACATACTAAAAATCATGATGATCCGTTCAGCCGTTTCTGCGTGATTCGATAAACAGACAAAAGTTCTGTAAATTGTTGTGATCTGCTCTAAATACTCTTCCTCTTGAGTCGTATTTCCTCATGACTGAGGGTCGTGCCTCTCCCGTAGAATTAATTCGTTAGGGGAGTTCTCTTGTGCAGATATCCTGGTGGGCGCCCAGGGCTGTCCACGGAAGACACATGTCCTCGGATGTTGTGGTCCTCAAACATGTCGGTTTCCTCACGATGTTTTCCTTCACCGTTAGGCAAGTGCAAATCCACACATAACTTGCAAATACAAAACATCGGTGTAGGGCTGAATTCGAACCAGAGTGCATCTGGATGAAAAGCAGACACTGGAACCGCCGAGTCACACTCGCTTATAAAATCCAAATACTAAGCATCCCCAAATGTTTTTTTCGAATATCTTCAATGTACTGACTTTTGACCCTCTTTAGGTTTATTATTTTTATTTTACAGATATCACATCCTTGCTAAACCGTTTTCCATGTTGTTCGCAGGCTATCGGCAACGCCAAAACGACTCGTAACGACAACTCGTCCCGGTTCGGCAAGTTTATAGAGATCCACTTTGACGACCAGTATAGGTAAGTTAAAATAAATAAATAAATAAATATTCCGGGACATTGCACACAGCGCCATCTAGCCCCACACTAAGCAAACGAAAAAAAAGTATTATTTTTTGTTAAAAAAAACCTGCTTTATTTGATGTGTAATGAAAAAAGAACCAAATAATGTATAGAATAACTAAGTTGAGGGGTTCATCCAAGATTTTCCATTTGATTCAATTGAACTTCCTGAAAACTAAGGAAAATTTACCAATTCTTGAGAGCAATAAGTCTACAAAAGACGTATGTGCTGCATGCAACGGAGATGAACTACTGGCACATACAACTAATTGATCACGGAACTGCGACCCAGAATATATCTTGTAAGCTTATGATACGCCACGTCGAGTTCATCTCATATCGATAGGGGAAAATTACACCGAGTAATTTGTCAACTCCACCTGTTCAAAACAAAAACAAAACATTGATGTCAGCGCCAGACGTTTTGGATGCGCATATTACCACTAATAACATCTCGATATTTTTCCGACAATTAAACTTATCTCGTGTTCCGCATTATAAGCCTACAGGCCTCTAATCATCATAATCATCAGCCTAATGAGACCCACTGCAGGGTATATGCCTCCTCCCTCTTACGCCAATACTCCCTGTCTCGCGCTGTTCTTGCCCAGATGTTTCCTTCTAACTTTCTAATATCATCCAGCCACCGTTGCACAGGTCTTCCTAGACTTCGCTTACCAAGACGCTTGTGTGTCTTGGCCTCTAATACAAAGCGGAAACTACTAGCGGCTGTCAGCTGTTGCCATTCTGTTGCCTGGAGATTTGCAGATGGTCCGCCGCCTGAGCCTTCCCTGTTCCAATGAACATACATACATTTCTATAATATAAAAATGAATCGCAAAATGTGTTGGTAAGCGCATAACTCAACAACGCCTGGACTTTTTTTAATGTTTGTTAAACTTCAAGAATGGTTTTGACGGCGAGAAAAAATCTAAAAATTGCTGGTAAACCCCTAAAAACCGCCGTTTTTTTTCTGATAGGACGAAGTCTGTCGGGTCCGCTAGTTATATATGTAGGTACATATATAAAAGAAAGTGGTGTTAGTTAACCATTTATAACTCAAAAATGGCTAAACGGATTTAGCTGAAAATTGGTAGCTTAGATCCAGGAGACGGACATAGGATACTTTTTATCCCGTTTTTTTTTATTGAGTTGAATAAAATCCAAAAACTTCGTATTTATTGCCTCTAAGGCGGAACAGAGTTCGCCGGGTCAGCTAGTACATTATATATTTCTATCTCTTCCCAGGATATGTGGTGCCAGCATGCGTACATACCTCCTGGAGAAGTCCCGCGTGGTATACCAGAGCGGCGGGGAGCGCAACTACCACATGTTCTACCAGCTGTGCGCCGCCGCGCCGAGCATGCCTGAACTGCAGCTGGGTAATGTATCTCTCCATCTTTGTTGTTATAAGCGAGTGTGGCTCAGCGGTTCCAGTGTCTGCTTTTCATCCAGACGCACCCTGGTTCGAATCCGGCCCTACACCAATGAATTGTATTTTTTTCATTTTAAGTGTTGATTTGCACTCGCTTAGCGGTGAACGAAAACATCGTGAGGAAACCGACATGTTCGAGGACCACAATATCCGAGGACATGTGTCATCCGTGGAAGGATCTGGGAGCCCACCACGATGTATCTGCACAAGAGAACTACCTAACGAATTAATTCTGCAGTGGAGTCACGACCCTCGAGTCATGAGGAAATACGACTCAAAGAGATCATTGTGTTGAGTTTTCTCATGACTGAGGGTCGTGTCTCCCCCACAAAAGAGTTCTCTGAGGCAGATACATCGTGGTGTGCGCCTAGGTCCTTCCACGGAAAACACATGTCCTCGGATATTGTGGTCCTCAAACATGTCGCTTTCTTCTCGATGTTTTCCTTCACTGCTAAGCTTTTCGTTGAATTGTAGGCCTTTATTTTGTAATAAAAGCCAATTTCACTTCTAGGACCTCATACTACCTACATACTAAAAATCATAATAATCCGTTCATACGTTTTGGCGTGATGCGCGTTTTAATAAACAAACAAAAATTGTTATCGATTTAAAATATACTTAAACTGACTCAAACATTTTATAAATAGAATATAGTATTATTAGAGATCAGAAGCGGATTTAATTAAAAAAAAAACACTCATGTAGCAACAACTACCTTCATTTATTTTTACAATTTGAAATCTAACACTAACCACAAAATCGCTTAGAACTAACTTCACTTAGTAATCACAAATTCACTTAGCAATGGTCGTTTAGCACAACTACCGACAATTTCAAAACAGTGGGAGCTCTGTTCGGCGCAAAGTCTCGACTAATAATGCCCGGCCGGCGCGGTTGCGTCGGCTTTTATCCTTTTTCGTCGCCTTCTGACTAACAGTATATATTTTCTTTCCCTAAAAATAAACGTAGCTAACCAAGTTTCGCATTTAATTTAGGATTAACCTTGATAAGAATATCGTCTTTGTACAGATTTTTAACCCTCTCACATTTTTACAGTTTTACATTATTTAGGGAAACTTACAACTAACTTATATTATATAAACACAAACATAACTAACTGAAGTTTATTTTATATATGCTCATTACTTGCGTATTACCGTGTTCAGATCACCAAGACATCTTCCACTACTTGAATCAGGGCGGGAGTCCGAACATCGATGGCGTTGACGACCTCAAGGCGTTTAATGAAACTAGGACTGCACTTATTACACTAGGTAAGTTTATATTTATTTATTTTTAGGATTAGAAACATATGTCACTCTTAGTATCCTAAACTAGCAGCATAACGATAGTCACAATGACACGTCGCTTCGTTGTGGCGATAAAAAAATACTTGCATATTTACAAGTTGTGAATCAATAAAGACCTTTAAAATTGTTTTGAATTAGTAAATTTTTGATCATGATGTTGGAGTAATAAAATAGGTAGGTAAATAAATTCGGAAAGTTTTTTAAATTCGTTTAAAAAAAATCGCCGATCTGATTCATTTGATTTATATTAACCAATAAGTAATCCACGGATCATGGGAGTCTCTAAAGTAGGTATAGTCAATATTATACTCCCTTTATTTATGCATCTACATGTTACTAGTTCACTAAAACGTACAACATTAATTGATTAATACAGTTAATAAATAAATAAATAAACTTCTTCAGAACATATCACACAGCGCCATCTAGACCCATACTAAGCTTACGCTTCTATCATGGGTACTAGATAAGGGAAATAATATATCTATACTTTTCTTTTGTAAATACATACTTAATAAGTATACATAGAAACGACCAGAATCAATACAAGTAATTACAAATTTTAAAATTAATAATTACTCGTGTTACGCTTACGAGTATATTAATTTATATCGAAACCAACTTTAAATAACCTATTTTTTCTAATCCACAGGCGTAACAGAATCAGAACAACAACACATGTTCGTGATCTTAGCAGCTATACTGCATCTAGGCAACATAGACCTCACGCATCCCAGCCCGGGGGATAATGATGAGGAAGGAGCTTATATCAATGTGAGTAAAACTGCAAAAATAATAGCGGGGTGGGCTTTGAACCAACTTCTTTCTGATTAGGATTTTATGTGAGACGTTGTTGTAGACTTTGATACATAGATGGCGCTTATGTCAATGTATGTAAGTAAAAGAAGTGCAAAAATAATATACAGATGGTAGGGAATTGCAGCAACGTCTTTTAATCAGGACTAGGTAACACGCGGGATAAAAGACTAGAGCATAAATTCGTATTTGTGACAGAGCATAAAAAACGGTAATTAGATTAACTTTTTGATGAGGTTAAAAAAATTGCTAAAACGTGTCAGATTCAAACGAAAGTCCTTTCAACAGAACTATATCATATGTTAGTAATATCAGCAGTTTACACAGTCATGTAGATAACCTTTATACTCATGTAGATAACCTTTATTTCGAACTCTGTTAATTTTCTCTTTTCTCAGTTATTGATGAACTCTCGACACCAGAGTTGGCCTCTCTCATTCGATAAGAAGAAGAACTTTGTTACTATAACTGCAACTAACCTTTCTCCTGTCTATTTCCAGTCAAACGACAAGCATCTAGACACAGTGTGCTCTCTACTCGGCATATCCAAGACAGAGTTGACTCTCTGGCTCACCCACCGCCGCATCCAATCAGCGCACGAGGTGATCGTGTCACGGATGGATACTATCCGGGCAAACTTCGCTCGAGACGCTCTGGCGAAGAGGATCTACGGGGAGTTGTTTGCATGGCTGGTGCAGGCTGTCAATAGGGCGCTGGACACCAGCCTGCTGAGGAAACACTTTATTGGTGAGTTGTATGTGTAGGTGTGAGTGTGTGTGTGTAAAATCGAACACAATTGGATCAAAACTGTCTCTATTCCAAAAAAGACACTCATATAAGTAGTCTTTTATTAAGTTTTGTGTGTTAAAACACTCAAAACGTGTGTGTGTGTGTGTGCGTGGGCGAGGAACTGACTGGTGTTGGTCTTTTTGCAAAAGGAAGAGTGTTAGTGTAAAAAACTTAAAATACACAAAACATTTCAAAAGAGTACCTACTTATTAACCCAGAACTTAAATTGCTTAACAGATTAAACCTCAAATAAATAATTTGAATGTACCATTACGGTCCTAACTTACGTGATTCAAATTCGTTGTGAGCATGTTGTGAGTTTAGACCGCGTTAGTACATTCAAATTGATGTAAGTTTAGAGGGTGGTAATACATTCAAATTGATGTAAGTTTAGAGGGTGATAATACATTCAAATTGATGTAAGTTTAGAGGGTGATAATACATTCAAATTGATGTAAGTTTAGAGGGTGATAATACATTCAAATTGATGTAAGTTTAGAGGGTGATAATACATTCAAATTGATGTAAGTTTAAAGGGGGATAATACATTCAAATTGATGTAAGTTTAGAGAGTGATAATACATTCAAATTGCTAGCAAACCAAACCTCATTAATTCTCAAATCAAATTTCTCAATTCCAGGTGTCCTCGACATCTACGGCTTCGAAACGTTCGAGATTAATTCCTTCGAGCAGTTCTGCATTAATTACGCAAATGAGAAGTTACAACAGCAGTTCAACTGTCATGTGTTTAAGTTGGAGCAAGACGAGTATATAAAGGTAAGCAACCTAAACAACGTTAGGCAAATCATGAATCGATTACATACTTAGTATGTTTTTTATTACTAGATAGGCTCACGCTTGACTACAACTCGCCTGATGATAAGAAACGTTGTAACCTACAATCTAGGGTGCTAGCCTAAAAGAAACGGGTTGAATTGAGAAAAGACTTGAATGCCGATAAAATATAGAAACTAAAAAAATGTTTTTTAACTTAAAACTCAGCAAATAGTTGTAAAGTACTTACGATTGTATAGTGGCGCGCAAGCGTTGTGCGTCAATTCTCCCTCAAAAATGGTGTGTTGTGTATGATTTGTTACTTCTCCATTCTCAAGCGGCTGAACTAATTTGGATAAAATTTGGTCAAGAAATAGATTAGACCCTGAATTAACACATACAGTATGTACTTTTCACCCCAAATAAAAGCGAGTAACACCACGGGGCGTCGCTAGTAAACGAATGTTTTCTTCTCAATATTACAGGAAGAAATCTCCTGGGAAATGATAGACTTCTACGACAACCAACCTTGCATAGAGCTGATAGAGGACCGGCTGGGAGTACTAGCGCTCCTAGACGAGGAGTGCCGGGTGCCGCAGGGCTCCGACGCGGGCTTCGTACACAAACTGCACAAGAGCTGCGAGAAATACCAGCATTATATGAAACCTAGGTTTGGGACCTCGGGTAAGTTGTAAAAAGATATAGTGGAAATAAGAAAAAAAAGTGTAAAAGTTACTAAAAAGTATGAATTTGACACACTAGTAATCAAATTGTGGTCAAGCGTAAGCTCATTTCTAGGAAAAAGCGAACTATTAAAAGACATACATAGGTACTAGGCTAACAGAAATCACTAGAAGTATATGTGAGAACATTCAAAAGTATGCGAGATTTATTTGTCACTTGAGCTAAAAGTACTAGGGTCATATGAATGAGTGGAGATGATATATTGTTTTTGGACCTCAACCTTTAGGGGCCTTTGTGTAGGTTATTGGTGAAAGTTAAAAAAACAGATACATTTGCGCCCTTTAGTATTTTGATAACGACTTGTGATTATGAATTTTTATACTAGTTATTCATTTGTGGAATGGGAACAATGATTTATTATTCTAGTCTTAATTGGAAATGTGCGTTAAACTTCGCAAACAAGATAAGATAAGATATGTCTTTAATGCACACCAAAGAAATTACATAATAAAAATAAATTTAAAAACTAATTTAATGCACATTGGGCGGCCTTATCGCCTTAGGCGAAACAACAGTTTTTTTTTAAATTATTTAATGTGTAATTTATCCTATGGAAAATGACAATAACAAAATAGACTCACAGAATCAGAAGATCAATTTTTGTAATCGCTTACCAAAATCTGGCAAATTATGGTTCTTTGCAAGTCCAATTCATACGATAAATCCATTGAGCTAAGATTATACAGAGACACAATCTCAAACTAAAAGCGCAGGAAAGTGTCCGAGCGCTAACATCGTCAGCGAGCGCAAACAAAAGACTGCTTGTCTCTTTCGCTCTTACATATTTTAAGAACGTGCAAAAGAGATAGGTAACCCAAAAGTCTGCTCAACGAGTAGCGTGGGCAGAGTTTTGGCTCGGTAATTTTTTTCGAGCGTTTGTGACTGTATAATTCTAGCTCAATGCATTGAAAGTAAAAACTACCAGGCTACCAGAAATCTTCAAAGTATCTCTACAAAACATCTATATTTTGTCCCCAGCCTTCATAATAAAACACTTTGCCGACGACGTCGAGTACCAATCCGGCGGTTTCTTAGAAAAAAACCGCGACACGGTCTCCGAAGAACAAGTGGAATGTATTAAGTCTGCGACGTGCTGTAGCCTTATTCGTGAGATTTTCACGTCGGATAGACTGTCGGTGGAGCAGACTAGTACTCTGCCGCACCCGTCTAGACGACGGACGACGCCGTCGTTGCCTGTTGGCAGTCTTACTGTAAGTGTGTTTTGTATGTTCTTAAAAAAAAAAAAAAAGTGAAGAGAAAAAAAAAAGATAGATAAAGTTGTAGTTAAAACAATATTGTAGCATGGGAAGGTTTAGTAAAGACAGTCAAAAGGTAGATAGTTTATAATGCCAGATATCCTTATAATCTTATTAAATATAGTGAGGGTTTTGTATATGATTCTCTCACATATTCTCCTAGTTATTCATAAAATTCTGTAAAGTGTATGTAATATGATGGTTTGATATAACTGCATATTTTAACGATGGTTACCATTTCTGAGTTTTCTGTTATTATTCGTTTTGTAGTGCTTTGTTAATATCGAATAACCTTCCATTTGACTTGGGTGAAATTACTAGAACTTTAGAGCTATTTAAATTGCTTAGTAAATTATTTATCTTATTATCTATCTATCATGCCAAAAGCGTTAGCGTACTGCAAACAAATAAATCAACACCAGAACTCTGCAACACATACCCATCTCTTTCCAGCAACCGCCGCGCCGCGCCTCCGGCGGGAAGCAGACAGTGGGCGCTCAGTTCCGAGCCTCACTGTCAGCTCTAATGTCAACCCTGTCAGCCACAACACCGCACTATGTGCGCTGTATCAAGCCTAATGATGAGAAGTGTCCCTTCAAGTTTGATCATGCTAGAGCTGTCAACCAACTAAGGTAAATAATTACGCATGGAACCGAAGAAATAATTATTTAATATAATTATTCAAATAATAAATTCAAATTAATAATTAAAAAGTATGAAACACTCAAAACTGACAGAATATACCACACATACGCCACACACGCACTCACACTCGGCAAAGCACACACTTTTGCCGATTGTTTCACAATCATTAATTTCACAACGACTTTAGTTTCTTTCAGCCACATGATTATGTTTTTGCAATAAGAACACAAATAGCCCATACTTATTTATAATATTGACTCAACGTTTCTTTTATTAAAAAGACTTAACCAGTTCAGACTTCCAGACACAAGTATTTATGTACTCTAAAAAAATATAATTACTTGTGTTGAGTCTGGTCGTTTGTATGTATAATAAGTATGTATTTACAAAAGAAAAGTATATAAGTATTATATCCGTTATCTAGTACCCACGACACAAGCGTTTGCTTAGTGTGGCGCTAGATGGCGCTGTGTGCAATGTCCCGGAATATTTATTTATTTTATTTTAGTTTTTAACAAAACATGCATTCATTGCATTTCAATAAAGTAAAGATTTGTTAGTTATTCTTCCTTTATAAATATGAGTACTTATGTTTGTTACATTTCAGAGCGTGTGGTGTGTTGGAGACCATCAGGATATCGGCAGCCGGATTCCCATCCAGGTGGCCTTATCAGGACTTCTTCAATAGGTAATAAAAATGTTCTAAATAACTAGTGGATGTATGTGGCTTTGCTTGAGTTACTTCGAGAAAAAAGTACCTTATGTCATTTTTATAACTTTTGCTAGGTTTATGTCAAAAATTTCATCGCTCTGTGGCATGACAAAGATACAAACAGAACAAACATTAAAGGGTTTTTAACGCTTAACCATTTAACAATTTAGTATGTCTTAAGCAACAATTAGCTATAAAATTTAGATTTTCCATACATATATTGAGTTGATAGGAGGCGATAAACTTTTTGTACCGAAAAGCTGCTATTTTTCACATATTTCCAAATGTCGTAGAACACCAATTTTTGCATTAATTGAACCAATGGCTGACCTTAAAAGGTCTTACGTTAGTTACCAATCACCATCTAAATATATAAAACTCAAAGATGACTGACTGACTGACTGATATAGTGATCTATCAACGCACAGCCCAAACCACTGGACGGATTGGGCTGAAATTTGGAATGAAGGGGTAGATGTTATGACGTACGCATCCGCTAAGAAAGTATTTTTGGAAATGCCACTTTAAAAGGGTGAAATAGGGGATGCAAGTTTTACTTCTTAATGCGAGCTACCACTAGTTTAATATAATATTATATGCGTTGGTTACCAGTAACCCTGTATAATGATATCTTTTTTTATTTATGAGACGTCTCCTTCCAGATATCGTCTCCTATGTCTCCTAAAAGAGACGGACCGCGCCAACATGAAGGCGACCTGCCAGCGGATACTGGCGAGGCACCTCAAGGACCCCGACAAATACCAATTCGGGGCCACCAAGATATTCTTCAGAGCTGGACAGGTGGGCTCACGCTTGACCATTAAATCTTTAGACATGTTTGTTGACAATAATATAGCAGGATTGTATGGGAAAAAACAGGTCTCTGTCGCTTAAAAGACCGATAGAGCTAGTTACTGACATTTGTGTGTGTATGAGACTATGTTAGTTTGTTTTTCGTCATTTACTTACAAATGGTTGGACCAATTTGACTGAAATTTGATGTGTATATAGGTAAAATGATGTGTTATAGGCTACTTTAATCCCTGATTAAACCGGGATTAACTCGTATATCTTAGAAGACCGATATAGCTAGTTACTGGCATTTTTTTTCACGAACAAACCTACACAGTCTCAAACATACATTTATGTTTGAGACTGTGTAGGTTTGTTCGTCATTTACTTCCAAATGGTTGGACCAATTTGGCTGAAATTTGGTATGGAAATAGATTAAAACATGGATTACCAGATAGGTTAATTTAATCTAGTTTAGAAAGCAGCGCGCTGTCCTAGAAGAAACCAGTTGAATATCGGTTCGAAGACGCCTAGATAAAAGACATTAATCATTAGTATTTCTTTATGCATACCTTTACGTGTTTTCCTAAAACCAGAGCAAAAAGAAAGTTAAGGTTTTTAAATTTATTCCTGCAACTCAGTGACAAAATACTTAAAAAAACCCTGAGTTGCAGGAACAAATTCAAAAACATACTTTTTATAGTGACAAATTATTAACTCCACTATTTCCTCCAGGTGGCGTACCTAGAAAAGATCCGCGCAGACATCCAACGCAAGTATTGTGTGATGGTGCAGAGTTGCGTGCGACGTTTTGTCGCGCGACGCAAGTACCTGCGACTTTCCGCTGCGATCCGAGGCTTGCAGGCGCGGGCGAGGGGATATCTTGCTAGACGGTAAGATTTTATTATATTAGATAAAATAAGTCGTGTGCAAATACTACCGTTAGTTCAGATTTGAAAGGAAATGTTTCTAAAGAAATCGCTGAACATCGAGACAGTATCCAATATTTAGAGTAATCACATATGAGACTTTTCAATCCGAACCTTAATGCATTGATATTAAATTCAATTCATTTATTCATAAGCACAATATGGGTTGAAATGATCTTAAAGTATCACAGTATGGGCTCCATATTGTTGCCTCACGGCATGCAAATATACTCATATTATTAGGCATGTGACGATGCCCAGCATAAACAATGAGAGATGCGTTGTCAACTTCTCGCGAGTCTCGTCCTATCAGAGCCCAGGATACCGTATCAACCAATCAGAGCACCTGTTACCAACTTCACCATTTGGTCACCAGAGAGGGTGGTGGATCACCTTCCGTCATAGCGTTGTTACTTCTCGAACTTAGCACACGTTCTTCGAATTAACGCTTTTTCAAGCATTCTCAATTAATTTTCAAAAAATATTAAATCTTAATTGTTTTTGGATAAAAAATTTCAGTAAAGTAAATCGAAAGGATTTCTAATAAATCTAAAGCAGAAAAATCTTCTGTGTATTTCATGTAAATTCAGTGCAGATTTGTAGTTTTTTAAATGCAATGGTTTTTTCAAAACCCAATGGACTATTAAAGTGTGTGATTTAGTGCTATTCTGAAGTATTTAAATCTTACGGTTTTTTGTAAAAGCCTTATGGACTATTTCGTGCGTGAAAAGTACAATATTGAGTCATTTAAACCCAACGGTTTTTCAGAAAACCTATTAGACTATCATAGTGTGTGAATTAGTGCTATTCTGAAATATTTAATTCTAAAGGTTTTTCGTAAAAACCTTATGGACTATTTCGTGCGTGTTAAGTGCAATTTTGTGTTATTTAAATACAACGGTTTTTCAGAAAACGTAATGGACTGTTATGGTGTGTCAATTAGTGCTATCCTGAAATATTTAAATCAAACGGTTTTTCAGAAAACCTATGGATTGTGATAGTGAGTGATTTAGTGCTTTTCTGAAATATTTAATTTATTCCAACGGTTTTTTTCGGGAAACCTGATAGACTGTCATAGTGCGTGAATAAGTGCTATTTGCCAATACCATACGGGTTTACAATGGTTTCGCGGGGCCCGTTGGCTCATCGATAATCGGGTCGGCGAAGATCGTATAATGTCGTCTTCAGCAGATCAAGATTTCGGAAGCAAGCGCACAGCCTGCGTGCTACTTCGCACAGGCTCACTGATGCAGTGGCAGCTCGTGCTAAACGGCAGCGGCGCGGTACTGAGCGGCCGTGGTCTTCATATATACGAGATAGTTGGACTCTTCTTCAACGTCGGAAGGATCAAGTATCTGGGTGAAATGGAAGTGATTTGGTGAGTCCATTCCAATTTGATTTATGTATATAGCTATATTATCAAGCCTTTCTTCAAAGCTTGATAGACCAGATCGGTTTCTTAAGAATTATTGTTCAATATCTCTAAGCATATCACGCTAATCATTATAATAGCTGGCCGCATTTGGCAAGTAATAATTTTTGAAGTTACTTTCAAATTCATTTAATTCTAATAGTCGAAAAGTAGCTCGAGATGTGCTTTAGTACAGTTACTTTCAAATCAAATTATTCGTGAAATTTCGATCATCCTATACCGGTGTCGTTTCCTTGCGCCTAGCCCAACGGTTAAGGTTGCATTAAATCACCTTGCACTGGGTGACACAATAGCCCGTTTTGAAACTTTAATGCTAACACTGTACGCCATTATAAAACCTTAACTTTATACGTCATTGTAAAGCCCCAACAACAAGCCTCAATCTGTTCAAGGCAGTACCCTGAACATAATGGACAACTCGCGTGTTTCAAAAGGTCAAACATTTGGACGGAGAAATACAATACTCAATACTGGACTAACCCCGTGCTCGCTTTACACAGCGCCACGGGGCAGATGTTGCAGTACACACGTGCGAATACAATACATCTTTATTGTGCACTTGAGATGGGGCAATGCAACGCTAGCTACAGTAGTATTCATAACTTACGGCCGCACTCAGAGTCGTTTAATGATTACTTAAACTAACACTAACTAACAAATTCTATATCTGTATATTTTTGTTTTCTAGACAAGTCAAGGAATAAAGTTACAGCAGAGTATCTACAGGGGAGTAACAGACTGGTATTATCAGCGAAAATGGTCAGCAGAATAAAGGCTCAGACATAGTTTTTTGCATGTATTTTGTTTGAGTTTGCGATCCCTCATATGGACTTGCTTTGGTAGAAACATGAGGGGGAGGGTAGTGAACTACATACGTGATGCAACTCGAACAACCTGGTAGTAGCCGAACAGCGAAAGAAAGCATTTTGTTCGCCCGTCGTTAAACGTCGTTGATCTCTAAACAAACAAACCCATGATAATCAATATAGAAAACTTTCTAGTTCCGGAGGATTGGACGACAGAATCCCATTGCCTCAGATCAAAGCCAAAGAACTTTAAATTTGAAAAATTGTTGGTGAGATGAAATCACTAGAAACGGGTCTCAAGCATAAAAGGGCCCTAATTGGGATTAAATTGGAGATCTTCCTTCTTGGAGCTGCCGTAGGCCGTAGGCCTGTGACATTTACTATTTATAAAACATTATATTAGCATGGTATCCGGCCTTAAGTATGAAGGAAATTTCAAAACCAAAACCTCTACTGTATAAAGAACACAAGTATCATCATAGTATCACATAAGTTTATTAATTTAGCGTATTTTTGATATCTTGAGGAGGAATCGTGCATTGTTTAATGTCGTTAACTTTTGGAAAGCCATATTGAAATTAAATTCATTTATGTTAATATGATATGATTTATGAATATTTATTTACCTTTACAGATTCTCGGGTCTTACGCCTGGTATTTTTAAGGTATCAGTGGGGCCGTAGCCTATAAGGAGACTCTCTTTACAATATACCTAATACACAAAAATTATGTAAAATAATTACATTAAGTGAATGTAAGGGTGCCAAAATAACTATTGCAGACATGGTGTTAATGCAGGCTTTTTGGTGTTGAGTTATTCATTGTATTAATTTAACTAGTCTATTAGACGGAAATGCACCCACTAGTTGTGCCTCATTTATATAAAAATGTGGCGGATGAGGCCTTATACTTATATGTAACTTAGTATTGTTTATTTGATATATTAATTGCTCCATATCAGGCTAATTATAAGAGCAAATTTTTTTACATAATCCAAAGCAAAAAAGCCCTTGGTTCGTGTATTGGATGGACCTTATTGGACCTTGGGCTGGGTATCTGAAAAGTTTTATTCGGGAGAAAGTATAATTTTAACAATACGCCTTTGATTCAATCAGGAGGGAAGGTGTTAAAAAATACGGATAAGATGTATGCTCGGTATACTGAATTTGAGAAGTTGACCAGCTTGGCACCGATATGCACACAGTAGATTGTAATTATGCTCTAGGTGCCACAATTAGAAACAACTATATGGCAGCGTCGCTCCTGGTCGTAAGTAAACCGATTAAGTCTACGAGTTTAAAGAACGTGGGTCTCTTCTCTTAGTTGGTACAATAACTTCACTATTGAGGATATATTAAATCGGAGAAAATGTCTCTGCTAATAATACAAATTTTATTTTTGTGTAAAATTTGCATATTGTGATAACTTACATATCTTTTTTTAACCTTATAAATAAACAAAACTATTTAGAATGGACAAGCGTATACCACCAGCCTTTGATAAACTCTCGTTTGATCTATTGTTTTGTCGCGTGTGACAAGTATTTGCGAATTTCTGCTGCAATTCGCAGCTTGCAGACAAGCAATATCTTGTTTGACAGTAAACTAGTTATGTTTTTCTATCGCTATAGTTTGCAGTCACTGTTGTGTTCTTAATCAATCACTGTTGTGTTCTAAAAGACAATCAATCACTGTTGTGCTCTAAAGGACAATCAATCACTGTTGTGTTCTAAAGGACAATCAATCACTGTTGTGTTCTAAAGGACAATCAATCACTGTTGTTTTCTAGAAGACAATCTATTACTGTTGTGTTCTAGAGGACAATCCATCACTGTTTTGTTCTAAAGGACAATCAATCACTGTTGTGTTCTAAAGGACTATCAATCACTGTTGTGTTCTAAAGATCAATCTACAAAAAACTGTTTCCCTGTCGCTTTAAAGATCAATAGAACTAGTTTCTAACATTAGGGCGTATGTTTGAGACTGTACTAGTTTGTTCGTCATTTGCTCGAAATAGATTAAAACACGGATTATCAGATAAGCTAATTTAATCCAGTTTGGAAACTAGCGTGCTATCCTAAAAGAAACCATCACTGTTTTTGTTTTGAAAGTCACCTTTTTGGTGACTTTACGGGCAATTGAAACAGTTAATACTCTTCCCGATAATTAGCACAGTAAACTTATATTTTCGTTCTCTATTCCACAGCAAAGCTCAACAGATCAGACGTAACCGCGCCGCGATCAAACTGCAACGTAACATTCGTATGTGGCTGGCTCGAACCAAATACCAGAGGCTTAGAAAGCTGGCTATCGGTCTGCAAGCGCGGGGGAGGGGGTGTCTGGCGCGGCGTCTGTACAGGGATAGGAAGAAGGTGTTAGCGGTGAGTACACAAAAAAAAGAAAAAAAAATTTTTCGGTTTTTTTTTTCGAAAAAAAAATGTTGATTTTGGGAAAATAACGAAAAACTAGATTTTTACTCGTTAAATTGCTACAATTGTGCAAAAAAACACTCAAAAAACACCTAAAACAGTAAATGTTCTACGTAACATACGTATATGGCTCGCTCGAACCAAGTACCAGGGGCTTAGAAAGCTGGCCGTCGGTCTGCAAGCGCGCGGGAGTAGGTGTCTGGCGCAGAGGTTGTACAGAGATAGGAAGAAGGTGCTGGCGGTGAGTAGACAAGGAGAGAAGAAAAAGAAAAATTGGTCATGAAAACATAAGTAACTTTTTTTTTTCATTTTTGCGACTTCAGAATTCTGAGTATGGAGTAAAATCTATCAAATTATTGTAACTTACACTCCTATAAGTAACTAAGCAAGAATGCTTGTGTCTCAGGAACATATTAATAGTCATACTAGTATGTGTGCCTGCACCTCTAAACTAAGCATAGCTTGTGTCTTAGAGGTGCAAATAAGTAGTCTTATTGAAATCCGGAATATTTGTTGTCGGTGCGATGAGTCCTGCACGGACATCCCGCTTGGGGCGTTTTGTGCATTTCCCCCATTTCTGCCTAACCCAGCCAGCCAAGCTCCTTGAAATATCGGAGCACAGCCTTGGGTTGCTGGCGTACTAGTTCCACTCCTACTCCCGTCACAGCAGGAGTTGTGGTATAAGAAGTGGAACTGCTTGGAGACTCTGGCATGGATTAACAAATTTTAAATTATTTTACTTTACAGGTGATAACAGTGCAGCGCTACGCTCGCGGTTTCTTGGCGCGACAGAAGGCGAGGAAAGTCAGGAGGCACATCATAGTGGCGCAGTCTGCTGTAAGTGTCTTTCTATAAATTTTATTATTACTTGCTTTTCCAGTAATAAAAAAAATGTGTTTATGAAGACCGCTTAATAAACACATTTTTTATACCGGAAAATAGAGAATGTGGCTGGGTTCGCTTTTTTCTACCAATTACATGAACACGATATTAAAAAGCCCCTACCAAAAAGTTTCGAAACTATGGCGGCGTCACTTCATACCTCATTTGGTCTCTTCTTGACGATTACAAAGTTTGGCAACATACTTAATTTTATTTAGGGTCACGAGGAATTTTGAAATTAGTTCCATTTCTACACATTTTGGTTAACTTTGCAATGAGTAGCTTACAATATATATAAAAAAAAAAACTTTTAGAAGACTTGATAACTTCATTTTTATTAAGTTGGTTAAAAAGTAATGTTTTTACTCGACGCAAAACCGGATAATGTAATCAAGTCGATGCAAATAATCATGGCAATTGGATGACCACTATATAGCTTTTTCAACATACGTCGATTTTTCTATTTAATAATTGTATTTGTCGGGAGGGGTTTATTTTTTTGTCGTAACGACTATAGCTTTAATTTTTTCTCATATTCTCTGTCTTGAACTAAGTGGATTTGAATGTTAGTGGCGACCTCTAGTTTCGAGAATAGCAAGTCTTGTGGGTCTCCGACATGTTCTATTCTCTATTACAGATCCGTCGTTTCCTAGCCCGCCGCATGTACAAGCGACTACGCATCGAAGCACGCTCACTAGATCACGTTAAAACACTCAACAAAGGATTGGAGAATAAAATCATCAGCCTACAACAGAGGTTGGAAGCTTCACAGGAAAAGGCAAAGAAGATTGAACCGCTACATCTACAGATAGTTGATTTGAAGTAAGTATTTATACAATAAAAAAAAAAAAGCGAGTGTGGCTCAGCGGTTCCAGTGTCTGCTTTTCATCCAGACGCACCCTGGCTCGAATCCGGCCCTACACCAATGACTTGTATTTTCAAAATATGTGTGGATTTGCACGCGCTTAGCGGTGAAGGAAAACATCGTGAAGAAACTGACATGTTTGAGGACCACAATATCCGAGTACATACATATGTGTTCCGTGGAAGGATCTGGGCGCCCACCACGATGTATCTGCACAAGAGAACTCACATAACGAATTAATTCTGCGGGGGAGTCACGACCCTCAGTCATGAGGAATAAACGACTCACAAAGAGAAAAAATAAAATTAACCTAAGTAATAAGTTAATATATGAATTAAGGTATTATACTTACCTTAATTCGTATATTAAAGCAGGTATCTGTAATAGATATTATTTCTTTTTTATCTTTTCCAGGGCCAAATTAGAACTCCTAAAACTGGTAGAGATCGAGGCGAAATCTATTAGAAACGACAACACAGAAAAGGACAACCTCATTCTCGCCCTACAAGTGCAACTGGCGAGTGAGAGGGACAGCAATAGGCGGCTGAATGAGGAGAAGAAGGAGATAGAAGAGAAGTACAACAAGGACAGAGACACGTGGGAGGGAGAGAGCGAGAAGTTAGCGAATGAATTGAAGAGCAGTAAGGAGCATTATGAAATGGCTCTGGAAGGTAAGAATAGTACATAATGTTATGTTTTACAGTTTTAGTTTTAGTACATATGTCTTACATAGAAATGGAAGAGATAAAAAAAACTTATATTATATTTCTTACTAGTGGACGCCCGCGGCTTTGCTCGCATTATTTCAGCATAAAAAGTAGCCTATGACACTCCTTATAGACCTCATACTACCTACATACCAAATATCATGATGATCCGTTCAGACGTTTTTGCGTGATGAACGTTTAAGTAAGCAGACACAATTTCTAGAAATTGTTGCAACGTGTTCTGCTTTCAATTCGAAGTATCACCATGCGTTTATTTTCGAATATCTTCATTGTTTAGACTTTCAACCCTCTTCAGCTTTATTATACGAGTATGTACAGTTTTTTTTTTATTTTGAGTAGTTATGAAATACGTATATTTTATTCAATTTCTAAAATGATGAAAGTTTCAGAGCCCTTGTTATACAGATTTTAATGAATTGGGTTCCCAACATTCATGCCAATTTTTTGCAAGGTGCGAATTAATGTAACCTTACCCCTATTTTTGATGCTAACTTGACCGGACTAAAAGTACAAGAGCTACAGTAAGAAATAATATCTTCCAAAAAAACTCTTTTTTTTTTAAAGAAGAAAAAAAAAATTATACATTTTTATGCATGCCTGTGCAATAAAAAATGATATTTTTGCGCCTATGCTTATCACAAATCCTTGCACTATAATACAAAATGACAAATATCGATGGACATTCAATAAAGCGTAGATTAGATAAATGGTACAGATATGTAATCCGTTAATTACCTAACTTTATCATATCGATTCATTTAATACAAAGACTATTTTACACAGACACTCCTAATAAGATTCTTTAAAAAATGTGACAATTGCAGATACGGAAAATAAAAATAGCTATTAAGAGTAGCTCTGCAACGTTTTAAGCTAGAAATTAATAAACAGTTAAAAATGTAGCTTACAAATTTTATCTGCGCTAGTATATAGTGTGCGACCTTTACTTTTCTATCTCTACTTATATAAGTTTTCATCAAAATCGACCTACCCGTTAGAGTGCGAAGAATAGAAAAAAAAGCACACACCAATCCCAAACTCTCGCCTCTGTTATATTTTTATATGATAAGTATTTTGATGTTATGTGAAGTGTGATAAGATAGTCTTATGTTTAACAGCAAATCACCTGCTATTAATTAATCTAGGTATATTTGACATATGTGTTTCGGAATTGTCACGCTGTAATTATTAGTCTACTAGGTATGAGTTTTGATTGAGTCATATCGATATAAAAAACCGTGTTGATATTTTAGTTTTCGTTTTGCCACGGGGCAATACCGGCTAGTAGGTTAAGAAAAAACAAAAATGTGAATAAAATACATAACAAAATATTCGTAAACAAACAAACAATCGATAAGGTTTTTTTCAGTTCGGTTTCTCTGTTTTTAAGTGTCAAAAAATATTGGTAACAAAATAAGGAAAATGATGTTTTGTGAATGTGTTGTGTCACCGTGAAAAAGTGTGAAATATGCTATTTTATTAATGTTTGAAGTGTCGATAAGGGACATGAATATATATGGGCAATTTTGTGGTGTTCTAGTGACTTTTCAATACGCTTATACTAAATATTTTGCTAGTAAAATATAAAACCTAGCATGATTACTCGAAATTTAATTATATTTTGTTATTGAGTCATTGTCTATCGATTTAAACATACAAATAGATAGACTAAAGAAAATTATAGGACGAATATACACAATGGTGATACCGTCCGACTTGATAGCTAAGAAAGCTAACGATGCAAATATGGGCACTGAAACTAAAGATGATCCAACTATAAACACTAACACACAAACTATGTCAACAAATAATCAAGATAATGACACTAAAGTCAAAGAAAAAATGAAGCAATTGCTCAAGCAAAGTAATATAAAAATCACGTCCCAAATAGAAAGCGTTGCTAAATATGCCAGCTCTTTAAATAATACCATAGAAGAGAAAAATAATAATGAAAATAAAATTGAAAAAGTGGATTTGAATGTTGATAAAAATCTGACAGATAATGATACCAAAAAAGTAACGAGTTCTAGTGAAGTGGATCTCAATAAAAATAAAGTTGATAATGAAATCACAGAGATTCAAGCAGAGCCCAAAGTAAAATCTGCCCGTTATAGACCTACGCTTAAAACAGATCAACACAAAAGTGTCGCTGATAGTATACAAAATAAAACGGAGACTAAACCAGAACAAATTTTAACTGAAACCAAAGCAGCTGGCAATAGTCAAGAAATAAAAAATCAAGTGAAAGATACCAAAGTCGAGATTTTACTACTGAAACCTAATGAAGTTCAAAATGAAGTAAAACAATCTAGCCCTGAAATCGAAAGTGTGAAGAAACACGCGGAGATTGTAAATAAAACCTCCTTTGAAGCATATAATAAGATAAATGAAACTGAGAAAAAAGTCACAAAATACGTTCATTTTGATTTACAAAATACCGATTCTGAAAGCAAACCGAGTATTAAAAACACAGATACCGTATTTGCTGATGATATTGGTGTAAAAGATACAGTTTTTCATAATAAAGTCAAAACAGTCCGTGAAAAGTTTGAAACGAAAGAATCAGGTCATAATGCAAACTCGGATAATCTGATCGAAAATGTAATCAAACATGATAAAGGAGATAATGTACACGTGACTAATCAAGTGAATACTGATAACAGTAATATAGACATTAATGACGAAAGTAAAAGTCCTAGTAACACAACACAAATTAAAACCGATGCAGATAAAAAAGACACAGGAAAACTAATTGAAAATAAAACTGATAATGATACGATCTCTAAAAAAAATAATGGTTTCATTCCTAATGGCCACGTAACAAACACTAATAAAACGAAAAATGAAACTGTCAAAGAGAAATCAGATGAACAGAAGCAAGACCTATCCAAAAATGTTACAATCGAAAATTTGAACAAAAATCTTAACACTCCAAAACATAGTCAATCTCAAAATGATGCAAAAGATGTCGAAACTCCGGCAAAATATACAAAAACTAACTTAATTGACCTAAACGCTTCTGTAAATGATAAAAAGAAAGTGGTCAAAGTTCCAAATCTCATCAAATACGCTACAATCGAAGAGTATTTAAAGCAAGAAAGTAAAGATAATGATGAATTGGATGAAGCAGTAATGCAGGCAAAGATTGAAGCGTGGACTAAAGAGTTCGAAGTCAGAGCCAATTTTTGGAAAGGTGGGGTTTTCTAGACAACAGACAAAAATAACTTATCCGCATAATAATATCTTCAACGATAGTGTTTTTATTTTCACTTCTTCTTCTTATCGATTGAGAGCGGCCAACTCTGGTGTCGAGAGTTTTCAAACTGTCCTAAGGGCCTCTGACATGGCTTAACGACTGCCGCCTGCTGTTTGCCTACAATTTAACGTGTCATCCGACCCACGGAAGCGCCCAAAATGGAATGTCACTTTTCGGTCACCCATTACTCATTTATTTTCACTTAAAATTAAGTTGTTACATTTATCGTTTACGATCTCATCAAGTTTAAACGCATTTATCGTTTCACCAACTTGTTACAAAAGATGGCATTCTATTCGTCCGTTTGCATTTATCAGTCACAATTGTATACAATTTGAGTATGATTTCTATGTTTTTTTTTGTATGATTAATCTATGTTTGTTTGTCCATGGATTTCTCGTAAAGTGCAAATTATATGTAATAGTTTTTATTAAAAATTGGTTAGCATTCAACTTATAGCACAGAGCAAGTTTTATCAGAATTGGTTTAATAGTTTTTGAGCAATGTTCAAATACAAACCAAGGCTATGGAATCCGTTTAATTTTCAGAAATCACCTTTTAATTTTTATCAATTGCCTAGGGTGCTCGCGAATTCGCTCGCATTAAGAAGTAAAACTTTCACCCCTTTAAAAATGGCATTTCAAAAAATCCTTTCTTAACGGATGCCTACGTCATAACATCTTCCTTCATTCCAAATTTCAGCCCAATCCGACCAGTGGTTTAGGCTGTGCGTTGATAGATCACTATATCAGTCAGTCAGTCATCTTTGAGTTTTATATTATTTAGATATACATATACAGATTGAACATAAAAATCTTCTTTTCTCTTCCCAGAGCGAGACAAGCAGCTAGAGAGAGAGAAGAAGACACTAAGTGACGAGTTAGAAGCAGAGAGGCAGAGTCGTCAGAAGTTACTGTCTTCGCAATATGAGTTGCAGGAGAGATTGGATTCTTTGCAGAGGTAAGTCCCATTTTAACCGACTATCAATAAATGGAGTTCGCCTGCATGTTTGTGAAATAAGAATCAAGAAAAATTTATTGTTAAAACTGTGTATACAATTGTAAATTTCTTGGCTAAATAAAAATCAAAAATCTAGCAAAGTGTCTCCGCCTTGCGGAGGGAATCAAAGTTAAAATTAAATAAATATATCGCTATCATCATTATGATCAGCTCACTATACCCCACTGCAGGACATAAGCCTCTTCTCTTTTACGCCAATAATCCCTTTCTTACACTATTCTTGATAAGATGTTTCCTTCAAACTTTCTAATATCATCCAGCCACCGCTGCACAGATCTTCTTACTTTTTGCTTACGAAGACGTCGAGGTTAACTTCTTAGTTTAATGGTTATTATCTCTCTCTCTCTCTCTTGAGACGTATTTCTTCATGACTGAGGGTCGTGACTCCCCCGCAGAATAAGAAAATACAAGACATTAGTGTAGGGCTGAATTCGAACCAAGTTGCGTCTGGACTATAAGCAGACCCTGGAACCGCTGAGCCACGCTCGCTTTTTAAATAATAAATGGATATTATATACAGTAGAACCTCTATAAGTCGAACATCAAGGGAGACGCCAAAAAATTCGAGTTATAGAGTTTTCAACTTATGGAGGATTTCGACTTAGGCGGATTTTGATTCGACATAAAGAGTTTGAAGTTTATTCTTATACATTTTGAGTTAGAGAGGTAAAATAAATAAAAATTCAACTTGCAGAGGTGACAAACATATTTTTATTTATTATAAATCAACATTATTTCAAATCATTTTAAAATAAAAAATATGGCATTATAAGAAGTCAGTAATTTTTTCTCATGATGTCTGATTCATTTTTTATTATTGTTGAAAGAGTACTCATTGGCAGGCCAAATTGTTCAGCAACATCTTTCTTTTTTTGACACCTCTTCACAGCTTCGAGCACTTCTAATTTTTCAGCAAGACTCAAAGTTTTTAGTTTACGTTTCACAGCACTCATGTTAACTGTTGTACTAATTGATGTGTATTGCAGTAGAACCAAACTACTTCTGACAGTATTTAAGTCAAAAACAAATGACTTGCTTAGCTAAATTTCAAAGGAAATCAAAATTGAACACCTGACACCAAGCAAGCAAACACGTGTTTACGTGAGTCATAAATTTATTATCGTATACTCCTAAAATGTTTTCTAAGAAACAATAGTGTACTCACATTGTCGGCAAGTTCTTAAAGTCGGTAACTTATTTTTGTTCGAACAATAGAGGTAATAAATTCCAAATGATCAAGTTGTAAAGGTTGTAAAATAAAACGTTGCTATGTTCGAGATACAGAGGTCAAATTAAATTTTACGAGTTATAGAGTGAAAATATGTACCAAAATGGCTTGGAGGGACTCGGTGATTATTTCGACTAACAGAGGGTCAAGATTTCAAGTAATGGAGGTTTTGGTGTTTGAAGGGAAGGGTACAAAACATTTTTTCGAGATTTGGAGGTTTTTGACTTATCGAGGTTCGACTTAACGAGGTTCTACTGTATTATGTATATAATTATTTGCAGAGCTCCACCGCCAGGCAAGAAAGAGCATAGGCGGTCCTTATCGGATGCCAGCAACAATTCACAGCAAGAAACTACTGTCGAAGATGTAAGTACATTAAAGTTATATTTGATATTTTAAGTTTAAAATGCACCAACATGTTAGTGAAAACCGTAGACAAATCGGTTCAGCCGTTTTCGAGTCTATAACGAACAAACATACCTACAGACAAACAGTTTTTTTTTTGAAACATGATTTTTGTGTATTTTTGCATCAATGAAGACCCCTCAACAATTCTTTTTTCAAATATCTTCAATGTACAGACACCGACCGGTTATAGCTTTATTATATGTATAGATGAATATAATTATGAAAATATTGTACTAAATTCTAATATCGATATGTAACTATTACGGTTTCTACTCACGTATAATTTCGCGTTTGTTGTTTTCGCGTTTCGGGTGTAATGACAGAACGTACGTTTAGAAGATGGGTGTCATTACACCCGAAATGCGTAAACAACAGACGCGAAATTAAACGTGAGTGAAAACCGTAATAGTTACATATCGATAAGAACGTATTACGATAGTTTTAATAATACATTTAAATATTTGCAAGAAATTCCTTTCAATTTTGAAAAGATATACTGGATTACGTTTATGATGAAATATCCAAGTGTTATTGTTAAGCGGTCCAAAGAAATTAAGTTAAATGTCGACATTATATCTAAAGATTCTTACAACTCGGGTACTCATACTCTTTTTAATAATTTTAACTGACTTTTAAAAAATGCGGTATATGTACATAGGTATTTCTTCTATACATATTCTACTTGTTTATAATATACTAGCTGTGCCCGCGACTTCGTCCGCGTGGAATAGTTAATTTGGGCATCATATTTATTTTTGCAAACCTCTTCAGCTTTATAAATTATAGCTGTTACCCACGACTTGAACCGTTTTCGCAGCGCACGCAACAGAAGCCCTCAAAGATGAATAATTTGCCCCGTTTTTTTCCACATTTTCCATTGTTTCTTCGCTCCTACTAGTTGCAGCGTGATGTTATATAGCCTAAAGCCTTTCTCGATAAAAATGGTCTATTCAACACATTTTTTTTTTCATTTCGCACCAGTAGTTCCTGAGATAAGCGCGTTCAAACAAAGAAACTCTTCAGTTTTATAATATTAGTATAGAGTAATAATTTAAATAGAACAATTGTTATATGTTTATAGGACTACGGCTACGGCTCGGTGCGTTCAGTGGAGACCAACCGGCCGGCGCTGGAGGCAGTCAACTGGTCGGCCGGCACCCACGGACCGCAGAATGGAGCCGCGCCCGTACGTACAAACTATTAGCAAATATTCTTTAATCTGCACTCACCTGGATGTTATTTCCATACAAACTGTTTATTTATTTTAGATAGTTACATGCTGTACTTACATTCACCAAAACATACAACATGGATTAAAGTAGAAGAGATTCTATACACATATACATTTATGGCCTCGTAACATACTCGTAACCACGAGGTCAGAGGACTCGCACGACTATGTAACTTATGACTAAGGCAATTAATTTTGTATGTTTGTTATATACTTATATTATTAAATTACTTTTTCCGCAGATCGCCGACGCAGGCCTAGTACTTCGCATGCAGAACCGCCTCTCGGCGTTGCAGAGTGAACTGTCCAGGACTGCGAAACGAGCGAACGATCTGGAAGAGAGACTTATGAGTAAGTTTATTAAGTTTAGTTATGATAAAAAAGCGTTTAAAGACATTAGGGTTATTATATACTTATATACTTGTGGACGCCCGCGGCTTCGCTCGCGTTTTATCGGGGTAAAAAGTAGCCTATGACAGTCCTAAGACGTTATACTTACTACCTACATACCAAAAATCATGATGATAAATAAACTGAGAAACAGATAAACAGAGAGACAGACAAAATTTCCAGAAATTGTTGGTACGTATTCTGCTATCAATTCGAAGTTTCTCCAAACATTTTTTAAATACATATCTTCAATGTTCAGACTTTCGACCCTCTTCTGCTTTATTATATGTATTATAGATGATTTTTGCGATATCTAATGATTTATGTTTCTCCCCAGCTCGTCTGTCCTCGCCAGGGACGAACCCCAACGTAGATAGATTCAAGGTGGAGGAGCTAGAGATTGAGAACAAGAAGTTGAAAGAACATCTTGACAGACTGCGCTCTGCCGGCGACTCTACGAAACTATCCAATGAAGTTATTGGTAAGAACTCCGAACTAAACTAGTTAAACAACTAAACTAATAATAGTTCAACGACCAGTGAATAGTTAAAATATTAATCAAACTGTCAAAATGTCACCATTTTTTTATTTTTTTTGGCCATAACTTTGTATTGGGCCATTTTTCAAGTTAAATAAAATGTTACCGTTCCAATTTGAAGTTGACATTTTGGTTGTTTGTATGTGACGTTTGAACCACATGAACAGACAGAGAAATAAGTCGCTTAATTAAACTGATCTCAACTATAACATGAAAACAGGAAAAAGAATTACAAAATTCAAGTTTTGGCGCAGGCGCTTAAGCGAAAATTTACGAACGCCGTTCTCAAATAGTTTGATTTGATTACAATAAACTTGTTAGATAATATGAACCATATTACTGACTAGCTGCTTCCCGCGACTTCGTCCGCGTGGAATAGTTATTACCATAAAAACGGTCCTAGTGAGTTAATCTTAAAAGATAGACATACTCGTATTCTGTCGCGGACATTTTATTAAATCATTTCAAGAGAAATAATTCTTTCACACATATTTTTTTGATATTTTGAACTGTTTTCGCAGCGCACGCAACGGAAACCATCAAAGATGAATAATTTTCCCCATTTTTTCCACATTTTCCATTGTTTCTTCGCTCATATTAGTTGCAGCGTGATGTTTTATAGTCTAAAGCCTTCCTCAATGAATGGCCTATTCAACACAAAAATAATTATTCAATTCGCACCAGTAGTTCCTGAGATTAGCGCGTTAACAAACAAACTCTTCAGCTTTATAATATTAGTATAGATTAATGATGCTCCTTAATCACTTATTTGTTGTGTTATAGCAGCATATGAAGCGTGGGGTAAACGAAACATTAAAAAAATATCACCGCAAATATGCTTAGCTGTAAAGTTTAAGACAGAGATTAGATAGTTTTAGAGATGCTTTTACACAAATCATAGGAATGTAATTACTAGAAACATACAATATTGTATAATATACATATAGTTACTATCTTTATTTACAATAATAAAATATAAAAACAAGGAAAGAAAAACTAAACACTCTACTTCTAACTACTACAAATAGGGGCACTTAGAAAATCTTTAGAAAAGCCTAAAGATAATCTAAGTGCTCCAGCCCACTACCAGAGGGCAGCGTGCCCAGCATACTGGCCGCATTACCACGCTGGATGGCAATGCTGATACGTTGATTAATTGATACGTTATATACATATTGATACATATATATCTCATTGCGATATTATAAGACAACTAGTGGGTGCTTGCGGCTTCGCTCGCATTAAGAAGTAATACTTGCATCCCCTATTTCACCCCTTTAAAGTGGCATTTACTAAGATGATACAAGCGTAAGCTTAGTATGGGGCTAGATGGCGCTGTGTGATATGTCCTGAAATATTTATTTATTTATTTCCAAAAATCCTTTCTTAGCGGATTTCATAGCATCTACCTTCATTCCAAATTTCATCCCAATCCGTCCAGTGGTTTGGGCTGTGCGTTGATAGATGTCTATATCAGTCAATCAGTCAGTTATTCAGTCAGTCATCTTTGAGTTATATATTATATAATATTAGATGTGATATTGTCTAAGGATTCAGCTTCGCTTAGCATCAGATAGACAAAACACAAACCCATTTATTTCTAAAAAAAGGTTTAGGGCACAATTCAATTGTTGCAGCTTTTTTAACTGATATTGTCATTATTCATTTATTAACATTATATAGAGTAGGCATTATATATTACATTACATAGAATAGGCATATGCTTATACGGCTTTTAAAGACACTAGCTATACCTAATGGTTTTTTTTTACGTGGGATAGGTTTTCGTTTGACTACAGCCTGCCTGATGTTAAGCATTGCCGCAACCTAGGGTGTAACACGCTTATCTAGAAGATACCTATTAGTACTAGATTTGAAGACCCCTGGATTGTAGTTCGCAGGAAACACAGCTTCTGGTAAAGTGTTTCATCTTAATATCACAAAAATGCAACAATATAATCGTTAAAAAGGACAATTAACATATTATATATATTCTGGTTGCTTGTTTTAACTGTTGTAAACTCTGGAGAAATATTATGTAGTGTTGTTCCGCTGCGATTACTCCTCGCTCGCTTCTAACAACAAACTTGTTTGTTTTTAGTTGTGTTCCTCCATATACCACCGCTACCATTGAGCTAGATTATATAGAGTCACAAACGCTCGAAAAAAATGTCCGAGCAAAACTCTGCCCACGCTACTCGTTGAGCAGACTTTTGGATTACTCGTACCTTTCTCTTTTGCACGTTCGTAAAATATGTAAGAGCGAAAGACACAAGCAGTGTTTTGTTTGCGCTCGCTGACGATGTTAGCGCTCGGACACTTTCCTGCGCTCTTTAGTTTGAGATTGTGTCTCTGTATAATCCTAGCTCAATGACCGCTACAATTTTCCTCCTAACCAAAACGGCCTTCAAAAACATTACGTATTTCTCCAGAGTTTAACTTGTAATGGATTTCCGCACAGTAACGCCTGATTCGATATCTTGTTTTGACTATTGTAATTATTTTCAGAACAACTGGCTGTTATGCAGAAGGAGTTGGACAGAAGACGGGACGAGTGCGTGCAGCTTAGAAGCGTGCTTAGTAACCAGGTATGTATTTTATATGTATATAGTTATTAAATATCAAATTAAATTTGTTTCAGAATTTTCTGTACACATCTCTCATCTTACATCTCAGTATATGGAGTTATATATATATTAAGAGGACGCCCTGAGAATTCGGTTGCAAGGATACGTGTTTTACTTAACATGGACAACATGTCGTTTGAGGAAGTCAAAGAAATTGCAGGAAACCGTGAAGAATGGCGCATACTCCACCGACAAAAGCCAGCTCTTAAATTTTGAATGAATGAATGGATAAAAGCAACTTAACTAAAATTTAATGGTCAAGATTCATCATTTCAATGACTATATTTTGCGCATAGCACAACACCATCGGCCAACTTTTATAACACAAAATAATTAATCAAAAATATCTCTATCAAATCGGGGATATCGATTTTGTCGGCGTTGGTTATGGCTTGGAGCGTTACAATTTTCCACATATGTAAATTAACACAAGCACTTTGATTTTTGAATAGATTATATGAAACCAATTCGTAGCTTTTAAAATAAACGACCAAAACTATTTTGTGGCTTACGCTTTCGTAATAAGTAGATTTTCAGCGAAATTTGTAAAAAATAATTGAAATCTAAATTCAAATATTTATTTAGAGAAATTCTTCTACAAAATCCAACTTTGAGACCTGTCCAAATTTTATCAAAATCAGTTCATTACTTAGTAATATTTTCACATTTCTAGATTTTGTTTTGTTTTACTTTTAATTTCTATATTATATTCGTATAGCCGAAATTAACTGACCATTTAATACCTTGCATGGTATACATAAAAAAATGCAAATTCATTGAATCTAGTAAAACGAAAAACATCCTTGATCAAAATTAAAATAACAGATTACATATTATGAGATCTGATATGTGATAAAAATATTTATGTGTGGGGATAGTGGAGTTAAACGATGGTTTTTAGATTTTCGTACTCAATAGGTAAAACGGGACCCTATTACTAAGCCTCCGCTGTATGTATGTCTATTTGTCTGTCTCCAGGCAGTATCTCATAAACCGTGATAGCTAGAAAGCTGAAATTTTCACAAATGACGTATTTCCGTTGCCGCTATACCAACAAATACTAAATATAAAAAAAAAAAATTAAGGGGGGTACAATACAATAAACGTGTTTTTTTTCGTATTTTTTTGCTCAATATTAAAAACGGTAACAGGTAGACGCTTAAAATTTTCACACAATAGTTACTTGTATATTACCTTTCAAAACCAATAATTAAATAACAATAAAGTTAATATTAAAGGGGGGCTCCTATACAACAAACGTAATTTTTTTGCAATTTTTACTCGATCTTAATAAACAGGTAGAAACTAGAATATATGTACTTAAGTAAATATTTAGAAATATATTAACTATAAAAATATACCTAATCTAATACATAAAAACTCACAAAATGAAAATATTCCGTGCATCTAAACACGGTGCGAGCGCCGCGCCGCGGTGCGGTGGTGGCGCGAGCGCGAAGCGGTTGCTCGTTGATTACTCGTTATTTTATAAACAGAACTAAACTTTGTAGAATCTAGAAACGTGATTTTCTATTATAGATGATAGTACGGAACCCTTCGTGCGCGAGTCTGACTCGCACTTGGTCGGTTTTTTCTATTCTAAATCTCATATTCTTAATTACTCTATAAATACATCTTTCTCTTTAGGTTATCAATCTTCAATCTTCCCTGTGACACTTTATTAACTGACAGTTCTTAAACATTATGACACATGGTAACAAACTTCAAAAATTAAACTAGCAAAATGATATTAAGAACATTCGACATAGGTATACAGGGTTACTGGTAACTAAAAAAATCTGCTGTTCCATACATTTTGTCGAATATCTTCCATACTTTTGTATGGAACAGCTGATTTTTTTTCACGAATTTCCAAAAGTTGTAGAACAAAAGTTGTTGGTATAGATGTACTAAAGCCACCCTTAAAAGGTTGTGCGTTAGTTACCAGTAACCCTGTATATAAATTAAATATACCTATCTGATTCTCGCGCCCTCAATATTTTTTGCATACTGTTTTGTCTATGCATAATAATAATAATAATAATAAAAACGTTTATTTGCAAACTTATATGGGAATATACAAACAATAACTTAAAACTAGAACTAGTAGGCAACTAATTAGTGTGCTATTCAAGATGTTATTGAATGTTGGAGATTTATGTCCATTCACACTAGGTATTCCTGTGTTGTGAATGGAATATTTAGAATTTATGAATATTTAGATTAATAATAAACCTATAAATTAATAACTATAACTTCCTCTTCAGTGAGCTTGGGGTTAGCAGGTTATATTGTATTTTAATATAAGCTATAGGTACTTTGCGATGTTACTGCATTTAAAATATATGCGTTTAATTTAGGTTTAAAATAACCGGCCAAGTGCGTGTCGGAGTCGTGAACGGAGGTTTCTGTTTAATTAAATTATTACTCTACAAAAAAATGTATTTTGGGTGCGGAATCCTAAAAACAAGAAAAAATCTAGATTTCATCGTCAGCCTAGGAAATAAAATCTATTAATACATTGCTGTAGGTTTTAGATGTTTATCTAATTATTTTATCATAATATTAAACCTGTTATTAAAGGTCAGTTACTTATAAATAAATTGACAAACTATTTAATTTGTATTGAAAAAATGTGTCTATATTTAATATAGATAATTTTTATTATATTTTGGCTCGTGCTGAGAGTTGTCATATTTAATTTATTTACTAGTTTATGTCCCCGGTGTTTCTTGTGTAACTTTACTATGTTTGTGTAAATTCTTGTAAAAAAAGAAGCAAGAAAGAATAGTAAGATAGAACATACAAAAGACAATATGTAGTTTGCCTTTTCGTTCCAATTTCACACCGCAACGAAGCGACGGATAACCGTGATATTGGTATAGTGGTAGTATAGAATCTTGAGATTCACATAGGCTGTTTTTTATCCCAAACCAATCCACATCCTACTAGTATATTTACTAAATTTTTCACATATTTATATAGTGTTCAGATGACACAGTAATTTATCTCAAAAAATGTTATATCTTAGACAAATAGAGATAAAAATGGTCTGTTTGTTTGTCCTAGTAGCATAATATAACATTAACACTTGTAGGTAAACCTTGATGTCGCATTTTGTAAAAAAAAACGTCGAATTTTCTTTCGTTCGAAATAAGTATTTTTAGAGCTTTTTAGAGATTTTATTTATAAAATGTATTATCAAATGTAAAGTGTGTATCAAAAGTTTCGTGAGATATTCTTATCAATATGTAACTATTACGGTTTTCACTCACGTGTCATTTTGCGTATGTTTTCAATCCTTGCCCGAATCTCTATTCCCCTTGAACTATAACACAGAATACATAATACAAACTATAATTATTGGTCGGTCTCCAACTCGAGAGTAAACCGGTTTCTTCTAGGCGAGCGCGCTATCATACGTCGTAGATTATAACGTTGCTTAAGGCAAGTTGTAGTAAAGCGTGAGCCTATCTCATGTAAAAAAAAATTGTTTACGCGTTACGTTTATCCCCTCGCCTCCACCGGTCCGGTCCCAGAACGTAGGTACGTTCTGAAGGTGGGTGTCATTACACCCGAAACGCGTAAATAACATACGCGAAATTACACGCGAGTGAAAACAGTATTAGTTACATATTGTAAAGTCTGTAAACGAGAAAAGGTTTGCAGCCTCGTTTGAGAACCATTTTTATTCCTGTATTTGCCCACAGCGTCGTTTGTGCGGGACGAGTGGCATACAAGAGAGGCCTATGCTCAGCAGTGGGCGATAGGAATAGATATGACGTGTAATTTGTGGTGTTATTAACAAATGAAAAAAGAAAAAAAGATAACGAGCTGATGATGATGATAATTTTATTAACGGACTAAAAAAGTATGTTCGCTACAGGCACCAACTAATCAAATGCCTGTACGGATAAAATCATTAAAACTACGAGTACAAACCCATAAACCAACCATTTCGTTCCTAAGAGTTAAAGATTAAATCTTTAATCTTTGTGTAGTCCCAAATATGAAATGTAATTTATTACTGAATAAAAAATACGACATCCCAGAAAGTAAGCCTGGTTTTGAACTTCAAAACTCGGTATGCAATAGAAATCTTAACATCAGTCGTTATGACTTACTGTTATCATAAATATCTAACACTCATATAAACAAATTCGATTTTTTATGAACGTATTCGTAATCAAATACATCTCTATCTAAAGAATGCATAATTATAACTAGTTTTTTTTGCATCAACAAAATTCCATCGTACGATGGTATTATACCGGGTTACTAATTGACGTGACTGAAGTTAAAATAAAATATGTCATTTTTTTGTTTTATAGATTCTGATGAAAGGTGTAAGTTTTATCTTTATTTTCCAACTTAAACTTTAAACCGATGTTCAACCGCATATATTTCTACATTTAAAAACATAATTTGAATTAAATAATACTATAGGTGCTAAAAACGGTAAACAAATTCAAAAACACATGTGTAGCGATTGCTTACTTTACTAGGCGAAAAGCCTGTACCTATCAGAAAAAGTAGTTTAAACATGAATTGATTGTTCTTACTTTAATACATTTTAATGATACTTTGCCCTTATATTAAAAACGAAAATCCTATTATTAAAACTCTGCTGTCTGTTTGTATGTAGGTATGCATCATAAATCATGACCTAAAAAGATGTTTTTTTTACGTGAGATAGGTTTACGTTTGTCTACACCCTGCCTGATGTTAAGCATTGCTGCAGCCTAGGATGTAACACGCTTACCTAGAAGATACCTATTAACTCTAGATTTGAAGACCCCTGGGTTGTAGTTCACAGGAAACACAGCTTAAGTGTTCTAAAGCAAGTTGTTTTCTTCCCCACACAAAATAAAATCAATACCAGCAAACATAATAAAATTATATTAGTTTTATTCTTTTATGATGTATCCCTGAAACAATTGTGTTTTTTTTTAATTAATTTTATAGATAATTTAGGAATGCTATGTGGTTTGGTCTGACACGCACTTGACCAATTTAATCAAAAACCCATAATAACTTACTTACCATTACACCCTGTATAGAAATACTAGTAGGTTTACACAAACTAGGTACGTTTGAATGTTTGATACAGCAGCGAGCGATATGATTTAGTGTCAAAACATACATCCTGACGTACGGTCGCGTTTTATAGCGATTTTTATATAGTCAAGTTTTGTCATGTGTCTTATGTTTAAACTGTAATTAGTGTATTGTTATGAGAAGAATCTAATTGGTATTTCCGGTTCTTATTTTTTTTCTGTGAATTCGTTATTTTATTCTTGACTTGAAATAAGAGGGGTTATGGTTTTAGTGTTTAGTACTGTGACATCATAATTAAAATTATAAACAAATGATATTGATTTTATTTTTCTTTTTGAAAGTTTAAGTGTATTTTATTGAGAGTATCCTTAGCTATTTACATTAAGTAAAAAGTTTTTTAACTCTTAAGATATGTCAGAAAAGTTTTTACTGTCAGTTACATTATATTACCTATTCCTTTTTATCTTATATGCAAAATAGGACAAACATAATAAACTCGACGTTTCTGTATATTTTGTTTGTTGATAAGACAGTTTGATAAGATCTGTGTCTCGTAAAGAAAGTTGTTTATTATCTAAAAGTGTTGATAAAATTCGGCAGAAAGTGCATTGATCCCAAAATGTATACTCCAAAACTACTTTAGGATTTATTAACAATGACAATGTCAATCCAGACTCGTATCTACTTTCACGTTTAATTTTAATTAAAACAGTTTAGCTTTTATCTTATTTTTTTTTAACACGAAAAATAAATATTTACTATTATAGTTCGCTTAGTCTTTAAACAAGTTCTGAAAAACATGCTTTAAAAGCCAAAATTATTACACGAATTCACAGAAAGATTTTATGCGTTATACCTACTTGCCCTACAGTTGAAATAACATGCTTATTGTGATATAAAATGATTAGTTTAAATCACTATCAGTCTTATTACAAAACGTAGTTTAAATGTTAGTCTAGAACTTCGGAAATAAAAAGTTGGTTCTTGTTGTTCAAACATAACATAAACAATCAAAATGTCAACTTAAAATTGGAACGTTGACTATCATTGGTAACATTTTGACAGTTTGATTATTATGACAGTAGGCAGACAAATTTCGAACAACAAAAACGGGCTGCATATTTTCAATTCAAAGTTCTGGACTAATACTAAACTACGTTTTGTAATAAGGCCCTATATGCGCTAATTCAAGTGGATATAAAAGTGTTGTTTTGAACCGGCTTCAAAAATGGCAGTTCTTAATATGACTGAATGATCTTGTGTATTTAAATGGTTATTATTCAAAATGAGTGCACCAATGACTGGTATAAAGTTAACAAAGACATACTTTTTGGACTCTCCTGTGCATAGAAGCACATTTTATTATAAGGTACTTATATCTTTATATCTCTATTTCCCTCTCTCTCTCTATCTCTTTCACTCTCTCTCTCTCTCTCTCTCTCTCTCTCTCTCGTTTCAAATAATCTATTGAAAAATCAAAGTGCTTGTGTTAATTAACATACCTATGTGGAAAATTATAACGCTACAATCCATAACCAACGCCGACAAAATCGATATCCCTGATTTTATAGAGATCTTTTCGATTCATTATTTTGTGTTATAAAAGTTGGCCGTTGGTGTTGTGCTATTCGCAAAATATAGTCATTGAAATGGTGTATCTTGACCATTAAATTTTGGTTTAGTTGCTTTTGTGCATTTTGATTAAAATACGTATCTTTGTAACCAAATTCTCAGGGCGTCGTCTTCAGAAAATATACTTTTTATTATAATAATTATAAGTATATGTTTTCGATCACAGAAACCATGGTTCCAAGCTCTGAAAAATGTTGTGAGTAATTATTAATAAAAAAACGAGAGCTTTCGATGTTTTCTTATTAACTGTTTTATTTTAATTTACTTAATTTATATGCTTTAATGTTTTAGAAAATATTGATGATATGGTATACCGTGTTTATTTTGTAGTATTTTTATTGATTATAAATGTCAAAAGTAGAGCTTTCGATTTTTTCCTTTTCATTGTTGTATTTTAATTTACTTAATTTATTTGATTACCTAATTGTTCTAGTAATAAGTGACGATTTTATTATACGATGTTTATTTTGTGTTAATATTTAAAAAAAATTTTTTTGTATTTTTATCGTTTTTGATTTATTTTCACGCATTCTTTTGCTGCTGTTTTTTTGCATGAACGGTTGGTGTATTTAATGTCAAAGTGTTATAAACAAAATATTTACGTAATTTCAAACAGATTTAAGTAATTTAAGTAATTTTAAGTTTTCTTTTTTAATTGGCTTGTAAGTTTAAGACTGAGTTAAATCAAACTCCTATTTAAACATTTAAAACCACACAAAAGTAAGTTACCTACAACGACTTTAAGAATATTGTAACTTACAAGATTTGTTTTATTTTATGGCGTTTCCATACAAATCTCCACATTAATTCGTTTTTAGTTATTTTAATAAAATATATAAGTAATATAATCGTGTATCTTTAAAGTAATATTAAATAAATAATAATAAATAGAGTCTATAGTCACATTTTTTTTCTTGGTACCGTTAAGCTATAAAATGTAATGTTATGAACTTTTATGTGGTTTTAAAATGTTGAAGATGTCACTGCATCTTAGTCTATCTTAGTATTGTAACTTTTGCCTTATTTTATTTTATTAATGCTTGTTAAAAAAACTCATATATTCTTCCAAACCTCCAAGCTAATATAACCTTTATTCCTTTAGACGGTGAACCTAAAGTCGCTCGCATCGTCCAACTATGGTTCCGACGTAGACATCATTAATGAAGATGGTGAACTGGCGACGGCTTACGAAGCACAGAAGGGAATTAATAGGTATGTACAAGTTTTACTTTTTTAACCGACTTTTAGCGATATGGCCGCCATTTGTGGCACTAGATTTTATTTGGGACATATCTCACAGCGCCATCTAGCCCCATACTAAGCTTACGCTTGTTGATTTATTTATTATGGCACACAAAACAGAATATGTCTTTAAATTATCTTAACATAAATTTTACTGGTTTCATTCCAGGACATATTCCAAGGCATGTGTACACATCTTGATCTAAATGTAAAGTTAATAATTACAAAAGAATATTATAGCCAGAGATAATACAATATGTTTAAATGTATTCCTCTGGTTTTGTATTATGTTCTTATTTGAGTGGCCATTAAAGTGCAAATCTATCTATCTATCGTTTAAACAGGAAAGAAAGAAAGGAAGTACATTTTTTGCAGCAAATGGTATAAGCGTTTGCTTTAGTGTTTTAGTATGAGGCTAGATGGCGCTGTGTGAAAATATGTCGGAATATTATTTATTTAAAGAAAAAAAGTGTTACTGGTCTGTTAGTTCATACGCAACGGATACATTTACTAAAGTAATATTTATAAAAACATAACCGACCAAACGTCACGATTTTGAGGTGGAAGAGTGGAATGCCAAAAATGATATAGGTAGACTACTTTTATACCGAAATAACACGAACGAAATCACAGGCATACGTTAGTTTACTTACAAAACGCTCATAATACGTATCGTGACTATAAAAAGTGAAAGTATTAATATAAACTCATACAAATATTTCCAACGCAACTATCGAGGTATTAAACCAATAAATTTGGATTTATTTAACGACTTTAATACATTTGTTATTAAAGTTAACAATGGACAAGAAAGTTATTAGCATTTTAAGATATTTGACTGCAGAAAAAGTAATTTGTTTTATAATGAGTCTGGATCTGATTATATCATTGAGTAAAAGTATGTTTCGTGTGTTTATCTAACTTCTTAAAAATATCAACAAAGATGACTAGCTTTTGCCCGTGGCTTCGCACGCATTAAGAAGTAAAACTTGCATCTTATGTATTTTCACTTGTTTAAAAGTGGCATTTCCAAAAATCCTAACATAACATCTACCTGCATGCCAAATTACAGCCCGATCCGTCCAGTGGTTTGGGCTGTGCGTTGATAGATCACTATGTCAGTCAGTCAGTCAGACACTTTTGAATTTTATCTATTTAGATAATGCGTACGATGCCGCTGGCATAAGCTAGTGTTCTATATAACTCTGCAAGTAAAATTTTGGGTCAGACATAACATTTAAATAAAATGTAACAGGAGATAAATATTTGAATATTGCAATTTATAGATAACGACTGGCGACTTGCTTAATAATATTGTAACTATAAATAGATAGTGGTTCAACGAATAGGAGACCTCAAATTAGTTTGTTGTTTGTGCATGTTTATTATTTTACAATACAATACAATACAATACAATATAACTTTATTGCACACCAAAAATAAATTACACATACAATATGAAATGAACTTAAACTATAAATGAATGCACAAGTGGGCGGCCTTATCACCTTGAGTGATCTCTTCCAGGCAACCTTAGCAAGAAAACGGTGACAGAAATCAGTTTGGTCGGTGGCGTACAAATAAATAAATAATACTTAAAAATAAAACCTATAACTAAACAGAGAAAATAAAAGAAAATCAAACTAATTTACATGTTACAAATAATAATATTAATAAACTATGAACACACACATTTAACACCAATAAACGCGATTGATAGTTTACAACGTAGAGATGTAATGGCTGTACACCATACTCTGGAAAATCGACAGAGATTTAGCCTGCCTGATATTTAAAGGCAGGTCATTCCAGAGTAAGAGAGCTTTAATTGTGAAGGAGGATTGATAGAACAGATTGGAGTGGTTGAATTTAGGATATTGTAGGATGAGAGTTACGTGAAAGACGAAGGGATGAAGAGTGAGTTTCACTCACAAAGGAGAAACGTTCCTTTAAGTATAAAGGAGTGGAAGGAATAAATAGCACTTTGTAGAGGAGGGACAGCAGGTGAGTATTACGACGAAGACGGATAAGATATTTTAAGAATTAAAATGTCCGTTTATTTTTTTAAAAACAGTTTTAATATAACTTTTGGAATTAGATTAAATTTGATTATGTACGAGTATATATAATGACGTGCTTGACTTTTGAGTGCACGTTTCATCAAAATCGGTTCAAGTAGCTTTCGAGACTGACACTGAAAAGTTGCATTCCATTTTGGGCGCTTCCGTGGGTCGGATGACACGTTAAATTGTAGGTCCCGGCCGTTTGTCTAGTACCTACGGCAGTCGTTAAGCCATGTCAAAGGCCCTTAGGGCGGTTTGAAAACTCTGGACACCAGAGTTGGCCACTCTCATTCGATAAGAAGAAGAAGTTCTTAAGTTTTATAAAAAAATCTATAAAACCTGTGCCTTTGGTATAAGGAGTCTATTAAATAACACTCGATGCGAACTCGCTTATCATTCTCATAAACATTAAACAAGGTGCCAACCTACACCTTTGACCATATTAGATTAAAAACAGCTTAGTTTAAAATAGATTGACATTTGAAACGACTAGAATGTCTCAGTTTGTTTGTCTGTCGTCCTGTTTTTACCAGATTTCGTAGGATATTATCAAGGACATTATCCTTAAAGATATATGTAGTTACATAACACATTACTGACCTGTTAGCCTAGTAAGCCTAGTTGGTAGTGGTAGCCTTCTAATCTGGGGATGCTGGTTCGATTCCCGCGTGACACAAGTAATTATGAATTTAAAAAATATATAAGTACATGTGTTGAGTCTGGTCGTTTCTATGTGTATTGAGTATGTATTTACAAAAAAAGTATATAAGTATTATATCCGTTATCTAGTACCCATGACACAAGCTTTTGCTTAGTGTGGGGTTAGATGGCGCTGTGTGATATGTCCTGAAATATTTATGTTACAAAGTGTTTTGATTTTTCAGGCAACTGCAAGAGGAGCTGTTATCGGAAAAGAAGTTCTATTCGGAACATATATCGAAAGCCAAGACCGAGATAGACCGACTGAGAGAAGATAATGAGAAATATCAGAAGTAAGTGACTTATATGTTTTAATTATTATAATTTTAATAATAGGTATTTAGGTATAGTATAATGTTAATAGTATATATAATAATAGGTATCTAGGACTGAGGGTCGTGACTCCCCCGCAGAATAATACGTTAGAAGAGTTCCCTTGTGCAGATACATCGTGGTGGGAGCCCAAATCCATCCACGGAAGACACATGTCCTCGGATATTGTGGTCCGCAAGCATGTTGGTTTCCTCACGATGTTATCCATCACCTTTAAGCGAGTGCAAATTCACACTTAACTTTAAAATACAAGTCATTGGTGTAGGGCCGGATCGAACCAGGGTGCATCTGGATGGAAAGCAGACACTGGAACCGCCGAGCCACACTCTTCAATTTTTTCTTATCATCATCATCATATTCAGCCCTTTTCGATCCACTACTGGGTATAGGCCTCCTCATCGAGGTGACATTGGTGTCAGTTTTGTGCTTTTCTTGATTTAATTTTTATTTTTTCTTTATCGCCTTCTTACGCCATGCATTTTGGTTATCGCGAGGTATTCTTATGTTACATTTAAACTTGTGTCATGCAAATTCATGCTTTACTATCACCGCCACAGAGCACATTATTGCATTTCATTTATTTCAGAGCAAAAGAAGAAATGAAAAGAAACATACTAAAAGAAGCTACGAGAAGATATCTGAAAAAACATTTTAGTCCAAAAAAATATATGAAATTGATATTTTCACCAAATAATTCATGGATACATTTTGTTTTTTCTATGTGGAATATAGTTCGATAAATTAATTCACTAATATATTACAATTCCTAATTAAGAATAAATATATTTACTTACTTGTTTTAAAACAAAAAAGTACAATAATTAATGTATATTATTAATTAATACCAATTTATTGTGATAATATTTCGTAAGCATACAATTTATACATTGTTATTATAAATTGTAAGAAAAAGTCAAATTATCTATTTAATTTATTTAATAAATCATTGTTGCATGTTAAATTCTTATAAATTCTTTTCCCAAATCGCTTTCTTCCCGAAACTACTAAATGTTTAAAAAACTTAAGTACACATTTTAAAACTTGTTACATTAGTAAGTCCAAGAAAAAGCTTTTTAGAAAATACTCGCTAAGTAACTAAAAAGCTCTTTTCACAGCTATATTAATATGTAATCTCTCTTGAGTCGTATTTCCTCATGACTGAGGGTGGTGACTCCCCCGCAGAATTAATTCGTTAGGGGAGTTTTCTTGGGCAGATACATCGTGGTGGGTGCCCAGGTTCCACGGAAGACACATGTCCTCGGATATTGTGGTCCTTAGACATGTCGGTTTCGTCACGATGTTTTCCTTTACCGCTAAGCGAGTGCAAATCCACACTTAACTTGAAAATACAAGTCATTCAAACCAGGGTGCGTCTGGATGAAAAGCAGACACTGGAACCGCTGAGCCACATAGTGTAACCTACTAAGTCCTTTTCAAGGCTACAGTAAAGCAGGGAAATAGGGTTACACCAGGTTTCATATTTACTTTTTATTTACATATTGACAGTTAGAAAAAAGTTTAGAAATAGGCAAAAAAAGTTTTTCTCCACACATTTCGTCAGAAAGCGATGAGATGAATCTTTTCTAAGGCTTCAAAAAACTCAAGCTAACACCACTACATCGATCCCCACCTCCTCAAAAATTTTACATGTATGGCGGCCATCTTTGTTTTTTGACATTTCGAAATATAGAATTCAGATAGGTATGCAATCTGCTCCCCAAAAAACACGTAACAAATGTGCTTTTATCGCATATTACAATCACAATATTTTCAATATCAACATACGTTTTTTGTATTTGATGTTAGCTACCTACTTAAAGTCCTGCGAAGTTGCAGGTGTTTTAAGTTATCATCCTTTCTGTACATATTTTCCCTTTTTTTATATACATTATTTTTAATAATTTTATATGTATGTTACAGATTGCTAAGTGCAGAATTGAGCGCGGAACCAAAGAACAGGGCTCAGGAGTTTGCGCAGAATGAGATCATACGACTTGCCGCTGAAAGCTTGTCTTTGCAGGTACACTACTCAAATTCATATTTATTTATTTCAATCTCTGTCCACTTATTATATTTTTTCTTGGAAACTGTCATATGCATACATTTTACGCGAAATTTGGCGTTAATTCTATGGAGATGACAGACATATTTTATAATTCGTGAACAATGTTTATCCTAATTATTGCATATTCTTTCAAAACAAATTCATCATACCATTCAATCTATAAAATGTACGTATGTAAAACAAAAAGTCTCTTCACATAAATAATTACAAATTTAAAATTAGTTGAAATTATTTGTGTTGAGTCTGGTAGTTTCTATGTATACGTATGTATTTACAAAAAAAACTATATATAAGTATTATATCCCTTACCCACGATACAAGCGTCTGCTTAGTCTGGGGCTAGATGGCGCTGTGTGCAATGTCCCGGAATATTTATTTATTTATTATTTGTAAATTTTTAACCCTGTTGCACCAACTCTTTTTTTGCCTCAATAAATATTTTACACAGATATTTTTATCCCATAGGAGCGCGTTGACAAATTGTCAGAGAGCTGTCGGCGCTACAAGAACCAGATCCGGTTGCTGGTCACCAAACTGAAAGAGGTCGGAGTTGAAGATGTCAACGATATATTGGAAAGTAATGGTATGTGTTTGTTTGTATTACTAATCTCACCTAAATAAAGGTGTTCCCACAGCCTCTCAAAAACCCTTTTTTGGCTGGCTATGTAAACCACTTGACACAAAAAGAGAGATGTTATAAGTTTTAAATGTCTTCGTCAAATCACATGTAACGTTTATAAAATCCATAGTTGATTTATCCAAGACTAGCGACGCCCCGCGGTGTTACTCGCGTTTATCCAAGATAAAAAGTAGCCTATGTGTTAATCCAGGATTTAATCAATTTTGATACCAAATTTCATCCAAATCGGTTCAGCCTTTTGAGTGTGAAGAAGATTTATAGCTACGACTTCCTATTTATTGGACAATTTAAGTTTTTTTCTATTGAATCGTCATTTATCATTCCAACATGTACCCAACAAACGCTAACCACCTCCCACCTCGTTGCAGACTCCATCGTGCCGCAGAACACCAACACGTCGCTCGAGATGGCGCCAGTGACGCGCAAGAAAGAGAGAGAGTATCTCGGAATGTTTGAATACAAGGTGCAGGATGAGGGGGTTATTGTCAAGAAACTTATTACAGGTATGTACATATCTTTATTATCTTCATAATTCCACAGAGAATATTTGCCCTGCAGTGGCCTGCAATGCTAAATGATCAATATACCTAGATAAGAAATAAAACGACGAGACAACTTTTACTTGACTGATCTGCGGTTAACAAATACGTTCTCAATTTCCAACGAGTAATGTTGTAACATGTTATATCAGAAAGCAATTAATTTCGAATAAATTGTAGCCATATTTAATCAACCTTTTACTAAACTAAAATTAGTCACCTAAATGTTCACATCTTAATTTTCAATTAGTGCAATAAATTAATCTAATTCTTTCCGCGCCTATCAAACCTCCGCTTATTTATTAGTTTTATTATACATTATCCAACGCGTTTATATATACATTTGCATATGTCGCTGACGTAAATGCGTGGATGTATAGTATACTCGTATATCTCAGTACATTATACCTTATTTTATTAGACACTAGTGGGTGCTCGCGGCTTCGCTCGCATTAAGAAGTAAAACTTGCATCCCCTATTTCATCTCTTTAAAAGTGGCATTTTCAAAAATTCTTTCTTAGCGGATGCCTACGTCGTAATCCACCAGCATGCCAAATTTCAGCCCGATCCGTCCAGTGGTTTGTGCGTTGATAGATCACTATGTCAGTCAGGCACGTTTTATATATTTAGATAACCAATGCGCCTATAAGTACATAAATTTTCCTATCGGATGCGTGTATGTCGTGCCATTACAAACGTATTGAATTTCCTTTCCAGACCTGAAACCCAAGCTAGCAGTAGGCATGCTCCCTGGTCTCCCCGCGTACATCCTGTTCATGATGCTGCGCCACACCGACCACGTGGACGACGAGCCGAAGATGCACCAGCTCATGAAGGCGGTGCGCACGGGAGTCAAGAAGACGCTGAAGAAACGCGCCGAGAACGTCGAGTATAGCGCGCTGTGGCTGGCTAATATGCTCAGGTGTGATAACTATGAGACTTTTTTTTAATAAGATATTGACTATTGACTATAGAGACTTTCGGACCAACGTTTGAGGAGTCAACACGTCCTGAGGATGCCTCGTGGAGAGGCGAAACACGTGTCGACGAGAATATCTTGCCGAAGGAGAACTACAAAGCTTGAAGACACAAGGTGCGGTCCGTGCGGTGTTGGTAAGATCTTGAGAGCCACGGAGGCCACGTTGGTTAGGAGGTGAGGTGTGGCGGTGGTATATGGAGGAACACACCTAAAAACCATCATGTTTGTTGTTTAAAGTCGGTTAAGGAGCAGTTGCAGCTGAAAAACACTACATATTTCTCTAGAGTTTGTTTTTTTTTTTGTGTGGGAAGTCTTCAGTCATTAAGATACCCGACCACAGTGGGGTGTAGGCGGGTTATGTGGGATTTTTACCCACTAAAACCCCCCCGGTGGCCATTATCAAGTATCCAGAGTGTTGCTAATGGGAACAGTGTATTTATTTATTTATTAGGAACTCAACACAATACACAGAAAATACATGAGTACCATTAACACATTAAAGGTAATGATCCATTCTTTGCATCGAACACATGCGTGCACAACATGATCCAAAACAATTAAAGTAATATATATGATACGAAACTTATGGAAGTTACAGTTAGTAAATATTAAACAAAATTATGAAAAACGTGTTATGAAAAACACATTATATACTAATAATGTGTTATTAAGTAAATGTAATTGTTATTAGGCTACGATGGGGCTGGCATAAATGTTTAGTTTAAAGCCCCTAAATTACAATTGAATAATAATAAAAAAATGGGAACCGTGATAATTCTTCTTGAAAAAGAAACACACTATAGCCGCTGAAAATATAATCTTATTACGCAATAAAATCAATTTTTATTAGCTTAGTATGCGTGCATTGAACAAATTATTTTACATGATTTTGTTCTGAGCCATACTCTCCTAAGTATGTAATAAATACATTAAAAAATACATAAATATCTTACAAAAAACACCAACAATTCTTACAATGAAGACGGTATGCTGGCGTGCTGTCAAAACATACAAGATATAGCTTCAAGTTATACAAAAAAAAAATACAAAAATATTTATTGACATAATAAAAATGAGTAACAATAAATTACTTGAAACCTCTGGTTTGTGCTAGTCGTGAGACTGTGTTACAAGCCCAGAGTCTTCTCTCATTTGTGAGACTTATATTATATTACGTCTATAAAAGCTCATTTATTTCCCTCTAGTGAATACTCAAAGCATCTATCGCGTTGGGATCAAAAATAGCATAGTCTATGTCACTCTTAGTCAGTCGAGAGTTTATACTACCACCACACCAAAAATCACGAAGTTCCGTTGCTTCTGTTTGGCGTTTATTATGGACAACAATCCAACAAATCACCAAACGCACTTTTAAATAATGGTATGAAGTAATAAACTATTTCCTATTCCAGACTCCTAAACAACATGCGTCAATACAGCGGCGACGCGGTGTACCAGTCCGGTAACACTCCGCGACAGAACCAGCAGTGTTTGAGGATATTCGACCTGTCTGAGTACAGGCAGGTGCTCAGTGATATCGCTGTGTGGATATATCAAGGTAAGAAAGACATAGAGGAAAAATAATTAAAAAAAGATATGGAAAACTAGTTAAAAACAATGACAAGATAACAATTTAAAGTCGTGGTCGTGATTTTAATTGTCATAGTCATGATTTAATAAGGCACGGTCAGGAAAATATTTCTATATATAATATTTAATATTTTAGTTGTCATGGTCATTAAATTAGTAGTCATGGTCATGACATTAGCAGTCTTGGCCATGAGATCAATAGTCATGATCATGAATTTAGTAGTCGTGGTCATGATATTAGTTGTTTTGTCATTAAATTAGTTTCTCGTGGTTGAAATTACAATTGTCGTGCTAAAACTTCTTATAATAGTGATTCAGATATTAGTTATTTGTTCAATTAAGACGGTGTACCAATCCGGTAACAAACTGCGACAGAACCAGCAGTGTTTAAGGATATTCGACCTGTCTGAGTACAGGCAGGTGCTCAGTGATATCGCTGTGTGGATCAAGGTAAGAGATAGAGCGAGTATGAGAAAGAGAAATAAATAAATAGTAAGAGTATAAATGTAGTTGCAAGTCAAACAAAGTCGAACATATTTTGCTTCTATTATATATTATGTATAAAATACTACCCTATGTTTTTTTTTTTATTCCAGCTCTAATAAACCTCCTAGAGCGTCAACTAGAGCGTCTAATAATCCCTGCCATACTCGAGCACGAAGAGATCAGCGGTCTCTCAGGCCCCGCCGGTCGCGCGCCGGGCCCCGCAGGCCCCAACCCGGGACCGTCGCGACTGAAGCACGAACTGAGTGCTATGCATGAGCATTTGCATACGTTCGCGGTGGATGAGCCGTTACGAGTCATTATATTTAAACAGGTGGGTCATTATGAGTCATTGTGTTGGAAAATTATGAGTCATTATATTTAAGCAGGTGAGTAATCGCGTTCTAAATTTGAATTTAATTGGGAATTCGATCGAACGTAGCTGTAAATTGACATTCGAAATTTTAAAGAAAAGTAAAGATTGCAATAGCGTTTTCCAAATAAAAATGCTTCGTTGTATAGCATTATATTTGCAAATACGATGACTCGAAAGAATCAAATAAAAATTCGAAGATACAAAATGTCTATCTGTGGAATGACTTGTACGCCCACTACGATCTACTCGAATCTGCTCTAGAAAACTATGAATAAATTCTGCGGGCGAATCACAACCGTTAGTAAAGAGGAAAGGACTCAAGAAGAAAGATTTTTTTGTTATTTAAAATAAGAAGGTACGCCAAGATTACAATGCCTTGGACAACGACCGAGATAAAGAATAAAAAAGAAGAACGATTAATAATAAAACTTGACCGTAATTCGCCTGATGGTAAGCAATCATAATTGAACATACTTATTTAAATTTAATCAATTACATGTAAGAATTTACTTACCAATAAATAACTTTGACTTTCCACTAATTTCCAGCTCTTCTACTACATCTGCGCGTACAGTCTCAACCAGCTGCTTCTGCGCAAGGACCTGTGCTGCTGGGCCAAAGGGCTGCAGATCCGGTACAACATCTCACACCTCGAGACATGGGTCAAGGAACAACTCGCTGAATACGGACAGAAGAGCGTAAGTAACATAATAATGACATACAAAAGGTAAAAAAGAGTAAAGAGAAAAAAAGAAGGTTAGAAAGTTTGAAATATTGTAAAATCTAGATGAGTGAAGTCAGAAGTTGATAAATTTGACAACCTTGACCAATTCGTCAATAACTAGCTAAATATGGAGAGAAGATCGTAAGTAAAATCGTTTATCAAACAGGAGAAGAAAAGATAGAACAGAAATTGTCAATTAAGTCAAATATTGAGAAACCACCAGGCTCAACGAAAATTAATTATATGTATTATTTTAATAGTTTCACTTTAGTTTAACTTACTGAACATTGGATTTGTTATAATCATGTTGTGCACGCATGTGTTTGATGCACAGAATGGATCAATACCTTTAAAATGTTATGCTGTCACTCATGTATCTTCTGTGTATTGTGTTGTGTGCCTAATAAAATAAATAAATAAATAAAAAAAATGAGTTGTGCGAAAATCCTGTGTCCTGCAATAAACTTACTTTTCTGACATGTAATTTTTTATTGCCAGGTGGAAGAGATCCTGAGCGTGCTGCGTCCAATCACGCAAGCAGTGCAGTTGCTGCAAGCCCGCAAGTCCATGCAAGATGTACAGAGCACCGTCGAGATGTGCTCCAACCTCACTGCCATGCAAGTGTGCAAGGTAATGTAGCTGTACTGTACATACTTATAGGATAATATAGGGGTTTATCAAAATTTAATGGAGATTGACATCCTTTAATGAGATTTGACACACTTAAATGTAGTTTGACACACTTTAATGGAGTTTGACGCTCTTTAATGTAGTTTGACACACTTTAATGGTGATTGATATACACTATCGATACACTTCAAGGAGGCTGAAACTGTCTCTAAATACTGTATATATGCCTTCTCAGTCTATATTAGGTAGATTAGACGTGTAATACAGCTAATTAGTGAGTATATGAGTGCTGCGTCTAATCACGCAAGCAGTACAGTTGCTGCAAGCTCGCAAGTCCATGCAAGTTGTACAGATCACCGTCGAGATGTGCCCCAACCTCACTGCCATGCAAGTGTGCATTGTAATGTAGCTATACTGTACATACTTATATGATAATATAGGGGTTTAGCAAACTTATAAGGGGGACACACTTTAATGGGGTTTAACATATGTAATTTAATAGAATTTGACAATTTCAGGGGTTAATCACACTTTTGCTAAAATATTGTTGATTTATAGGTCTTATATGGCGTAACGCAAAGCATAAACCTCCTCCTCCATACTGTTTAACGTTCATCTTACCCATGTGTCGTACTTATCCACAAAACCACCCTACAATGGTACTGTAATACTCCATTAGAGTGTTTAACACAGATTGGGACTTTTTTATCTGCGAGTATTGATGCTGTCTGGGATTAAATTTTATTTGATTCAATCCATATAATTGGGATACAAACCAAAAAATGCATTTTTTTGTGTGTGTGATTTTTTAAATTTACTCTTGCGCTAAAAATAGAGGGAGTTGGGAGAGACTTTTTTTCCAGGTGTGGGACACAATAGGTTAACAAAATATTATAATTCAATCCCTAATTTTTTTTTCGAATTACTTATTAGTAAATTTTATTCTTAACGAAAAAAGTGGTTGATAAGTGAGAGTTTTTACAATGTTAAGGATTTTCTGGACAAAATGGCCTGTCGATATCGCGTTTACCAAAAAATATAGCAATTATTGAAATGCGGATAGTAATGAAATGTGTATTTGACATGTACTTATATCAATATTACAAGTCAATATAATAATAAGTGTGTTAGTAATCCATAATGTTTAAATTTATAAAATACTAGCTAATGCGCGCGACTTTGTCTGCGTGGAATAGTTATTAGTGTTGGTGTACGGTTTAGTGAGTTAACCTTAAAGATAGACATGTACTGTTTGGGACATTTTGTTAGATCATTTTAAGAGAAATAATTCTTTCATACACATTTTTTTGATGTCTTGAACCGTTTTCGCAGCGCACACAACGGAAGCCTTCAAAGATGAATAATTTTGCCCGTTTTTTCCACATTTTCTATTGTTTCTTCGCTCCTATTAGTTGCGACGTGATGTTATATAGCCTAAAGCCTTCCTCGATAAATGATCTATCCAACACAAAAATAATTTTTCAATTCGGCCCAGTAGTTTCTGAGATTAGCGCGTTCAAACAAACAAACAAACAAACTCTTCAGCTATATAATATTAGTATAGATTATTTAACGTTTGCGTACCTTATGTGCGGCTGTAATGGTGAAACTTTATATGAGTTAAGATTTACTGTACCCATTTTACATGCGAATAAATGACATCTGAATCTGAATACAAAGCCTAACATATTTATTATTCTCCACAGATCCTGAACATGTACACGCCAGCCGAGGAGTACGAGGTGAAGGTGACGCGCGAGTTCATACACGAGATACAGAAGAAGATGCAGGAGAAGGCGGAACACAACCCGGACAAGGAACCGGTGAGTCGATCTAGAGCGAAACTATGGATCTAAATCTTAAATGATCTAATCAATCAATTGGTTGATAAAATTATTTATTGTCACACACATATAAAACAAATATAGTAAAATTTGATACAGGGAGTAGTCTAGTGCCACAAGTGGCGGCCTTATTGCTAAAAGAAATCTCTCCCAGGCAACCATTTGATAAAGAGGAATAAATAAAGCATTATATAGGACGTGGTGTACCTATATCAGATATAGATGTGATAAGATAAATAATACAATTAATTATAATGCACATAAACTTAAAAAACATACATCCTAATACATCTTCCAAATATATAAAACTCAAAGGTGATAGTGATCTATCAACGCACAGCCCAAACCACTGTACGGGTAGAGCTGAAATTTGGCATGCAGGTAGATGTTATGATGTAGGCATCCGCTAACAAAGGATGTTTGGAAATACCGCTTTTAAAGGGGTGAAATAGGGTATGCAAGTTTAATTGCTTATTACGAGCAAAGCCGCGAGCACCCACTAGTTACAACTAAAATAACGTGGCTTAATGTCTTTAAAAGGGGATTTAAGAGGGGATCTAATTATCCCAAAACTATTTCTAGTTTTGTCTCAGACATATTTGCGGTTGCGGTGGCTGCTACCAACGCTGATCTTTGCCGAATCATGCAGTGGAGTCAAACTTTTGGCTTGAAATTAAACACTTTGAAGACTCAGGTCATCGTTTTGGGCAGCTCACGTATGCTGTCTAAGGTTGACTGGACTACTTTACCTTCGGTAATCTTTGATGGGACTATTATTCCGTATAGCGAGTCGGTTAAAAATCTTGGCGTTACTATGGATCGGTGCATGAGTTGGGATGCCCATCTGGATGCTATTAGATGTAGAATGTTTGCGTCCGGGGCGTCTTTGCGACGTCTCAGAAATTTTTTACCCACTGCTACCAAAGTTGCGCTCGCTCAATCTCTTCTTCTACCTATCCTAGATTACGCTGACGCCTGCTTTCTAGACTTGCGTGCTGATCAACTAGTCAGACTTGAGCGCCTACAAAACTTCTGTATTAGATTCATATTTGGGTTACGCAAATATGATCAAGTATCCGAATTTCGCACAAAGCTCAAGTGGCTTCCCATTCAGCTACGACGGAATACTCACATCCTTACTTTAGTTTACAACATTTTGTTCAATCCCACCACCCCGTCCTATTTAAAATGTAAATTCTCCTATTTGCATGACTCCCACTCCCTAAATCTGAGGTCATCGGGTACGCTTATTCTTAAGACTCCTGAGGCCAGTACCTCTTTCTATCAAAATTCTTTCACAGCAAGAGCTGTTCATTTGTGGAACGCCTTGCCTTTGTGTATCAAACAAGCTCAGACTCTTGAGGCTTTCAAAACACAGGTTAAAAACTGGTACCTAAACTCAATAGCTCAATAATCTGCTGTTGAAATCGTGTGTTTATTGTTGTCTCCTTCTGTCGTTATAGTATGTAGGTATAATATGTATATGTGTTATATATTTATAGTTATTTACACTTATAAGTAATATGTGTTATTTGTTATTATGTATATAATATTGAATATTTTATTGTTTGTATAATATTTTCTCTTTTTTGAACACCCCATCCTTTATTTTTCTTTCGACTCCTGTCCATCCTACGGTTGCCTGGAAGAAATCGCTATTAGCGATAAGGCCGCCAGTTGTGGCACTATTTTTTAAGTCGTTTGTGTTTTTGTTTGTCTTTATTTTATTTTCAATGTGTGTTACAATAAAGAGTTTTATCTATCTATCTATCTATATCTTAGACCTTTTTTTGTTTTTACCAGTGGAGATACACGCGGCATCACTCGCTTTATATTGTTGATTTAAGAACTAGCCTTTGTTACTTACTTATACGAGTATACTAGTATAATACTAAGGATCGCAATGACCCGTCACATTTTCGCTTTTACTATACTAGCTTATACTTATAGCACGTCACGATGCGTTGCGTAGTTTTGAAGATTTAAGGGGATAGTCATAAGCATAAAATTTGTTATACGCTATGTAGTGATAATTATATGACTATTTAATTGTAACGTTATCTTGGCCCACTACACATGCGTTTGCTTAGTATGGGACTAGATGGCGCTATGTGAAATTTCCTGAAATATTTGTTTATTTAATTGTATGATTAACTCCAAAGCTTTTGTCCACAGCAAAACCTCCTAATGGACTCGAAGATGATATTCTCGGTGCAGTTCCCGTTCAACCCGTCAGCCATACGTTTAGAAGACATCGAACTACCCTCCGCTTTGGAGCTTGATGGTTTACTTACTAAGATATAAAAGAATTGCGTATAAATATGTATAATTTTACCAAGAGGAATCTAATTTAAGATTCATCATCATCATCATTAGCTTAAATATTTTAATTGCAGAGGTATTCTCATTTTAATCAACATCATTCAGTACGTTTTACATTTTTCATTGTTGTGACAATTTCTTCAGCGCGTTTTACATGCTAAAATATAAAGGAAATTCATAGAAATATGCATTGTTTTACATAAAAAAATATGCTAATAAGATACATAATATTATTAGCCTCACATACTTTTAGTTACTGCTGAGTATAGGTCTCCTCTTTAGCGACATTCACTTGCAAAAATGTAAAATATATATAATAAAATATGCATAACTTTAGCAAGAATAATATGTTAATAAAGTGGTATTTTTTGCGCTTCCTAATAAAACATTCAAACACACAATTTGGTATGAATTACCATTGTTTGCATTGAGTTAGGATTATACAGAGTCACAAACGCTCGAAAAAAATGTCTGAGCTAAAAACTCTGCCCACGCTACTCGTTGAGTTGACTTTTGGATTACCTATCTCTTTTGCACGTTCTTAAAATATGTAAGAGCGAAAGAGACAAGCAGTGTTTTGTTTGCGTTCGCTGACGATGTTAGCGTTCGGACACTTTCCTGCGATTTTAGTTTGAGTTGAGATTGTGTCTCTGTATAATCATAGGTCAATGATTGTCATAAAAAATATATTCGTCCATCGTAAAAAGAAAACATGGTAAATTAAAGTATTTCCTACATTGAGACTTGCCCAAAATGCATTTGTTTTTAAGCCTTTTTGAGGTAAAAATGTAGTAAATGTTAAGGAAACAATTAATTAATCAAATAATTAAAATTATGGATAACATTTGAAAGTATTTTTGCCTGAAGCATTTAATATTCGCTTGAAGGCAAATTGCAAGTTTAAAAAATATTAATGTTATCATAACAAATTATTAACGACTATTATTAATCGAGTCTTATTCTGGCAACCTCTTGACCGTCTTAATTGGTTTGACATTTCAATTTTTTTTTATTATAATGTTGTTGTTCAATATCTGTCAAATTAGTTTGTTTTAAGTGGCATGTCAGAATAGGTCACACATATATGTACTAAATTTGAACATAGGTTCCTAAATACATTCCATATATATTATTTTATACATACAATTTAAATAGTACTTATTTATGTTGTTATTCTTTGCCATAATAACTATAATAATGAAATTAATAATCTGGTGCCATTACATGAAACGAAAGTATGTATTATTATTTATTCAAAATAAAAAAAAAACATAGTGTACAAGATGTCACGGAAATGTGTAGAATTATTTAAATTTTCCGTGCCACCGTGTATAATATTCGCTTAAATAATTATGGTGTTCAGTAGCTGAATTAAAATTAAATATATACTTAATTATAATATGTATTTAAAGTCATACATTCACAATATGATTGTTCCAAGATCAATTACAAGCTTAGTACGGACACAATAGCATAGCAATATTGAATCTGATTCACGTAGTGACCGGTGGCTGAAAACACGAAACGTTTTTTAAAAGTACAAGTACTTATGAAACACAACACACTCCCAAACAATAAACACCATTTGCATTTAGTTATAAAATCACATAAATTATAAATGATGCTGTTCTGATCAAGAATAATTTGATAAATAAAAATAGACCAAATTACTTAAAATATCTTGACTAATAAAGATATTTATATAGCCATTTAATATAACTTAATATAATAGGCGAAAAAAATAAAAACGTAGCTATATTATTGTGTAGTATAATAGTCTAATTTGAGATATATAATAGTATGGCAGACATTAAATATAATATACGAAATTGTGTATTTATAGTCAAGATTCTTTCTTTATATAGATCGAATTGTTTGAAACATATTGTCATTATTTATTAATGTTAGATTTTTCTGTTATAAAAAAATGTATTACTGAGTTACAATTATAAATCATTTTAAAAAGACCTGTAGATAAAATATATAAATACAATTGACAGGACATAGCATTGTAACAAGTGATTCATTTTAATCCTGCTAGCCAATCACAGCATGTCCCTCCCTCGTTGTTTTATATTTAGTGATTGGTTTAAAAAATATGGCTTTGCATAATATGAATACAGTCATGATTCAGACTGAATTCATATTATATAATGTAATATTTTGCGTTGCGGTAAATTTACATTTATAAAATAGATGTTACTAATTTCAATTATTTTTATTAAATAAAGTTAATCAACGAATTCGTTATTTTAGTAAAACAGCTTTAGTTTGTAATTATGTTAATTTTATTTAGTTAAAATAATTATTAAGAAAATTGTCTTAGTTGTTGAGTTTTTTCTTGAATAATGTGTATTATTATGTGTCATTCCTTATATCTAAAGTATTTATTAATTATAAATTCAATATATTCTTATTCGTGATACTTCTTAGTTTATGTTTTGCCGTGATTTGATGTCAATAAAACATTTAAAAATAGATGGATTGTCAAGTCTCATTAATATATTTTTAGTTATTATAAAAAAAAATGTTACCAACATTATAAAATAGCCGCTTTTATAGCGCATTTTGAAAAAATACTTATGCATATTTATTACTAGTAATATCCATGATTTCTGACAATTCGTTGCAAGTTGCAGTATTTATTGAATGTACTTAATTTGAGTTTAGTATTATACAATGTTTTGTGATACGTTTAGTTCAAATATTACCTTTATATTATTACTAGCTGGTGCCCGCTGGTGAGTTAATCTTAAAAGATAGACATATACTGTCGCGGACATTTTGTTAGATCATTTCAAGGGAAATAATTCTTTTGTACATATTTTTTTGATATCTTGAACCGTTTTTGCAGCGCACGCAACGGAAGCCCTCGAAGATGAATAATTTTCCCCGTTTTTTCCACATTCTCCATTGTTTCTTCGCTCCTTTTAGTTGCAGCGTGATGTTTGTATAGCTTAAAGCCTACCTCGATAAATGGTCTATTTAACACAAAAAGAGTTTTTCAATTCGCACCAGTAGTTCCTGAGATTAGCGCGTTCAAACAAACAAACTCTTCAGCTTTATAATATTAGTAGTATAGATTTGTGATATTTTTGTTTTATGACAGGAAGTTATTGAAATTTATAAATTATTATTTTTAGTGTTTGTTTTGGTATAAATATAGTATGTTCTTGAACGCAATCTCTAATGTGCAGTGTATTATTATGTATTGAATATGTTACGAGTGCGTGTGTTTAAAAGATTTTAACTTTGTTATTCGAAAACGCCAAAACTTGATGAATTGCATTTATCGATTACTGTTTTACAAACTATTCACTATAAGTACTACGGATAATGAAACTTTTGGATCATATTACAGGTTAATCCGGGATACAAATATTAGTTTATGCAGTGTGCGTTATTTTAAATCCAATCGATAAATTACACACACACACACACACACACACGACTTTTAAGAGAATTATTTGCAGAATTGACAATGCAATTCATCGTGTCCATGCTATGTTCAGTAAAATACAATACATATTTCATACATTGTTAAACAGTTTGTATAAATGCGTGCTAGAGATTATTATTAATATTGTATTTGAAATAAAATATAGCATTGTATTCTTGCATAACAATTAAAGTTTGAAGTGTGAGAATTATTGTAGGGTTACATGTGACTAACATATTATCGTTTTAAGAGCGCCCTTAGCTCAGCTAGCGGAGGCAATCGCTTGCGATTACCAATAATAAGCAATTGTCGACGCGGTCAGTCCTTGGATGGGTGACCGAAAAGTGGCATTCCATTTTGGGCGTTTCCGTGTGTCGGGTGACACGTTAAATTGTAGGTCCCGGCAGTTTGTCATAGTAAGGCAGTAGTTAAGCCATGTCAGAGGACCCTTGCTTGATAAACTCTCGACACCAGAGTTGGCCACTCTCATTCAATAAGAAGAAGAATTTTAAGAGAAAAGTTTTTATGAATTAAAATGTAGAAAGTTGGCTCGTAAAGACAATTGGTTGGCTTTATGAGTTTTGAAAAATACGAAAAATATATTTGGATATATATTATATAGGCAAAAAACTTTGCATATATTTACTCAATTCGACATAATTGTTTTTTTTAGTGGCTCATTTCTGTCATTTCTTTTCCGACACGTTCTTACGTAATCTACTTTTTCAATAAATGAAATTTTAAAATAATTACTATAGTAAAGCCGCTCATAAATCATTTTACGTTAATCACATTTAATCCTTTTTAATTACCTAGGGTGCTCAATGTAAAACATTCCACGGTCATAGTTGTTTCAAAATATTAGAGGTCTATGTCTACACAAATGTAGCTAAATCAAATATTTATATAGTTATACATAAATCTATATATTTATTCATATGTATTTTAGTGAATAACTTGTGTGTTTATCTGTGACTGTTAAGCGTTATTCGAGATATTAATAGTACCATAGTAATATATAAATGGACAAGCCCATCCAATCCCCTCTTTAATTAGAATTTCCTCATGGCTAAGTGTCATGACTCCCCCGCGGAATTAATTCGTTAGGGGAGTTCTCTTGTGCAGATACATCGTGGTGGGTGCCCAGGCTCTTCCATGGAAGACACATGTTCCTAAATATTGAAGTCCTCAAACATGTCTGATTCCTCACGATGTTTCCCTTCACCGCTAGGCGAGTGCAAATCCACACAGCTTGAGAAACATACATTGGTGTAGGGCCGGATTCGAACCTGGGTGCGTCAGAACGTAGAGCAGACGCTTCAACCACTAAGAAAACTCGCCTATACACACATTGCTGTTTCGTTATAAAAGTTTCGTAAATTAATGTTAATAAATCTATGAATGTTTTTAAATGTAAATGTATTTGTATATTTGTCAGTTGTATTTATTCGAAATCAAACGTTTTGCTCAGTTCAAAATTGTGAACTTCCTTGTTAAGTATCTTCCTTTTTCTTTTTATATAATTTGTTGTTTGTTGGTTCAAGGTAAAAAAAAGTATATGAAAAACATATTATGTGAAAAAGAAATTCATGATGATTTTTATTATTCTTAATATAAAAATAAATAAATTATTATATCAACTCAAAAGAATAATCAAGAATCAAAAGATCATAATTATCAAACCTTGAATTAACAAATTGACTTTTGTTATTCTGATATTTTGTTAAACTTAATTGTTATTTATAAAAGCAATATATGTAGCATATCTATTAAATTGTTATTGTATATGAAATAGATTAAAGCAAATAGCTGTTGAAAACTAATTTTATTTTAACCTTAAAATGTATCATACTTATGTCATTTTTATATTATGTTTATAGTTTATTAAAAAAAAATTAGTAGGTAGTTAAGTACCTACTTTTTAACTTTTTGTAGTAGTTTCGATACTGTATATGCGTATACTCCAGGTAAATATGACAATATACATTATACATACATATAACCTAGATTATTAAACGTGGCATTTAAAAATGGCGGCGGACATTTTCCATCCTGCTCGCACAATACCATTTTTCCATTAGTGCGAAGCGGATAGAACGATTTTTCCGCCATTTATAGATGTCACGTTTAATAAAAAGGTTTTTATACCCTTCACTCTATACGTACTTATTGATTGTAGTGATGTAGTCATAATAAAAAAATATCTGCCGCTTAGCTTTAGATAAATTAATAATCTTTATTAGGTATAGATAGGTACGTAGCTAATTGTATTTGGTTATCTATAGCCATATAGATAATATTATCAGATTATAGATTTACTTAATATCACTTATCTAACCAGTTATTTTACAGGGTAACGTTTACCTACCGTTCGTTCGCCGTTATCAAAATCATGTCAATGTCAAAAAAAGAAAGAAAGAACTGCTTCTTTGGGCATGTCCTAACCAGTCACACCCGTCCTCTCACATGTTACTGGTTCGGACGATTTTTTGGAAATTAGTAGCTGTAGTTGCAACACAGTTTGGGTAGCATTAAAGAATAATTGCAGATCCCGATTGTTTTGGAGTTTGTCGAGCAATGACAAAATGTAAGTATAGAAATCCGTTTTATCGTGAATTTTCATCAGTAAAGTTGTTATTGGATTAGAAAAAAGTATGTTAAAAAATCCTTAATCCTAAAACATCCTCGTCAACTCGCAAAAATATATGGGAAAGCAAAGTTATTTACACATTCCCTTAAATTTTAGAAAATATTGGTGATGCTATCAATATCATAAAATCAACTAAAATATGCGTAAGTTATCAGGTAGCCCTGTATAAAGCGTATCGGTATTAACCGCCGTCATAAGATAATATAAATATTTTTCATCCGAATAGGACATAAGATAATAAATAAAATACAAAAATCGCGCGATGTTGCTTTTAATTAAGACGTATCCCCAGCTGCATATTAACCGAGTTCTAAAAAGGTCAAGGTATCTATTGCTCAAGGCGACAGAAATGGAATTAATTTCTTAATATTTTTTCTGCACTAAGTATAAATAAATACTCATTTTTTCTTTTTCTTCTTAGGCCATAACTTTGTATTGTGCCAGTTCTCAAGTAAAAAAAATACTCATATTATCATAATTTATAGTAAAACAAAAGTTTATTTTACTTACATTACTTCTTACTTTCTTGATCACTGTTGGAGCGTCACATCCCGCTACCAACATAACAGCGGGCCAGGTCTACCAACATGAAAGAGGTTCCCGCCAACGACGCCAGGGGGCAGCCCGCGCGCCAACAGAACTACACATCTATAGCACCGTACATCGTACGCGCAATCATTTTATTTTACAGTTATTCACATTAAACCATCATTAAGATATTCCAGCTGTTTCTATCTCATCCAACGAAAGGCATCCCAGTAGGACCTAAGGAAGGTAGCAACAATCACGTCAGTGTAATCGTTAGGAAAAGGACTAATAAATTGAACAAGTTTGTAGGTACTACAAGTGGCGCCGCCATATTTTCTACACTTTTTGCTCGGGATATACCTACGAGTAACTAAGTAATATTCGATTATGCTTCAATCTTTATGTTACAATAGTCATATTACATGTTCATAAAATTAATTTCATTAATTAACATTAAAGTTGTCAGTCGGACGTCCCAAGTACCGCTGGAAGGACCAGAATATAGAGTAGGATCTGCAACAGCTCCACGCTACCGAGTGCAGGAGATGGCGCAGAACCGAGAGGAGTGGCGTCTCTTTGTGACGGAGACCAGTATCAGCTTTGGGTCGCAGCGCCACATTAGTAAGTAAGTAATTAACATTAAAAAACAAAATGAGCATTTAATAAATAATAAGTAAATAAATTTGTCTAAATCTGTACAGAATTAATTTTACGAAGTGGCAGTTTCACAAATATAGTCGTAAGTTACTCAAAGTATCTCTATCAAGGTATTTCTGCCGGTTTTATAATGTGAAAGGATTTTCCTCAAACGTATAATAAGCATAAGCAGTAACTACAAAGTGTCATTGACTTAACTAGCATAAATACCTCTTTTTTCCATAGATTTGACCCATAAGTAAGTTCGTAGAATGTCTGCCTTTAGTTTCAAGGGTCGGGTTTGATTCCCGCACAACGTAAATAATTAACCATTTATATTCTGCTTTTTTTTAAATCTGGATGCTATTGTTTATTTCATAAATAACCTTTAAACTCCCTGATTATGTATCAAGTTACCTATTTACTAAACAAAAGTATAATATAAGTGTTATATCAGTTATCTAGTACCTATGACACAAGCGTTTGCTTAGTGTGGAGCTAGATGGCGCTCTGTGAAATGTCCTGGATGATTAGGTAAGCCTTTATAGTTTTTACAACAACCCATTTTCACTTCTTTTCCTGACACGTTGTATAAACTTGTTTTACTAGATACGATCGTATGGGGGTTTTACCCATAGTTTTCCTGCTAATTTGCATGAGTATATTCAGGGCTAACATAGGAGTGTGGCTCAGCGGTTCCAGTGTCTGCTTTTCATCCAGACGCACCCTGGTTCGAATCCGGCCCTACACCAATGACTGTTTTACAAGTTTCGTCTGGATTTGCACTCGCTTAGCGATAAAGGGAAACGTCGTGAGGATATCGATATGGTGTCTTCCGTGGAAGGACCTGGGCGCCCACCGCGATGTACTTGCAGAAGAGAACTCCCCTAACGAATTAATTCAGCGGGGAAGTCACGACCCTCAGTCATGAGGAAATACGACTCAAAGAGAGATTCAGGGTTACCTACTGATGCCTGATGCTTCCAGTGGTTTGGGCTGTGCGTTGATAGATCACTATATCAGTCACTGACTGACTGATCCTTTGAGTTTTATATATTTAAATTTATTTATTTCAAACTCTATATTATTTTACATAATTGTACCTATTGTAGGTAAGGTAAATTGACTTTTTCGGATTTTCCCAATGACGTATTTGTAATACCTAATTACAAATTATCTAGAAAAAATCGTGAGATGGGTAAACTTACCCAATGTATCGCTACAATTATCATAGAAAAATTTATCAAACCTTGCGTTGTATTATTTTGGATAAGATAGACCCCCTAGGAAACAATAAAAAATTGAACAGATATGATTTTACTGACATGCATAAATTTTTGTAGACTAAACATATAAATGTACTTTTTCAGCAAGGAAAACGCGACAGAGATTAGATTATATTTTTTGGAAATATAATATTACATAAGATGATCTAATTTTTCACTTTGATACCAAACTAAGAAAAAACCCAGATGCTTGATTTATGAATGAATGATATAATTTTCGAAACAGTACCATCTAATTTAAGTAATTACTATAAAATATAAATGCTCTCATAATAAGAAAACTCCAAATATTTTATCTCAAAACATTTTACTAACCATAAAAAATGACATCTATCTATATATATAAAACTCAAAGGTGACTGACTGACTGATTGTCTGACTGACTCATATAGTGATCTATCAACGCACAGCCCAAACCACCGGACGGATTGGGCTGAAATTTGGAATGAAGGTAGATGTTATGACGTAGGCATCCGCTAAGACAGGATTTTTTGAAATGCCACTTTTAAAGGGGTGAAAAAGGAGATGCAAGTTTTACTTCTTAATGCGAGCGAAGCCGCGAGCACCCACTAGTTGTTACATATAATTGCTCTATCAATAAAAACAGTCCAAATATTTTATCACAAAGCAATTTTTTAAACAAAATATTTGCTGTCATTAAAAAGTAATCTATGAAATACCAATATAGCGTTGGTATTTATTTCGCAATAAGATACTCCAACCTCTTTGTTGACATGCAAAGAGAAACAACCTTTTCCTTATCACCTCCTTGGTTAGTTCAACGCAATTCTTGGCGGCAAACGCGCGCGTCGTTCATTTTGAATTTTCTTAGAAAAAGAAAATTCTTTCTTAAATATTACGTTTCGTTTCTGTTTTAGTGTTTATTTTGGTTAGTGATTGTTATTTATTTACGAGTGTTTTTTAGTTAATTGCGTGCGTGAGTTGTTTGTTTTTAATTGAACGCAGGTGGGTGATATTGTTTAATTTTTATGTTTGTATCGGTCACGTACTAAGGTACGTTATGAAATTTCATATTTATATGGAGCGAAGATTATAACGTTTCGAAAGTTTATTGCATTTAACACTATCATGTTCGCTTAGTGCAAAGTTATTTAGATTTATCGTTTAAGTAGTTCCATTAAGGATTTAATAACGATGGAACTGATGGAACCTACTTAAATGATAAATTAAAATAACTATGCATTTTTATTAGCATTTGAGCGCTTCCGTGGGTCAGTTGACACATTTAAACTGTAATCCCGACCGTTTTTCATACTAAGACTGCAGTATACCTTCCCAGGCACCTCATAGAGGCTTTGAAAACTCTCGGCACCAAATTTTTCGGCTTTCCTAAGCACTTAAGCTAAGTACATACAAACTTAGTTTGACTTCTCGTATATGGAGTTTGCTATTCAGCGTGGTAATGCGGCCAGTATACTGGGCACGCTGCTCTCTGGCAGTAGGCTGGACCATCTTTAGGCTTTTCTAAAGATTTTCTTAGTGTTTTCTTGTGTCTGGTAGGCAGCAGTTTTATTTCTGGTTTTACTTTAATAATGTTGGAATATTGATTTATTTAAACTCGGATAAATCAGTACATACCTACTTAAATCAGAACTTAGTATTAAATTTTTCTAGTTCCTTTCATAATATTGTCATCATTTTATATTCTGATTCTAATTAGCAATATAATCAGTCTTATATCTGATTAAAATATACACCGGGTCACGATAATTAGTTCATTTACTATACAGGGTTACAAGTGACCACTAATCAATCTTTCCTATCACACTTCGCACTAATATTAAGATACTGTGGACGCATGCGGCTTTGCACTCATTATTTTGGGATTAAAAGTGGCCTATGACACTTTAGAAACCTTATACTACCTGCGTAGCAAAAATCATGATGATCCGTAAACCGGTTTTCGCGTGATGCGCTTTTCAATAAACAGACAAACAGATAAAAAATCTAATATGCTGAAACGTGTTCTATTATCGATTTAAAGTATACCCTAACTTTTTTTTCTAATATTTTCTATGTACAAATTTTTGACTCTAGCTTTATTTATTTATAATTAAATTGAAAAGAAACCCTCAAGTTATTTGTTCTGTCTTAATCTTGAAAATGTAGGCTACCTAGTCCTGCGAAGTTACTAGCGTTTTTATGTAACCCTGTATATATATTATACTTGCTTATCAATATAGGATGTGTTATGCCGAACATATCACTTTTACTTTCACATTTCTTTTTGTAATGCAAAAGCATTGTAAAAAAACCCCAGTAGTAGAAAACATTTTGAAATTGATTTTAATTGAGATATTTTTTGTTACAAAATGGTTTAGATTATCGAGGAGAAAAAAAATACTAAGTGGGTAATTCTTGCAAACACAAAACGTTTTACAACTATAATATAAATTATGAATCCGATAAAAACATAGATAAGTTAAGGCAAATCCTTAATCAGTTTGAACTACTTTTTACCAGCAAAAAATATTGAAACTAGTTTTTACTGCGTAGTTAGTGGATACTCACGGCTTTGCTCGTATTGTACCGGGATATTAAGTAACCTACATATAACACTCGAGATTCCATATCACCACCATACCATAAAAAAGCGTGTCTCCAGCGCAGTGGGACGAGCGGGAATAAAGATTCCCGTTCGTCCCACCAGTAGGTCCAGCCAGTGGGATGACGGGACAGATCCGTCGCTCAACTCAATTAATCAGCTGTCTCATTCAAGAAGCTCGTCATTCACTGACAAAATGAATAGAGTTTTTTTTTGAAAATTGCCAAAGTCATAGAACAACAGTTTTTGCTGTCATTATTTTGAGATAAAAAGTAGCATAATGACACTTCATACTACCTACACACTAAAAAAACATGATGATCCGTTCCGCCGTTTTGGCGTTATGAGCGTTTCAATAAACAGACAAAAATTCTAAAATCTGCTGAAACGTGTTCTGTACCCAAACATTTTTTTTTCTAATATCTTTTATGTTCAGATTTTTGACCCTCTTCTGCTTTATTATATGTATATATTATACAGTAACTTTATTTTATTTTGATTAATGTAAGAAGACCTGTGCAACAATGGTTGGAAGGTATTAGAAAGTTTGAAGGAAAATCTAAAATCAATCTACCTAATCTTTTTATTAATATTTATAACCCTGTATATAATTATATAAAACCCATAAGCAATGCAGTTCGCTACCTTATTGGATGCTACAGTTATGATACCAGTTTTTATGAGTATTGAGGAATTTACCTTCCAAAAAACACACGATAATTCACCCATGGGGAAAGAAGTTTCGCATTGACTTACGAATCGGTCAAGTGTGAACCAAATTTCGTTGGCAGGGTTTCGTAGGGCAAAGGAGGAAAAATGTCTAACATTAAATCAATATGCTAGTGATAGTGAAGTATTTTTTTTTAATTGCCTTTTGAATACATGTAAGTATACACATTTTTTTTACAAATAGTCAATAAGGTTTTAAAATGTTAATTATAATAATAAGTTTTGTTTTAAGTTTATAAATAATTTTCTATCCATCTATCTAGCTAAAGTAAAATTTCCAGTGATTAAAAAATGTTGATTATAAAATTATACTAAAAATCTAAAAAATAAAGTAAGTAATAATAGATATCTGTTATTATTATCTGTATATTTACTTAACTCGGCTAATAAATGGCCACATCGAAAAAGAAGTTTCTCTTACATGGTAAAGAAAAAACAAGTATTTCAAGAAATCTGTGTGCAATGTCCCGAAATATTTATTATTATTATTATTATTAATCTTTATACCTACTTACTACTTATTTACCCAAAGGTAAAAATGATTTGACAACTTCCCTTATTTTTGGAAGTCTCTTAAAGGTTTTTAAGAGAGTACATCGAACGGATCTCTGAAAACCAGTATTTAATGTCCAAGCCAAATTGCAATACTTACATAATAGGATCAGTTAACGAAATTGCGTGTGCGACTTTTTAATAAGTATTTTGAAGACTTGTCAAACTACTATGCTGGGAAAAAAATAAGTACCTACGTTCTTGTGATTCAAGCTCTGGGAGCGAGATTTTTGAAACCACCCTGAAGACCTACATTAAGTACAAAAGTTATTGCTTCTTCTTATCGATTGAGAGTGGCCAACTCTCTAAAGGCCTTTGACATGGCTTAACGACTGCCGCACTAGATAAACAGCCGGGACCTACAATTTGGCGTGTCATCCGATACACGGAAGCGCCCAAAATGGAATGCCACTTTTTGGTCACCCATCCGCGTATTGACCGCGTCGACATTTGCTTAACATTGGTAGTCGCATGCGATTGCCTCCGCCAGCTGAGCTACGGACGCTACTTTAAAAATTACTTAAACATACAGAAAACTTACAATAAACAGATATTTACAAAAAATACAGCACACCGACCTATGGTATTAAAATAGACTGACACTTAAGAGCTTGTCTTAACGAATATGACTGTAATTTGACTATGGGACTGTTGGTTCGGAAATATTGCAGCTAATTTTCTCTCAACGTTTAATGTCTTTCTTTTCAAAGAGGAAATGCTGCCGGTATCCTGGGAACACTGCCGCACAGAGACAGTATGGACGGTGTGTTAAGTTGCTTGTAAAATTAACTGTTATTCCTGTATATTTATGTAAATTTACAAAATCAGATAGATTGGGAGCCGACCCTACAAATAATAAAAAAAGGAACAACAACTAGAAGCTCTTGAGAATGCCCAACACTAGTATCGAGAGTTTCCAAACCGCTTAAGGGCCTCTGACACGGCTTCACGACTGTTACTGCTGCTACTATGACAAACAAATCAGCCTGCTATCGCCCACTGCTGAGCATAGAGTTCTCTTCTTGTACTCCACTCGTCCCGGTCCTGCGCAGATTGAATCCAGGTGCTCCCTGCGGTTGTTCTAATATCGTCAAGCCACCGCTATCGTGGGCGACCTCTGTTTCTGTAGCCAGTCATGGGTCTCCAGTCCGTTAATGTTTTGGTCCACCTGCCGTCCTTCTGCCTCGCAAATAGTCGCAAACAAACTTGTTATTTTTATAACAGGAAGTTAGAATTATTAAAAGTAATAGTACTATAGAAGCATTCGTGCGTAGTGAATATTTTGTTAAAACATCGTCGCTTATTTTACCTTGAACAAATCTCATTGAGAGTGCAAGAGTGCATGACATTACTGTAGTATTATTCATTTGTAAAACGTTCATTGTTATATCTACTTTGTAATTTGACTGGCCTGTTAGCTTAGTTGGTAGTGGCTCTGCCTTCTAATCTAGGGGTTGCGGGTTCGATTCCCGCCTGACACAAGTATTTATGCATTTTAAAAATGTATAATTTCTTGTGTTGAGTCTGGTTGTTTGTATAAATAATAACAGTATGTATTTACAAAAGAAAAGTATATAAGTATTATATCCGTTATCTAGTACCCACGACACAAGCGTTTGCTTAGTGTGGGGCTAGATGGCGCTGTGTGGAATGTCCCGAAATATTTATTATTATTTTATTTATTAATTACTCTCTCAGCAGTATTGGCCATAGAATAAAGATGAAAGATAGCAAAGATATTGCAAAATTTAAGATGCACATATTGCACATTTGTATTGTATAGTGTTTAAAATCGAAAGAACTTGGCTTTTTCTACATTCGTCAACGGGGAGATTTAAAAAAGGTATTCTCAAACACCTTTCTAAGCTGGCAAAGCGCTGCAGCACCTCTGGAATTGCAAGTGTCCATAGGCGACGGTGACTGCTTACCATCAGGCGGACCGACTGCCATTTTGCCAATTAAAAAAAATGGTTGTAAATTTTTTTATATCGAAGTTCTCATTTTTTGTGAATTTGAATTCGTTTTTCAAAACTGCAGTGTACGCGTATACAGGAATTTCAATACAAATCGTTGCTACTTCAACGTCTGTGTTCAAAAGATAAGGATAGATAGATAGATAATTATTTATTGTCACACACATACATATAAAACAAAAATAATAAGATTACCTACATACAGAAACTACTCTAGTGCCACAAGTGGCGGCCCTATTGCTAAAAGCAATCAAGGTTATTGTTATTATCATAACTGCTGCTTTTCGCCTGATTCCATTAAAATTAAATTCTGAATGCTAATACAATAAGATACGTATTTTACGAATAGTAGTAGTAACAAGAAGACATATTTACAAAATTAACTATCAATTCTAAACGTGAATTTTCCACGTTCGATATATAAGTCACAATATTATGATTCTTTTTTATAATATTATTACTATTCTCGTGGTAGACCTCGTTTAATTGTCTATGCTCGACTATTTCCGGTAGGTCATTGTCTGAAAAGACAGTTTTCAGGGTCAACCGCATGATTTTTATCCTATTCAGCGCTTGCGAGGTGCATACGTTTTATTTGTAGTATATTTCTACGTGGGATAGATTTACGTTTGACTACAGCCTGCCTGATGCATAAGCATTGCTGCAGTCTAGGGTGTAACATGCTTACCTAGAAGGTACGTATAAACCCTACCCTTATTATTATAAAACGCGGTTTAAATATTAGTCTAGAACTTTGAAAATGTGCAGTCCGTTTTTGGTGTTTAAATTTGTCTGTTTACTGTCAAATAAGCAAACTGTCAAAATGTAACCAATGATAAATCAACGTTCGAAGTTGACATTTTAATTGTATGTATGTGATGTTTGAACAACAAGAATCGACTTCTTATTTTCGGTACAAAGTCTTAGACTAATATTTAAACCACGTTTTGTAATAAGACGGTACCATATTAGGTAGGTATATAAATGATCATCATTTGCGATAGTTGTACGTATTTTACCTATCTTAACGCGGAGGTAGGTACTAACTAAAACTGATTAAATCATAGTCTAGGAATTTCATGTGCCAATATTTTTTTAAAACGGGCCTATAAAATGACTAGGTATCTTATTAAAATATATTTAAATAGTTTATTATTACAGTCACTAAGTAAATAGCATATTTCCGCTTCTGTAAGTATAAAATATACATACCTATATGAAAGTGTGTGAGTTTGAGTATGTCATCAAAGCTTCAGTCTTTACAGTCTGCCGACTCATGACATTTTGATAAAACGATCGAATACTTTAAAAAATGTACATGTACTAATCTAAGACAAGACGTATTCCTCATTGGTATTGCTGAGGGTCATGACTCCCCCGCAGAATGGTTGTGGGAGTTCTCTCTCTTGGACAGGTACAGATGACCAGCGCTGGTTGCCATGCAGCCAGCATTATGCTGAGTTGGGGATGTATTTTGACAAATATAATACATATTATTTAGTGCTTCTGTCTGTCTCCTGTTATTTTTGTTATATTTTGTCTATTTGTCACAATAAATGTTTCTTTACATCGTGTTGGGCACCCAGATCCAGACTACGGATTACACATGTCTAATAGATTTAGGGACCTACAATTTAACTTGTCACCTAATTTCCATTTTAGGTCACCGGTCCAAGGGCTGACCTTAGCGGCAGTTGCTACATTGGTAATCGCATGCCACCTCCAGGTTAAGATTCCTTGAATCATATGAAAGAAGTTTAATCTAAGTTTAACCTTAATCACTATTATGATACTATATTAATTCTAATATAATAATGTATACCTATATATCTATAACCTATAAATTTATTAAGTCCCGTGATTCTGTAAATATGAATTCGCAATCTCATACTTCTAAAACAAAAAGGAACGGTTTCTTTGTTTAGATAGGTCCATTATCTTGTGAGAATGAAGTTCTTATCTCCTTCAAATAAAAGTGTCTTCTTAAATCTGAAAGTAGTACTTTGATAGTAGGTATAATCATTATAATAGTCGTAGTAGGTATGGTTTTAGCGAGTGTGGCTCGGTGGTCTAAGCGTCTTCTTTACATTCTGACGCAGCCTGGTTTGAATCCGGCCCAGCAGGGTGTATCACAAACTCGGAACGCCAATCGTAGAGCTCCTTGTAACTTCTATGATTGGAGGATGACCAAGGTTTTTTTATTTCATCCCTCTCTTTATATTATTTCCATGAGGATGACTGTTATTGGTAAAAAAAGTCAGTTTTGACGTCTTTGACTAGCGTTTCGTTTCCGAGCGGAAACGTTACGAGTTTATGAAACACCCTGCTTGATTTCAATAAATGTACACACACATACATACAATAAAAAATAAGTCTGCCCCAACACAGCCCCAACTCAGCATAATATGGCCTCGGCCTAAGATGGAGTGTGCTTACCAGATAAGAACCGATTCACTCTCGCTTTGAAGATCGCTGAAATATAGTGCGTGGGCAACTGTACTCGGATTTTGTGGTCTTCAAACATGTCGGTTTTCTCACGATGTTTTCCTTCGCCGCTAAGCGAGTGCAAATCCACAGTTTAGGACTGGAATCGAACCAGGATGCGCCAGAATGAAAAGCAGATGCTGAAACTGCTGAGCCACACTCGCTTACACACATAAAACTTAATAAAAAATAGTATATTCATGTTCATATGTCAGTCTGCGTGCTGCCGCGGTCCCAGAACATACGTTCTGAAGATGGATGTCATAACATCCGAAACGCGTAAACAAATTACGCGATTTACACGTGAGTGAAAACCGAATTAATATATTGAATATTCATGTTCTTTTTGTTTCAGATTCTACCATGTCAAAAATACACGTTCACGAGATAAACACATACTTCAAACATGAACAATACAGTCTATGAATGGATGTACTAAGTATAACTTAGTTTAACTTCCAAGTGATTGAAATATAGCGTGTTTTATCTTGTTGGGAAATAGCTATATTAATAATTTATTGAAACAATGGCTGATAAACCAAGAGCTGATGAGGCTTCGACGGTCAGATCTAGACTGGTAAGTATATTAATATTATATTTATTATTTTTTATGTAATACCATTGACGATAACAGAGGGTTTTTGTGTTGAAGAATAGGACTACACTGGAGAGGAAGTACCATATCTTTTTAATAAAGATAATATTATTTTACATAACGATTTATGGATAACAATCGATATTATTTGATGTTGATCGCATTACAAACAACAAACATACAAATCACAGATTGCTATTGTTTGTAACAATGTTTGCTTATATAAAGTATCTGCATATGTATTTAATTTATTAAACAAATACACAAAGAGATACTAAAATGTTTAATTGTTTAGTTAATGCGTCCATAGGTGTCGCTCGCACTAAAATTAGTATAAACTTCAAATTGTAGGTCCCGGCTGTTTGTCTATTTTGGCAGCCGTAAAACCATGTCAGAGGCCCTTAGGGCGGCTTGATAAACTGTCGACACCAGAGTTGGCCACTCTCATATTTTGATAAGAAGAAAAATAAGTTTTAACTTTGTCATTATTAGACCTCAAATACAATTAAAATTGAAATTAATTGACGCGACGCATGACCAAAATGCTGGCCTTTTTCTAGCTCAACGTATCAGCATTGCCATCCAGCGTGGTAATGCGGCCAGTATGCTGGGCACGCTGCCCTCTGGTAGTGGGCTGGAGCACTTAGATTATCTTTAGGCTTTTCTAAAGATTTTCTAAGTGCCCCTATTTGTAGTAGTTAGAAGTAGTATGTTTAGTTTTTCTTCCCTTGTTTTTATATTTTATTATTGTAAATTAAAATGTGTTTAAAATAGTGTGTGAATATTAAATTGTGCTTTAATATACTAAATATTTATATAAAGAAGTGTGTATTAGTTATAAAGCAGATTTTAGTAAATGCAATGAAAAATCTTTCAATAATAATAAAAAAAAAAAGTTTGAGCTCACTCTGAACAATGATAAATAAATAAATAATAATATTAAAGTAATCTAAAACAAATATTTTGTAGTAATGTGTACTGACTCTCCAGTGCGTTGCGTAAGTATAGAAGGATATTGATATTACCAATATTATTATACCTAGGTTAATACAATATAGCTTAGGTTCTACATAATATGCTGAATTTCCTAACTGTGAATGTCCTTACCTTTCTCCTTGTACCTACTATGCTTTAGACGTATAAACTATAAAGTAAAGAACGAAGTCTACAGTTATCATTATGATCTTCATCAGCTCGTTATCGCCCACTGCTGAGCATAGGCCTCTGTTTTTCTTTCTTCTAAGTGTACATCGGCAGTTACATAATAATGATGCCAAATTGTCATTTTAGCCCCTATACAGCTATAATGACAGTAGATTTATTTAAGTTGACACATACATAATTATTAATGGACTTCCGAAAAGCGCCTACCACCGATCGATCTGAAATTTGGTATAAAAACGTATTTTGACCTCCTAATTACGAATGTCATAACGAAAATTGGCGCTAACGCCATTTTGAATAAGAAAAACGGAGAAGAAGCTGTATGTGGAGATTAGAATCTGTGGGGCGTCACTCCCACATTTTTAACAACTCAAAACCTGTAGGAGTGACGCCCTACAGGTCCTAATCACCGCTGTACACACACATACACCCTTTCTGGGGGGAAAGCTAAAATGGACAGCATCGGTTAGGAATGTCAAACATAATAAGTTATTATGTTTGACATGATTTTAATAACAAAAATTTACATTATTTTATTAATAAAACTAGACATTGTACCTTCTAAAATGTTATTAAAGCTAAATGTAATAAATTAAATTTGGCGAGATATTATAATTTGTGTAGCATATTCTATGATAATAGTACTTATATAATATGTATGTTACCACTTTACAGTAGGTATCTATAAAGATTCTTTATCTTTTTATCTTTATCTTTATACACGCTTGAATATAACTATAAATCATTAGAATAGAGCGTTTTTACCCAACCAAAAGCACTAGCACAATATAATATATGAAGTCATGAAAATGTATACCTACTTATAATATCTAAATCTTGCTATTTTATATCTTTATCGCGTGACTTATATTTATAAATTGTATATGATGATGTCTTAGATAGTAAAAGTGTAACAATGATAAAGGCGATAGTTTTTTTTATTTTTTACATGATATAGGCTTACGCTTGACTACAACTCGCCTGATGTTAAGTAACGTTATAGTCTACGATCTAGCGCGCTTGCCTAAAAGAAACCGGACCAGATTATAAATACGTGTATTAATTACGATGAAGTTTTAAGTATCTTATTATAATTCCATTTTGTATAAAGACTGTTTAGAAAAACAATAAGTACCTACCTAATAAGTGAATGGGCCAATTATGATTTTAATAAAAAGAGATTTTGCCTTTTTAACCGACTACATAAAAGGAGGTTTTCAATTCTTCTGAATGTTTTATTTTTCAGCAATCGCTTACACCGAGTGCAGTAGAAATGGGTGATGTAGTAAAATCAAATGGAGATAAAAATGGAAATGTAAGTATTTTTTCTTCTTTATTCCATATGTTCACGATATCATTCATATATATTTTATGTAAAAGTGAAAGAGGTAGCCAATATAGAGTCCATTAAGTAGTAGAAAGACTACTACCGCATTGTATCAGGATAAAATTACGCATTATACTATCACCATCCAAAAATCATGATAATCCGTCGCTCCGTTTCAGTATGAAGGATTAAAAACAAACAACCTAACCTATAACTAATCAACAAAAACAGTTTCGCGTTTATGTTTTTCGCTTGATTAAAATGATTCTCAAATACATAATATGAATGCAATGAGGTCAAGATCATAAACCATATTATAATATAAAACTGCGGGGGCGAAGGCCTAATGCCACCTTAATAAGACCTTGGGACCTTGACTTTTATCGCATTTTAGGTCGCTTATCCAGGCTTTATATGGCTTCTATAAATGTTATATACTCTCTTCACTTTATTAGAAGTTTATTATTAAAGCTAATAACAAACATAGGCGAAATAAGATGATCTGCCCCCTTAGACAAGAGGCGTATTTTAGTGAGCGTACTGACGCTCACTTATGGAATAGAAAGACAAAAGTATGAGATTGACATAAGAATTCCCCCCGCGGAGCGCGTCACGATGTCAATCCCATACATTTGTCTTTCTTTTTACATTTACTATTCCATGAGTGAGCGTCAGTACGCTTACTAAAATACGCCTCTTGTCTAAGGGGGCTTTAGACCTCAGAAATACAACAAATGTAGCCTATTCATAACGTATTTCTTTTTTTATAAATTTACCGCGGCATTGTTTCAATTGAAAAAATCAAATGTCATAGTCATAGTCATATCATTTATTTGCAAATTGTAAAGATATAAACACTTAACAATGACCCTGATAGGGCTGCAGAAGCCATATAAAAAAGTGGAAGTGGACCCTGATAGGGTATGCAAATATGTACATATGTAATATGTAAGTCTGAGTGAGAAGCGGTATGTTTGTGTATGTTCCACTAGTATTAAAAATTCGTACCACATCGTTTACGATGTGGTACGAATTTTTAACAAAACGTTGCCAAACTAAAAAAAAACTGTGGTGGAAAAGAACTGCCATGAGTCTGATTGAAGAAATATTTAGGTTTTTCATACGGTTACGTTATGTATAACGTTCGATTAAGATTAATTAATTACCGATTTTAAGCACCCTTGTATCTTTAACTAACTAACTAAGATTTAGCACGCTTGCCTAAAAAAATCCTGTTTACTCGGGATTTCTAGACACTGACTGTTTAGTTTTTTTTAACACGGAATAGGTCAATGTTTGACTACAGCCTGCCTGATGTTAAGCACCACTGTAGTCTAAGATTTTGCGCGTTTGCGTAGGAGAAACCTTTAGTATGAAAAATACGCTGCAATTTCTAATGTTTCCTTCTATTTCCAGATATCCCACGAGTACCTAGACTACGAACCGAGCGGTTGGTTCGAAACAACTCTAACAAGGGTCGGGTCTTCTACCGATGACTTCTTTAAGAAGAACGATAGAACAGTTCATGTGCTGGGCTATTTTATACTACATGGAGTCTTTCTGGGATATTTCCTTGGCTGTTTATATTACCATTTCATGTATGGTTAGTATATTTTGATATTTCAACACATCTACGACATTTAAAGGTTCACCAAATCTGTGAACTTCGCAAATCGGGAAACTTTTCAATGGAAAACGAAACACGATTCAAAGATGCCATAGAGATTGCCATAGGCTTGATTTATCATGGAACGACGCGAGCGGAGCCGCGAGCAGGCAATAGTAAATAAATAAATATTCCAATACATTCCACACTTTACGACCAAGTCTTAAACTAGGCAAGTAGTTATTATGTTTACTGACGTTGACTGCAGACCGCTGCAGCCAATGGTATTTGTTCGAGATTTTGAAGAGCCTTTGGATTTAGTCCATTGAAATGTTACAATTTTAGGTCCGAATATTGCATTTCTTAGAGGACGCAATTTCATTTTTGGGCATGTTTGGGGGGTCAATAGAAGCTTAACTTCAAGTTTGTGTGGTCGCCACTCTTGTCCCCCGGCCGCCATCTTAGAAAAAGGGGTGGAAACGCTTTTTTCGCGTATCTCGTAAACTATGCGTCTTACAAAAAATTTGTTAGACATAATGTAGCAAATTGTTTTGCCTACAAATATGTTTAAAAACTAAAGAAGTTGTAGGCAAAAATAGAGAAACAAAAATACGTTTGAGAACAAGGTCCAAAATGCTTTTTTGTCATGTGATTACACATGTAACATATTATTGAGCCCATTTTAAATTCACCTTTCTTATTTTCCAGTTAACAAACCCCTAGAGCTGTGCAGTGGTTTCGGCAGCCTCATCGCGGTCTACTCCATCGTCTACTTCTTCCTCGGATACTTCTACGTGGTGAAGAGATACTTCGGCGGCTGGTTCGAGGCCACCGTGTGGAGTAGTTTCGAGAAGGCATGGGGCGGAGTGTGGCAGTTTGCGTGAGTATTTGCACGCTACTGTAATTATGGAGTATTGACTTGTAAATATGGAGTTATTAATAAATGATTTGTATTTGTATTTGTATTTGTATGGCAAGAATATGCGTTTCTCATAGCCATGTTCTCAATTTCTGATATTGGGTCCCAATCTACCATGGTAAGACAGAATGTATGGCAGTAAATTGTGTGTTGTAGAGGCAAAATATATGTTGTAAGGTTCATATTCATTAACAACGTGACTGATACATTTATTTAAATCACACACGTTAAATTGTAGGTCCCGGTTGATTGTTATAGTATAATAAAGCATTCATTAAGGAAACTCTCGGCAACATAATTGGCTTTTACTTTACTTTTACGACCTTATTAACCCTAATATGACACATCATCAACATATCATCACAGTCATATTAAAAAGAAGAAATCTGATTACTTGGATCTTATTCTTTGGACATATGCAAAGAGGATCCTTGTACGAATTCCCACGGTTAATTCTCGAAAGCAATTCAGGCATTCCGGGAAAAAGAAGCCCTGGCCGTCAAAGAATGAAATGGCTAGACGACATCAAGAAATGGACGAAGCTAAGATATCCGCATCTAGAAGAAGCAGCATGGGATCGCAACAAGTTTTGCCAACTGACCTCCGAACTTCAATATGAAGATGGCACCCGATTATGATGACGTGTTCGCTCTTTCTAGCTAAAAATATTGTAACGATGATACTAAAAGTTGGTGATCGACAGTAACTTTGCAAACTCAACTCCTGAAATTGCCACTCTCAAACGTTATTCAATCAATTCATATTTATTTATATAACGTTTGATCTATGATATTTTTGTTTGTAGATGGTTCCGCTGGTGTTTATCAACAGCTATCATGGCAGCGATCGTGGTATTCCTCGTACTAGACACCATGGGGGCGTCTGAACGACTTATCTCTCTGCTCGGACTCGCTATTATTTTGGGACTTGGTAAGTTTTTTAAAGACATTTATTTTTCTTGTAATATGTTAATAAGTCAAAAAGCTTCTAACGATATGTTCCGACTGCTTTTGAGGAGAACACATATGTAGGAGTACATACATATATACAACTTCTATTACTTGTATGACTTACGGTTCAGGCGACAAAGTGGTCATAAATATGTAACCATATGCATTTACGAAAGAAAACTATATATATGTACTATATCCGTTACCTTGTACCCATGATAGAAGCGTAAGCTTAGTATGGGGCTAGATGGCGCTGTTTGATATGTCCTGAAATATTTATTTATTTAATTGTTTGGAAGTAGGTAACCAAGTTTTTGCTGGAAAATGATGCTTCGAGTAATATATTAGCTGTAGACTCTTATAAGAGGTTTACTTACATGTGTAAATATATGTCAATTTTCTACACGGAGAATAGCTAATGAGATGTTGATAGTATTTGCCATTTGAATAGTTGCATGCCTAAATAAACCTGGTTATTTTGTCTGAAAACTCACCATCCTACACCGTAATGATCGCTAGTTGCTTAGCGACCAGACTGTTACTGTATATGTAAAACTATGTACTCCTTTGCTGTCTACTACCCGAAGTAACAACAGCAGGATAGTATCTACTATCTCCAGTACTGCCTACTGGATCACTTTGTAAGAATTGATGTAAATTAAACGACAATCTGCTGGATTAGAAGACGAAGAAACTTTAATTCCAAATTTACTCTCTAATATGCATCACTGTTACAAAACTGCGAACTAATTCTATCACTAGCGCCATCTATCGGCCATTCCTCGAACTAAAACTAGTTAATAATTATACAGTCTATTTACATCTATTCAAGTAATACAAACCAACTGATTGTCCCCAGGGTTCATATTCTCGGCGCACCCCGGCCGCGTGAACTGGCGCAGCGTGCTGTCTGGTCTGCTCATCCAGTTCATATTCGGTCTGCTCTTCATCAGGTGGCCGGCTGGCCGCGCGGCGCTGCAGTGCTTCTCTGATACTGTGAGTCTTCTGGAGCTGGATAATGTCTTTCATCAAAGTCTTTTCTCATCAAGACAAATGGTGTGAAGTAGAGTCCAAAACCACATATTCCTTACACATCATAAAATTAAAAAAAAAAAAACACCCAAAAAAAAGTAAAAGAGAACAGAGACTTTACAATTCAGCTATACGAGAGTGAACCGGTTCTTATTGGGTAAACACAATTATTAGGCCAAAGCTATTGCTTTCTATCAGGCAGACTATGGCCAAGTGCAAACCTGTTTTATTTGGAAAAAAAACTGGCTTACAATGTTGAGGTTGAAATTATTACCATCACCGACTTTTCTCATCACATTAGAAGTTGTCAGGATCCATCCAGCATATTACTTCAGAGGTAACTATAAAACTGAACGTCATTTATTTAGGTCAGAAGAGGGCATTGTGTTGAGCATGTCACTTAATAAAATATTGTATGTCAATTAAACATAACATATTTTGTGTTTCAGGTGGCCACATTCCTGAGCTACGGAGTGGAGGGCGCAGAATTTGTGTTCGGAGAGCTGCTTGTAAGGAAAGAAGGAGTTTTCGCATTTAGTGTAAGTATACCTCCCTATTTTTAACTCGTAACTTCCTTGATATTCTCATTTCTAATTCCTAGTTTTTTTTTATTACAAACCTTTTTTTATGGGTATAAAGCTAATTCACTAATTCCCACCAAAACGTGAAAGAAATTTAGAATAACAATATAGTAGCTATGTTGGTATACTAGGTAGGTATAATAACCATAAATTACCAATGAAAAAATATGTTTTCTAACTTGGTTTTATCCTAAATTTTGAAGAAAGATCCTTAAAAAAGTATATCAGTTCATCTAGGCCAAATAAGTTTAAGAGATAGTTGGCACGGATCATCCATGATACTAATTTATTTCAACTCTCTTCCAGACGCTTCCAGTAATCTTCTTCTTCAGCATGCTGGTGGAAGTCCTGTTCTTCTGGGGCGCCTTGCAGTGGTTCTGTCTCAAGTTGGGTCAGCTACTACAATGGGCCACAGCCACCACTGTATGCGAGAGCGTCATTGCTATTGGCAACGTGTTTTTGGGAATGGTAAGTTATTTTATGGCTTCAATATTTATTGGTCTGGGAAAAAAAGTATTTAAAGTGATTGTTATAGGTATAATTTTGGTAAGTATGTACCAAGTTTCATAAAAATCGGTTCATCCGTTTGAGCAGAAATGACGGTAGAATGGAAAATCCGGGTCAAGGTCAGGACCAAAATATGGCATGGCGAAAATGATTGACTCAAATGCGAGAAAGTTACATAGGTTTGAGAGTCAAAATTAAGTTCAGATTTATAAAAAAAGGATGAATGTCTCATTGGTTTCACTCTAGTTACATCGGAAGAAAAAGTAAACCATGTAATTTTTAGTATAGTAGGGTTTATATACTAAAAAAAATTTGTTGCCTGTAAATTCGGTATACGGGCGAAAGTTTTACGTGACAACGACTTTGAGTGGTAAAATAATTTTAATGTGAATATTCATTCGTATAGTAGGAAGAAGGATGAAATAATAGTAACAATTTAAAACATTTATTTATACAAAGAATTATATTTAAAACATTAATTTATACAAAGAATCTCGCACTGAATTTCATATTAACAAAATTTTATTTTTACCTTTACACATCAACGTGTAAACTTGTATGCAGGCGCCTAAGCGAAATAGAAGCGCGAGTGGAAGGGACGCGTGCCTCTCACTCGCTCTCATTGTGAGCGCATAACGTGAGCGGAGCGTAACGCAGTTTCTTGAAGTGTCACCCGGCAAACCAATTTATAAGACGTTGTCACGTCAAAATCACAAAGATTTGTCGCTCCATTGTAGCGTGCAAGCGGAACAAACGTACCAACAAATAAAGATAAAGAATCTTTATTGATACTGTAAAGTTGTAACATACATGTATAAGTACTAATATCACAGAATATGCTACACAAATTACAATATCTCGTCAAATTGAATTTATTACATATAACTTTAATAACATTTTAGAAGGTACGATATCTAGTTTTTTTAATAAAATTATGTATTTTTTTGTTATTAAAATAATGTCAAACATAATGTAATTATGTAGTCCTATATGTGTCAACTTAAATAATACACTTTCAATCTTCTAAAATTATATTAACTATTTATGTTTCAGTCTGAATCAGTGCTCCTGATCAAACCCTACATCCACCTACTCACACCTTCAGAACTACATGTCGTCATGTCTTCAGGATTTGCTACTGTTTCTGGTAAGTTTTCAGTTCAAATTTTCGAAATATTAATTTTTTTGTAACAAAAGCTAAAAAATATTTAACTATTAGTTATATCTCAAATGGAGATTTTCCTCTTGAAACCCAACCAAATAGGTTTGGTAGCTTTATAATTCTTGGAATTGCTCACGCAAACTCCAATTAAAAATATAGTAAACTATTTTATTTATTCTGTAAATAGTACATGGACATACTTATTACAATAGGTAGCCATATAAGATTATATTATAATAATATCCATATCTTTAGGTACTTTTCATAATCACAATCATAAATTCTTTACTAACTAGATATGACACAGAAATTCTCGATAAGTAATAATAAAAAGATATATTAAATATTTAATCAGCTGAGAAAAAAGGTCGTTTTCATACAGGGTGACATTTTCTTTTTAAAAGTTCATTTTAAATTCCAGTGTTTTGCAATAAATAAATAAATAAATTAACATGCTTTTTACCCGACTTTACAAAGAAGATGGTTACTAAGGGACGTGCTGCGGTACAAGAAAACTAAGACAAATAACAACAAAATGCAGAATTTTACAAAAAAATATAGTATAATATGAAGGTGATAATATTCGGAAAATTCTAGGCAAAAACAATAAATCTCACCAATCGGAGTTTTCACTCGATAATGGAGCCTTTGAAATATCCATGACTGGTGGATCGCTGTCATTTGTTAAAATATGGTGCTTTGCCGTCTTTTATTGGTGGTTCAAATGTTTTATTCAAATGTAAAATTTACGAATTCGTGAAATACCTTATCGGGCAAGATAAACTCAACAAAACAGGAAATACTGGAGTCTAAAGGAAGAGGCTCATGCTCTGAGGGCTGATGATGATGACAATGGTCTGAAAATAACTACCTACGACCTACTCTACTTTTTAACTTTCCTACAAAATATCACCTTGTATCATAATAACGTCATAACAACATCGTTACGATTGATTGCATATGGACTATAAAATGATATGGGATTATCAACATAACACTATATTGATAATAATATTTTGTACTAGGCCGCTGAATATAACGTCATATTTTATGATTAGGTAAGAGGGCGTAGGTCTTTTAGATATTCATTGGTTTATGAGTTGTTAAAGTCCATTTTGTTTAGGTACATTTATTGGATACGTTTACAATAGTGGACTTAGTCACAATCTATTATAAGTCTCTTTTTTCCATGGCCACAATTTACATATGCACCAACAAAACATAAAAAACTATTCCAATAAATAATTATATTATTTAGACATCATTTATAGGTATACGTCAGAGTATATATTTAGGTAAATTATTTACCTCTCTACTATGCCTCGGTATTTTAAGCATGTACAAGACATAGGCACCCTTATCAACAACAGTATAAACTAGCGATCTTTAAAGACTGTCACTTTAAAGATTGCATAATTCGGTATTGGGCACGCTACATCCTAGGCCCCAGCTATTACTTACCACCAATCAAACAGTTGTCAAATGCGAATCCATTTGAGTTGAAAAAGAAAGGTCATTATTCTAACCCTACCTCTCTCCATTTCAGGTACAATCCTGGCCTCCTACATAGGTTTCGGTGCGGAACCAGCTCATTTAGTAACAGCATCAGTAATGTCCGCTCCAGCAGCAGTATGCTTTGCCAAATTACTTCTACCTGAAACTAAGAAGTCGCTCACCAGTGTCAATAATATTCAGCCTGTTGAAGTGTAAGTATTTATCGATCTACCTACTGTCTTAACTTAACATTTGTAGCGGGAAGTGACTCATTGACTGTCCAGTACACTCCGTTTGTGCGATTCAGGATCTCGTCTGTGATTGGCTAAGCCTTAGATACATAAACTGGTGCAGAACCAGCTTATTTAGTAACAGCCTCAGTAATGTCCGCTTCAGCAGCAGTGTGCTTCGCCAAATTACTTCTACCTGAGACTAAGAAGTCTCTCACCAGTGTCAATAGTATTCAGCCTGTTGAAGTGTGAGTATCTCTTAAACTGTAAGGTACACTTCGTTTGCGCGATGCAGGATCTCGTCTGTGCTTGGCTAAGCCATAGTTACATAGACTGGTGTAGAACTAGCTCACCTAGTAACAGTGTCAGTAATGTCCGCTCCAGCAGCAGTGTGCTTCGCCAAATTAATTCTACCTGAGACTAAGAAGTCTCTCACTAGCGTAATTAATATTCAGCCTGTTAATGTGTGAGTAACTATCGAGTCTTAAAAGTTGTGTTGAGAATTGAGTCATAGATTTGCGGTAGGTATACTTCGTTTGCGTGATTCAGGATCTCGTCTGTCATTGGCTTTGACACAGTCTTAGACTAAAGTAAAGTTCTTCTTCTTATGTGTGTTCATAGACATTTTATATCTCTATTATTTGTCGACTGTCGAGAAAAATAAAAACTTGTGTGTTGATATAATTCTTTAATAATAAAAAACCGTATCATTTATCATCTCTTTTTTTCCTTTTTTCCAGTCAAGACCAATCAACCCTCTCGGCCGCAACCCGTGGCGCAACCAATGGCATCGCTCTAATTCTGAACATAGTTGCCAACCTGGTTGCGTTCGTGGCATTCGTGGCTTTGATCAACGGAGTCATGGGTTACATGGGGGGGCTGCTGGGAGCACCACACTTGACTATGGAGTGGCTCATGGGAAAGGTCTTTATACCCCTTGCTTGGGTTATGGGTAAGTGGAATTTGATTTGAGCGAAGCGAGATTCACCGAAAGTTTTTTGAATCAGTAGTATGCTTGAGCAAAGCAAAAATACTTACAAATGTTGATCTGATATATCTGCAAGCGTTATTACAGATGTAATTTGTTATCATTCACATTAGCTTATATTAATATGACTACTGCTGAGCATAGGTCTCTACAAATATTCTTGAACACTTTCACTGACCTATGACCGTGCACCTTCTTGAGGGTAAAGAGATGTTGATGAAACTTGATAGCTTATTATTCCTCTGTAGTTCCATGATTAACGAACAACATGAAATTGTTTTCTGTTTCTTTTTTTTAACGAAGGGGAGCTACGTCGAGAATTTATCAAGCCACCCTGAGGGACTCTGACATGACTTTTTCTTGTCATTATTTTATTGATAACATTATTTCTTCACATTCCAGGCGTGCCCTGGGAGGAGTGTGAGTTAGTAGGCACCCTGATCGGGTTGAAGACAGTAGTCAACGAATTCGTGGCCTACCAACGTATGGGAGAGATGAAAGCACTGGGACTGTTGTCGGTAAGTTATTCATAAGTACATTATATAGCACAGATGGTTTTTTCTTATTAAAAACATTATTAACTTACTTAGTAACTGTAGTTGCAGGGATTTAGCAGTCTTCTTCTTATCGAATGAGAGTGGCTAATTCTGGTGTCGAGATTTTATCAAGCCTAATTTGAGTATAACACTATGATTAGCATTTAAACCGCCTCAGGGGCCTCTGACATGGCTTAACGACTGCCGTTCTAGACAAACAGCCGTAAAATGCTCTAAGTAGCTTTGTAATAGTTTAGACAGATTGTTAAGCTATGTCAGAGGCCCCTGAGGCGGTTTAAATGCTAATCATAGTGTTATACTCAAGGGGATCCAAAATATTATACTTATTTGTTTTCTACAATATGTCGTGAAGACATGGTTCAAGTCTGTCCGACCTGAACAAGTTTAACATGAGATCGACGCAGATGGCATATGTAAAGAGAGGCCTTTACCCAGCAGTGGGATTCTAAGACTTGTGGATGATGGTTGCCTGGAAGAGATCACTCCAAGTGATAAGGCCGCCCTCTGTCCCAATACTATGAGCTAAATTTCTATATGCATGTGTTCTTTCGTTATTGGTGTACAATAAAGTATTTTGATTTGATTTGATGATAATGATGTAAGTAGTTATACCTACGTTTGTGGTATATAAGCTACCAAAGAGCTGAGATGTTTGTTTGTTGTTCAAATAAATCCAATTATATCAAATTTTCCATGGTTTTTATTATTTGTATTGTTCTTTCTTAGCCACGAGCAGAACTAATAGCAACCTACGCGCTCTGTGGTTTCACGAACCCAGGCTCAGCTGGTATCATGATCGGGGCTATAGCTGCCATGGCACCCAACCAGAGGGAGACACTGTCCAGTGTGAGTATTGTGGTTAGCGATATCTAGCGGTAGAAGGTAGTAACTAAAACTAGTCAACTCTAGCTCAGTAGATATACTGCCTAACCAGAGGGAGACACTGTATATGTGACTATTGTGATTAGCGGCACCTAGCGGTAGAAAATCGGAACTTTGCCCTGTCAATCATAGCTCAGTAGATATACAGTGTTAGCCAGAGAAAGACACTTTTTAGTGTGAGTATTGTGATTAGCGACATCTAGCGACAGATAGTGGTAGATAATGTGTAAATGGTAGCTTGGCTGGCCAAAAGTTAAACGTACAATAATACCAAAATTAGTAGAAAATGTACTTATCTACTATAAAAAAATAAGTCGGATTTTCCTTCCTAACGCTATAACTCCATAACGCACGAACCGATTTCCACGGTTTTGCATTCGTTGGAAAGGTCTTGGGCTCCGTGAGGTTTATAGCAAAGAAAATTCAAGAAAAATTTCAACAAAAGTGGGAAAACAGGTAAAATCATTTTTCACATACAGCGCCATCTCTGATACATAGCATGTACCTACTACAAACCAATATTTTAAGTAGATGGCGCCGGTACGTGATACATTGTTTGATAGCTAGCGGGTTTTGCTAGTCTCTTATAAACTTATACTCTAAAATAATAGGTACCTAAAGGCTTTTTGTATTACAGATAGCAGTGCGAGCCTTCTTCGCTGGATGCGGAATTTGTTTTATGACGGCTTGTATAGCAGGTATATATTTATAAATCATACAACAAGTAGCAATTTGAAATATTAAACCTAAACCGTCTTATTTCAAATCGTGGTTATAAGTCCAGGACTTTGAAAATAAAAAGTTGGTTCTTGTTGTTCAAACATCATTATACCCATTATACAAACAATCAAAATGTCAATTTTAAATTGGGACGTTGATTTTTTTTGGCCATAACTTTGTAATGTGCCAGTTCCATGGAATTAATATAATGAAAATCCTTGGCCAGTTCTCAAGTAAAAAGGGACGTTGATTTATTATTGGTAGCATTTTGACAGTTCGATTATTATGACAGTAGACAGACAAATTTTGAACAACAAGAAGGGACTGCATCTTTTCAAAATTCTGGACTAATAGTCAAACCACGATTTGTAATAAGAACCATGCAGCCTTTCAGTGCCCGTATTTTTGAATATGTAACAAATCTAATTCTACTTATTTATGGATCAGTTTGTTGGATCAGTTATTACAGTTTGTTACAGTTCTAAGTAATTTCCGTACAAAAGGTTGCCTGGAAGAAATCGCCTAATGCGATAAGCCTGCTCAATGTGCAGCACTTTAAAATATTGAAGTCTATTTTCTATTGTGTAATTTCTGTCTTTTGGTGTACAATTAAGTGAAATTCTATTCTATCTTGCGAGGTATTCAAATATTTTCTTATTTTTTACAGCGTTGCTGATGCCTGACGGTGCATTTGGATAAAATATATTTAGCAAAATTCAGGCTGTTTTAAACAAAATAAAAAAACACATTTTCGTGAAAATGATAAGAGTTAATATTTTTTTAATAAAAAATAAGTCATGGTTAGGTAACCAAATTAAATTTAAATTAGGTAAAAGTTGTAATATAGGAATAATATATTTTGCATGTAGAAAATAGCGAAGCAGTATTTTTCATAAAAATGGCAAATTAAACTTTGTAAATAATATTTGAAATCTGAGGCTACGTACCTACCTATTTAATTTTATTATGAAATTGATCGAAATCATTATGCCTTAGAGAAATTGAAACAAAGATATTATTATCATAAAACTGTAAGCTAGATGACAAAACATGTGGCTATTTTATAACTAACTATTTAAGTATAGACTAATTTATTTAAAATAAAGTTATTTTTTTTTAAATCCTTTAGTTTTATTTCTCTATTTGATATAATATTCCTCTAATAGAGAAAGTTGCTATTTTGACATGAACCAAGGTTTGTTATAATTTTTGACTTCTTCCATTGGCTAATTTATTTACCTATTTGCTTTTAGATTTTAACATAGAACCCATGCTATATAACAATTAAAATTAACTTCACTAAGGAGAAGTTTGTAGGTATAAATATACAGAGTTTTACTATCTCAAGAGTATCTTTTACGACGAGGCTTTGAAAAAAAGTATACATTACTTTAAAAGCTATTTAAAAAAAAGACAAATATTACCTAATTCTAAAGGCAGCTCTAAACTGAGTTGGATAAAAATAAAAACACCAGTGTTATATACAAACCACACATTTTTATTGTAGTTTTTTTAATATAATAATATAACTTCTACATCCCACTTGGTCTGCGAGATTAACAGAATGAATGCAAACAATAATAAGGGTAGGTTTACACGAGCGATTTTTAAAGGCCAATATAAAAAGCATGAACAAATAAAATATATATATAGTATAAATCAAATTTTAGAGGCAGTAAAGTAATTAAATACCTAAATAAGAAATAGTAGATTTTATAGGCATAATAAATTATACTTAGTAAATGGTAATGGCAATTCGACCCGAGGTAGCTTTTCGACTGAAAATCTGTATAAATATATATAACAGAATATTAAAATACCTCCAATGCTATTTTCGGAGCTATCCAGTCCACCCATGCTATTTCATTGATTTCAATTTTGGTTTTTTCATATCCATATAATTTCCCACGAGTATGAAGGAAAAACGGGGCCAGTAAAGAGTTAGCAATAGTTAACTTAGGGGCGGCTTTAATTAGGCAGACTGCTGTCGAACTTGAGTAGAGCCAGGGTCTCTATACAGTGGTGATGTGCTCGAAAGCGCCCTACGGGGCACCAATATGGGCAGAGGCCCTCAAAAATGAATGAGTATTCGGCTACTGCGTACCTAGGCCATAGACGTTGAAGGCCATCAGAGCGGCCTCACCTACGAGGTGGCTTGCGTACTGGCGGGCTCGGTCCCCTGGAACCTTGATGCATCATCACTGGGTCGTCTGCCAGTCCCCAAGGGGGAGCTGGTAGGGCCTCATCGAGATTGCTCTCTATAGAGGGGCTGGCGAATCGTTTGCCCGCATATACCGGGAGCCTTAGCTCCCGGTATATATCCGGTTAGCTCTTAAGCTAACAGCCGCTAAGCAAGGGCAAGTACCTCCGATAGAGGTTCGGCGCTTGCGCTTGACGGCGAGGAACGAGGCAATCGAAAGGTGGCAACGGAGGTTCGAAAAGCCCAACGCGGGTGAGACGACATGACCCACCTCCATCCCATGGTCTTATTATCAACCTTGCGGTTATGAAGACCGAACAGAACCCCCGGAGGAACTACTAATATTGCATTATCAAAAAAATATTACGGTTGAACAAAAATACATTAGGTACCAAAAAATATACATGGCTATAGAGAAAGCGAGACATTTGAAGGTCATTAGTAACAGTAACCCGGTACAAATGAATTACAGTGGTCGCTTGGACATCGGAAAAAGCGGGTAATAACATCTGAATAAGCAAAGAAACTTACAAAATAATTTCATTAATATAATAAAATACCTATTTCTCTGTCAATTTGTTATTATTTAACATGTATATATAATCTAGCCCCATACTAAGCAAACGCTATGTATTTAAATGTTTAAATACTACAATATTTCAATTAAAAAAATTGCTTTCAAAAAAACGCTCGTGTAAACCCACCACTAATAGATGGAAGCCAGTGTGTTATACAAGAAAAAGAAATTCATAATATAAATATGTATGTTAAAACTTACATTCTATATTATATCATAACGTAACTTAAACTAAGCAACGGTGTTTGTAACTTTACTAGTGAATATGTACCTACTTCTGAATTTTAGGAATAGAACTTTAAGATTTAATATAAATAATAAAGATTCATTTCATAAATAAAAGCCCTGCTTATACAAGTACTGAAATGTATAACGGATATCAAATGTAACATTGCCTTAGTAAAAAAAGCACATAGTATATAAAATAAAATAAATAAATAATATTTCAGGATGCCGACAACAAACGCAACATTTTAAGGATGCCTTCAGTACGTCAAAAGCACCAACTTCGTTTTATGATTTTTGATGCCCAACAAAAATATTTAGTTTATTTATTTTCACGAATGTCCATAAAATATAAATTATTGCTTTTGAGATACTGAAGCTATCCTTAAAAGCTTATGCGTTTGTTACCAGCTATTACCATATTGTTATGTGCATATGTGTACGTACTTTAGTGTGTTATGTATATTGTTTTTACATTTATAATCATATATAAAATAGATGTTTCTTTTTTATTTCCCTTACTCAATAAATATATTGACTAACAAAGTAACAAACACCACTTAATAATAAAGAATCGGTACATACGAGTACAAAATAATTACTATTGTTTATTCAATACAACAACATTCACACGATATAACGTTACCTAAAAACAAACCTTCCTTTCCGATATAAATTCCAACATACAAATGAACAAAATAAACATTTCTTTATTTTTTTATATATTGTGATATTTTGTATGCGATTGTATTTTATATGAATACACGTTTTGGAAAGCTGCTAGTATCTGTTGATAAGTTACTATTCAATTATTATTTTGTTAGTCATAAATTTGTGACGATTTACATTATAATCGATGCATACACAGGTTGATCATTCCGTTTTGGCAAAAAAACGGTAACCCATCCAAAAACTGACCTTTTTAATAGTACTTAACTTTGTTTTACGTGCAAATATTCCAATCAGCTCAACTATGGTTACCTGGTTTTTAACTACCTATTTCTTCATATAATCAAGAGTAGTCATAACTTGTATGAGGCCGGCGCAAGATCGAAGCCAATGGTATATTAAGAGAGAGGCCTATACCCAGCAGTGGAACGAAACCGGCTGTAGATGATGATAATATTTATCTATATACTAGCAGCTTTCCAAAACAAACAAACAGACAAACACATACACCGACATCGACACATTTCTAGCACCATACCTTGATATTACAAACTTACTCAAATGTAGAGTATATATTTTACTTCAATATATTATGATTTTAAAGAAATCAGCTTAAAGCTTTTGATTTTTACCCAACCGTTAATATGTGAAATATCTCGAGCTTTTCAGATTTTTCCCTGAAAGTTGTACACAAATTAATCATAATGTTGAATAGTAAACAACTCTAGACATCATAGGAAAATATAACTGAACAAAAATTTCATGTTTTACGATTTAATATGCAAATAGCTTGGGCTTTTTCTGCATTTTTCTTATCGTCGAATTATATATAGTACATCCATGAAAAAAATATTCATAATTTCACAGAGTTTTTATTATTATTACTCTAGATATATTATGAAGTAAAATACACACCCATTTTGATATTTCCTCACTTGTCGACGGCATTTATTTGGTCAAATAATAAAACAGGTCCCGCCTATTTACAACAAATAAACATATATAAAACAAATAGTAAAAACAACACTGGTGTGTAAATTGATTAAAGCATTAAAATAATTCATATTTTTTATTTGATTTAAAAATGTATAAAATATGTCTAAGGTATAAAATTTTGACTCAAAATGTCAATTCATAAAAACGTATTTTGTCAATCTGATCTGACTTCATTTTAAATTTCATGACGATTTAAAAAAATATTGTAATCAAAATGTCTAATAATATAAATTATAATCGACTTAGATACCTACGGTACTTGTTATAAGAATAATAAAAAAACCTTAAAAAAATTACATGCCGCCAACACTTACCCTAAACCTTTCTTTTTACAATAATACACATTCCTAAACATTTTACCAAAAAATAACCTCTCTTTAGCCTTATATTAAAATTAACCAATTGTTATCGATATCCATTATTTTATTCACGTGCTTTTCACATCCCTATGTGCCATTTTTTTTTCTAAACTGAAATTGGCTACATTTTTTTAATCATACAGAGTTGCTGGTAAATAATTAAGATCTTTTTTAAACCAACCATTTTAGATCAACTTGATACAAATGTCATTGATTATCTCAAATGTCAAATAATTTTTAAAAACATACTGCAGAGTACATACTTTAAATCTCAATTATTACCAGAAACTATGTATAGACGTGCTCTAGATAAATATGCCAATATTTTATATGTTACGCCTCTTTTCATACCGACAAAGTAATTCTAGATTGAAATAACGAGTATTTTTTTTTTGTATTTTTGACATTTGACATTTCAACTTTTAAAACAGATCTTTGATGTCATAATAAAACAACGCTTTAATTTGTTATATTAACACTGTGTGTTTTGAAATTGTACACCGAATATGTCATATATTAAAATATACTACTTTTGACATCTAAAAATCAAATGTCATATACCTATTGACATTACGAAAAATCACTCGTTATTCCAACAACTTCATCTACATTTTTATCAAAACCAACTATAATCTACAAGCTAAATATGATAAAAGAGAGAAAAAAAAACATTCAAACACGAAAAACTATGCTCGTAATAAAATGATTATTTCATGATAATTACATATATTTTATATCAAAAACTTAATGGCTTGTATGTATGTACGTAGCGTTTTTTAAAGAAAAATAAACGCTTTAGGTGTCATTTTGATATTACATCGTGGCATATCAAGTCCAAAGTTATTTTTATTGATAAGTAGGTAAATTCACACAACGCTATCTAGCGCCACACTAAGCAAACGCTTGTCGTGGGTACTAGATTACGGATATAAAATAAAATATTGAAATACTATTTATTATACATAGAAACGTCCAGACTCAACACAAGCAATTACAAATTTTAAAATTCATAATTTTTTGTGTCATGCGGGAATCGAACCCGCACCACTGGATTAGAAGGCAGAGCCACTACCAACTAAGCTAACAGAGCATTCAGGAATAAAAACTATTCACATAAAGTAATTTGAGTATACAAATAGCAGTGTCGCTTCAGACAATCTGTTGTTCAAATACCTGACTAAAATTAATTAAATTTGTATTGTAAGAATGTTTAAAAATATTTTCTTAGTCACTTCAATACCACGATGAAATACCAAAACGCAACCACAATAAAACACTGCATTTAAGATCAAATAAATGCAAGAGAGATGGCAAAAATAACTTCTCAATAATCATAATAATCAACTTTTTAATATTTATGTGCATTTTTTAATAATAATGACTTACTCGCTAAACTTTTTTTTATTTATAAAAGTGTTTTTTTAGATAAATCTCATAGCTATTGCTTTTGTATACTTATTTGTTTAGTTCTTAGTGTACTTGTGAAGACTAGTCGACAGTTTTACTTATAGGTACTTAGTCTAATATACGATGATAATTTTTGACATTTGTCATCTACTTACATAATATATTTTTCGTAGAATTTTCAAATTTATGTAGTTAACAAGTGTAAAAATTACCATGTTATATTTAGACAGAGTATTTTAAAAGTGCAAAATGTAACCTTAAAGAAAATTATAAAATTTCTCATTGATACTATTTTACACATTTACGAGGTGTAGTGACGCCTCTAGCGGTCAAATTTGGAAACTTTCGTATATTATCACTAAACTTTTTTTTTATAAATTCGGAGTGTTGGTATATTTATTTTTGCATCAAATACTTACTACAATATTTTGCAGTTCGCAAGTTATCGGTTTTGTTGTTTCATGACGGCCGCGATGAAGGGTGTAAAATAATTCGTATTTTTTTTTTATACAAATACAAAAAGACGAACAACAATTGAGGTAGTGAACTACAATACCGACGCCATATTCATCAAATTTTAAACCTGTATTATATTTTTTGCATTCTAATCCAATCTAAACTCCTACTTTCTAGATCTCTAAAGTTTGAAAAATTAAATACGAAAGCGCACTTCTGTTGGCGGGATTTGAACCTGTGACATTTTAGTCAAATGTCAAGATCTGAATGTCAAAATTTTTTATGACATTTCAGACCTTACGACAACCAAGACATTGTAACGACATTGTTTTATTGAAAATTTCAATTTTATAACATTTGACATATATTGTAAATCACACGTTTGACATTAGCGATGGATTCACAACACAAACACTTGATAAAGACTTACCCGGTTCAAATCTCGCCGCCAACATTCTTTTTGCACGTTTTTGTGTTTTTTTTTACAAACGAGCGCACAGACGACAAAATCTACCAATGAAAGGATACATAACTAGATACCGACGATAGAGGTAATCATTTCAATATTGAGCTAAACTCGTATTTCTTACTCCACTGGACTTCGGTGTGGGCTCTGAAAAAAACAAAGCATTTATTGAAAAAAAAAACACTTTTCATCTTCTTATCGAATGAGAGCGGCCAACTTTGGTGTCGAGAGTTTATCAAGCCGCCCTAAAGGCCTCTGACATGGCTTAACAACTGCCACTATTATCACTATTTTGCCATTTAGATCAACAAAACTGACAGCTGACAAGAATAGCGATATATGTCCAGCGATAGGATAAGAAAATGTAAAAATTTATACATATAAAACATGTGGTGTTATTATGATATCTAGCACCTAATGGCGTTTCGAAATACAAAGTTGCATAAATTTCACCGTACATACATGTCGAATAGACAACCTCTTTTATATTGATGTCGGTTTACCAAAGTCATAGTTTACTAGGATTTACATAGTTATATGTAACTATTACACTGTACTACGAGTGCTGTTTGTAATACGGCAGTCGTAAAACCAAGCCAGGGATTGGTATCTCTTCGAGTCGTAGTCGGAATTAATTCGTATTGGTGGATGAAAAACAGACGCTTAACCCGCCGCACCACTCGTTTAACTCGCAGGGACTGGTGGTGCGATTTGAAAACTTCGCCACCAGAGTGCCGGCCACTCTTATACGTCCTTATTTTACTTAACTGTTATGTTTTACAGAGGTGTTACCAATGCGGTGGGTTGACAACATTTGAAAAACCACAGGGAGCTGGATTCAATCTACGCAGGACCGGAACGAGTGGCGTACTAGAAGAGAGGTCTATGCTCAGCAGTGAGCGATAACGCTTTTAGGATGCTGTTGGGGCTGCCACGTTTCTTTAGTGCGTCCGGTATGTTTGCAGAGGCACACGTTGATGGCTATCATGGTATCATACGCAAGCGAGTAGCAGTGATATAGCATACAGGCTTGATGAGCTATTTATTACTCTCTCTCCTCTCTCTTGAGCCGTATCTCCTCATGTCTGAGGGTCGTGGCACTCACCTAGGACATGGAGGAGCACGGTATGTGCGGGGAGCCCATCTGAGTGAGCACCCGGTCCAGCCACTGCAGCGGCCCGTTCAGGTGCAGCTCTATCCAGCACGGGGTCGACGTCACTGTCTGCCGTCTGAGAACAAATAAAGCAAATGTTTTTCAAATTCAAATTCATTTACTTAGTTGAAAAGATGTAGTGAGAATCATGGTACAAAAACATTTATAGTATCTTACATCTTACCATTTCTGGTGTGCAAAAATCACATTTTGGTCACTAAGAATCTATTAACAATTTCAATTCAATAAGATTTAAAAAGATTTAGACCGGTTTATGGTGGAAGTGCCTAAGACCCGCACAAAACGGTACGCTTCTACCTTTATTGACCAAAAAGAAACCAAAAGCCAAAGAAGAAAAGACAAGCGCTGGTTGCTTCCACACAACCAGCATTATGCTGAGTTGGGGCTGTGTTGTGGCAGATTTTATGTTTGTTTGCTTATTATGTTTTTAATCATGTTTGTTTTTCTGTTAAATCTGTCACAATAAATATTTTCTTTCTTTCTTTCTATTGTTCGTACCGCAAAGTTGTGCAACTCCCGGCCTGACTTCCTGTTCCCCACGCACTATAATACAGCGATCTTGAAAGCGAGAGTGAATCGGTTCTTATCGGGTAAGCACGCTCCATCTTAGGCCATAGCCTTTGCTTACTATCAGGCAAACTATGAAGTGCAAACCCGTTCTATGTAAAAAAAAGATTTTATTCATCTAATAAAAAATATCTATGTTTTTAAATATGTTATTTATTTATTAAGTAATTTACAGTCACACAAGCTGATGAGAACCCATCTAAACATATTGCTACTTTGCTTACGGAGGACTCAGATCCTCAAGACACAGGCTAACCTAGTGTGAAGCTCAGCATACACTTCTTTACTATTTTAAATACATATGTACTTTAAATGTCACTCATAAAGGGTATAATATTTATTACAAACTTATACGAACAAAAACCAGCAATGCTCTCCATTTGCAGATTTCTAAATACAACAGAGAAGGGCGGCGAACTTTTGGTTGTTGAAGATTTTATGGTTGCAACCAACGAGGAAACAACTTGAACTCTTGGTTTTTGAAGATTTTAAGATTACAACCAATGAGGAAAAGACTTGGACTCTTGGTTGTTGAAGATTTTAAGGTTGCAACCAATGAAGAAAACACGTGAACTCTTTGTTGTTAAAGATTTTAAGGTTACAACCAATGAGGAAAACACTTGAACTCTTGGTTGTTGAAGATTTTAAGGTTACAACCAAAGAGGAAAAGACTTGGACTCTTGGTTGTTGAAGATTTTAAGGTTACAACCAATGAAAAAAAGGTATGACAATTTTTTTTAATATCTCACCTATATTCAGCGCCCCATCCCTTGACGAAACTCATCCGTATGGTGCACATCCGTGTGAGTTGGAACACTGCTTCGAACCCTTGAGACACGGAGGCAGATAGGAGCGCCGCGAACTCTTGGTTGTTGAAGATTTTAAGGTTACAACCTGAAATATAATAGTAATAAAAAATTTAATATATACTTTTTATATTGAAAAAATATTATATAAGTATACTTTAAAGAAAACATGCGTGGTGAGCAGTTTAGTAGACTTCTAAAGTTTGTACATATTTTTAAATTAAACACACACACATACAACACAACGACAAAGTCATATAGCATGTTAATTTTCAAGTTTAAATAAAACTTTTATGCACATATTTGTGAAAGAATATTGCTCCGCTGAGCCTCTCCAATAATTTGACTTTTGAATACAATTATTTAGGTAGGTAATAATTCAATATATAATACTTAGGCCGCGGGAAACGAAGCATTTTGTGCGATTTATGTGTCCCTGTTCTTCCTGTACTAACATTCAAACAACATTGCATCAATTTTCCTTCACATTTAGACTATAATTAATTACCGGGAGGTATTTTGCAGACGGTAGCGGGATGCCATCCATAGCGCTGATTGCAGTTTGGACTCTGCACGAATATCGAGGAATCACTGAGACATTCTGCGAACACCTCGCCTGGAATTGTAAATGTATTTTATCAGTACAATTAGGAATTTAAAAAAAAACCGTTGACTAAGTTGGTATGAGGTACGAAATGTATTGTGTAATGTATTGAAAAAATTAAACACACTTCTTCCAACGCCGTACAAGGAATTTGTACATATTATAATAGTAGATATATCTCTTATACTGAACCGATTTTGATGAAACCTTCACTGTTAGATAAGTTGAAATATATACCATAATCTTATACAGAGTCACAGAGTATTGATATCACAGCTTTGGAGAAGCCGTGGACAAACATACAGCCACACAATCATACATTTACGAACATCACATTCACTTTAAAGTCTACAAATTATCACAACCAAGCTTCACGTTAATACGTAAGTATGTATCATTATACAAAAAATCAAAATCTGAACTAATTTAGTACACTACATTACATTTAGTACACTACATTTAGTGCATTGTTATTAGTTCAGATTTTCAGAGAGCGCTTTAATTTGATTGGCATTAAAATAACGCAAGAGGGCTCTCTATTCCTGGTATATTATATTACTCTATTTTCCTAAACTACACTCACCCCCGATGTAATAAAGTCGCACGCCCCTGCCGATATGTCGGCGTGTTTGCTCCACCACCTCGTTGCGGTTCACGTTAGACAACAGGCCCAGACAGAATCTGGAAAAAGAAATATTACAAATTAATATTTCTGTATGTGTATAGTATAAATTTGTGTGTGTGTGTGTGTATGTGTCATGTCTTAACAAAGATTTTTCCATTTTGCAGTAATGGTGCCAAACGTGTACTAGGTCTAGAGACAAACATTGAAAAAGACGGCGAGAAGGTTTAGACAGATTTTTAAAAAAGGAGTAAAAATCATACTGCCATGTACCAATCGAAACCTAAGGTTTCAACAGCAATAATATTGGCGATAAATTTATATTTCCAAGTTATGACTGTGCGTATTTGGCAGGACATCTGTCATTGTTTGTACTTTGACAAATAAATTACTTCTCCACGTTGCAACTGACTCCTCGATGTTAAGACAAGCACATGGGTGGTCTCAACTGTAAGTTAAAGTTTGAGTATAGTTTAAGTTCATGTTTTTCTGAATAAATGAATACTGAAGTACTGATATCACAATTTGGCAGCCGACATCATGATTTTATCATCACTTTGTCGCTACTGGCCTTTTGACATATTTATTACCTCTCAATGTTGCTATTGATCTATCAGTGTTGCCATTGACATTTCAATGTTGCTATTGACTTCTCAATGTGGCTATTGACCTCACCAAGTCACTATTGATCTCTACATGTAGCGACTGACCTCTCGCTGTTGCTGGGGTCAGTGAACCCGTCCACGGTGATGGAGGGCTGGCTGGCGTGGAAGGTCTCTCCGACGCGCGTGTTCAGCTCGTAGTAGCTGATGCTGCACCAGAACGCTTGCTCGTGGTACAGGACTGACACTGTGTCATTCTTGGAAGTTATTTCTTACCTGCTTGATCTTGCTATTGACCTTTCAATGTTGCTATTGACCTCTCAATGTGGCTATTGACCTCACCAAGTCACTATTAATCTCTACGTGTAGCGACTGACCTCTCGCTGTTGCTGGGGTCAGTGAACCCGTCCACGGTGATGGAGGGCTGGCTGGCGTGGAAGGTCTCTCCGACGCGCGTGTTCAGCTCGTAGTAGCTGATGCTGCACCAGAACGCGGGCTCGTGGTACAGGACCGGGGCGGCTTCCGAGCCCACGCCCGGGGACGGGCTGAGGCGGGTCAAGTCTGGGGGGATTTTTAGTTCTTGTTAGATTTTTTTATAATCAACCGTTCCAAAAAAAAAAACGGTAAAGTGTATTTATAGTTTACTTGGTATATTTGTTCCTCTTTCATGTTAAAACGCATTTTTGGTATAGTGGCAGCTGTAATTGATTTTAATGAACTGAAAATACATACCTACATCTGCATTTTAAATTAAAACCTGTTACTCCTTAAGCTTGATGAACAGTAACCGATTTAAATAGTTAACTGAATTCCTAAATAACTTGATAGGTTCGGTAATGATACAGGCTAAATATGTAGTTATTTCTAGTTCTCAATATTTTGGTCAGAGATGAAAAAAATCTTATAAAAATGAAGAGTAGGTAATAAAATATAAAATTGTGTACAAACTCACTCATGTTGTCATTGTGGTCCATGGGGTCGCCGTCCTCGCTGATGTAGCCCGGCGGCGGGGTCTCCACCTGGGACGTGTTCCTAAGGGAATAGAAGCATAAATAAACAAATAAATAAAAAATTTTCAGGACATAATCACACAGCGCCATCTAGCCCCACACTAAGCTTACGCTTGTATCATTGGTATTAGGTAACGGATATAATACATATATACTTTTTTTGTAAATACATACTTATTATACATGGAAACGATCAGACTCAACACAAGTAATTACAAATTTTAATAATTTTAATTTCTTGTGTCATGCGGGAATCGAACCCCCACCCCTAGATTAGAAGGCAGAGCCATTACCAACTAAGCTAGCAGAGCCGTCAATTAGGTTAACTTAGTTTTGAATCAGCCTTAGTTCAGCTAAGGAAGGCAATGGCATGCGATTACCAATGCTAAGCAACTGACGACGCGGTCGACCCTTGGATGGGTGAACAAAAAGTGGCATCCATTTGTGGGTCCCGGCAGTTGGTATTATTTTTAGGGGACTCACGACCTCAAGAAATGATCTAGAAATATAACGAAATACAATTAAAAGAACGCGAGGCTTGCAAAATAAGCCGTAAAATTTAAGTTTTGCTCGTTTCCTTTGTTTGTGTGAAATGAAGTTTATTAAAAGACAATTTCATTATATATACAGATAATATAGAAAGTCAAAATAATATTGAATCTGGTGTTGCTTTTATAGCCGATTTTTTTGGTTTTGAATTCGGAAAGATGTTTTGTTTTTTTTTAATGCCGAAATAATTGTTTCCAGAAATTATCCAGCGCATATAATAGGCAAGAGGTTCCTCTACGATTTTCACCATCACTTCATATAAAGAAAAATAAAAAACGGGCCAAATGCGAGTCGGACTCGCGCACGAAGGGTTCCGTACTATCATCTATAATAGAAAATCATGTTCCAAGATACTAAAAGGTTTAGTTCTGTTTATAAAATAACGAGAAATCAACGAAATATAGCGGCAACGGAAATACGTCATTTGTGAAAATTTCAGATTTCTAGCTATCACGGTTTATGAGATACAGCCTGGAGACAGACAGACAGACAGCGGAGGCTTAGTAATAGGGTCCCGTTTTATCCTTTAGGTACAGAACCCTAAAAAAGAAGAAAGATAAAGAAGTACAGTACTTACAGAGTAGTATTGCCGGGCACTTGCTGGGCTAGCGTCGCTTCCAGGTACATGGCGGTGTGCGGCGCGCCCACCGTCTGCATTATACTGGAACAAACCAATGTGGTTTTATTGTATAAATGATTATCTTATGTATAAAAATGAATCGCAAAATGTGTTGATAAGCGCATAACTCAACAACGCCTGGACCGATTTGGCCAATTCTTTTTTTTTATATTCGTTGAAGTTCAAGGATGGTTTTTACGGCGAGAAAAAATGCCGGAAAATCCCTAACAACCGCCCTTTTCTTTTTCCTATACAAACGTTTTCTAACTAACTAAAGAGTAAAAGAGTTAACAGACAGGACGAAGTCTGTCGGGTCCGCTAGTTTATTAATAAAATAGGCCACAATATCACTTGATGTTAACGCATAAATGTGTAGTTACCTACACCATACCTATACTGTTACACAAGATTACCTGAGAACACCAGCAATCTCGTAGAATTAGGTAATCAATTTTTCGCAATTTCCAAAAATACTAGATTTTAGCAAAGATAAAAAGCAAAGCATGATTTCCTAGTACATGGCGTCTGCATTATACTGGAATAAACTGATGTACCTAATGATATGTTACATTAGTGAGTAAGTGATAAAGGATCAATTATTGATAAATTTGATTTATGTGTGAAAGTTACCCGTATGTGTAGGCATGCCTCATGAGATTACATAGTATTTGCTTAAAAATAACACCAGCAATTTCACAAGACAAGGTAAGTAATTATACGCAAATTTCTATTTTATTTGAAAGAAAGAAAGAATATATATTTATTGAGACACACACAAAACTTTAACCTATTTACTTACTAAACTTACATGCTAAGAATATGATGTCTCAATACAGCCGCAACTCAGCCTAATGCTAATGGCACGCGGCCACCAGCGCTGATATTCTGTTGCGGCTGGCGGCGATATTTACGAATTCCCAAGTCGTAGAACATATAAAGTTTCTGTATACAATGTTGTACTGTACCTTTTGTAACTGTGATGGCCCGAACAAACATTCCTAATTTTAAAAATCTGCGGGAGTGTCACAACCCTCATTAACGAGGAATACTAGCAGAGGAGGAGGAGGACGATTACGTACGTGTCGGTATCGAGATGCTGGTGGTAGTCGGTGTAGGGCGGAGGCGCTCGGACTTCGCCTTCGCCGCACCGCGGCACCAGGATCGGCGGGAGAGCTGTGGATGTCACAATGTACATTCAACATGACAGAATAAGTATCAGATTATTATAAATATATCTAATTATATGCTTAACCTCAGGCAAGGTGTAGTCAAGCGTGAGCCTATCTCATGTAAAATAAAATCTACAGTAGCATTCATAATCCTGTTTGTTTGCTGGTCTGTTTCTTTCTCATTCACTCTGATCACACGGAGATGGAACATCATGATTTCTTGTATGAAATTGGCTACTTTTTATTTCGCAACTATGTAAACAAAGCATCAGTCAGTAGAATATGACTGATAGAAAAGGATACAACTAAGCTATACATACACATGCGTGATTATATTATATACTCCAGTGATACTATCTACAATATAAGCGAGTGTGACTTAGCGGTTCCAGTGTCTGCTTTTCATCCAGACACACCCTGGTTCGAACGCGGCCCTACATCAATGACTTGTATTTTCAAGTTATGTTTGGATTTGCACTCGCTTAACGGTGAAGGAAAACATCGTGAGGAATCCGACATGTTTGAGGACCACAATATCCAAGGACTTGTGTCTTCAGTGGAAGGACCTGGGCTCCCACCATGATGTATCTGCACAAGAGAACTCCCCTAACAAATTCATTCTGAGGGGGAGTCACGACCCTCAGTCATGAGAAAACACGACTCAAGAGAGAGAGAGAGATACTATCTATATTAAAAGGTTAAATAAGATGTAAGTCCACTCACCGGGTGAATCGATCCTGGTATAATGATAAGGGTTGATGCACACCTCATCCTTCTTCAACTGGTACGCATACTCACAGTGCTCCACCGGCTTTAGTTCATGCTGGCTCTGAAACATATATATTTTTAGAAAGAAATATTTATTAAAATCATAGACATTACAAAATAAATAAATAATTTAATTCATTATGCAACACTATGATTTTTGTCATAATTGTCTTAAACATTCTTACAAAAATATTTAGGTAATAATAGGTAAGATTATATCATATTATACCTTTATAATAAAAGAGTAATCATATATTTTTTAACCAAATAAAATCCGAAGTTTATAACATATGTACTTATATATCATATCTAGATTTTATTTTTTGAGAGGTGTTGACTTGTTTACAAAGTCTAAGTGATATAATTTAAACAATATTCATATAAGTATTAATGTTAACAATTGTACCTTCAGGTATATATGCTGAAGTCAAAGTCATTTATTCATAAGAAATGTCTTACAATGAATTTATTTTACTAGAGTTAGAACAGGTTATTTTCTTTCGAGGAGCCTCTCTGGACAAGAAAGACACATGACCAACACCTATGGCACCTAGGTGAGGGGGCCTATACCCAGCAATGGGTTGACAAGGGCTGATGATGATCACGACATTATTAACACTGTGTTCAGAGCTGATTAATCACAGTCTCTGACTGGGTACCTATGTATATTCTGAACTAGTGGATGCCTGCGGCTTCGCTCGCATTATTTCGAGATAAAAAGTAGCCTATGACACTCCTCTAAGACATTTAAATAAACAGACACACAGAAAAACAGCTCAACATAAAACCATTTTCTCTGTTCGGAACTTCATGATTTTTGGTATGAAGGTAGTAAGTATGTGGTCCCGAAAGTGTCATATGCCGAGCAAAGCCGCGGGCGTTCACTAGTTATACATATAGTCATCATCATCTTTAATCATAATAAAGAATTACATGTCAACAAAAAATATATGAAAAGAACTACAATTTCCTAGGTAGTTATTGTAAAACAAATTAAATATTTAATTTAAATATGTCAAAATCATAGATAGTTTCCTGGATAAGCCAGCGCTTCAGTCTACTCTTGAAACTTCCTAAGCTTAGTGCCGAGATCACAGTTTCTGGTATTTTATTATAAATTATATAAATCTCCCTCTTGAATCATTATATATTAGAAAGACTCAAAATCTGTTGTGTAGTTTTAAAGATCTAAGCATACATAGGGACAGATGAGGGAAGAGACTTTGCTTTATATTATACTATGTAGTGATCTCACCTGAAGCTGTGGCCAGCGCCACAGTCGGCAGTAGACAACATGCGGCAGTCCCTTTCTGAACTGCCCGTTCAATATGTTGTCATTCGGTTTCACTCTGGAAGATAATAGAATACCTTGTTTAGCAAATAATGTATACACAAAAAGGCATATTTCGCACAGGCGTAAACTGTATCTCATGTCACAGGGTCCTCGATTCCTAGTGTGAGTGGCAGAGGATCCCAATGCACCAACATTACAGGTATGGCATGATTGTATATATAAACTAGCTGGTGCCCGCGACTTCGTCCGCGTGGAATAGTTATTACCATAACAACGGTTCTAGTGAGTTAACCTTAAAAGATAGACATATATTGTTGAAGACACTTTGTTAGATTATTTTAAGAGAAATAATTCTTTTATACATATTTTTGTAAAATATTGAAACAGGCGTTTCTTTGCGGAAATCCATTGTAACTGAAACTCTGGAGAAATGTGTAGTGTTTTTCCGCTGCGACTGCTCCTTAACCGACATCAAACAACAGACTTGATGGTTTTTAGGTGTGTTTCTCCATATACCACCGCCACACCTCACCTCCTAACCAATGTGGCCTCCGTGGATCTCAAGATCCTAGTAACACCGCACCTTGTGTCTTGAAGCTTTGTTGTTCTCCTTCGGCAAGATGTTTTCGTCGACACGTGTTTCGCCTCTCCACGAGGCATCCTCAGGACGTGTTGACTCCTCGAGCGTCGGTCCGAAAGTGAGCTCGGCGAGCAACAACCGCTCCTTATATAACGTAAGTAATATGATGTCATACGATGTGTCATTGCCTGACCGTTACTATTCAAACTCACTAACGTAACCGTCGTTGCGTCATCGCTCGCGTGTTTACCAAATTAGGTGGTGTTTGTTCCATTACCAATGAAAGTTCGTAGCAATGGTGATGATACCAAGTTTGTTTGGTTCGTCAGCAACGTAAAAGGTTGACCCTGGTGTTTTTTTTAGATTAGCGTGTTCAAACAAACAAACTCTTCAGCTTTATAATATTAGTACTTATAGATTTTATTTATATTTTATACAACTGTTAAGGCAGCGCATGCAAATAGTTCTGTTGTAAGAGCAATTTTTCCCTTCGGCTAGACAAAAATGGGAAAATCTAAGAAGATTTATACAAACTTTTATCCTTCATTTTATCTCCTTTAGGAGTGGAATTTATCAAAATCTTTTCATAGCGAGCGCTTACGTCATAGTAGCTTTATGCATGCAAAGTCTCAGCCCGATCGGTTTAAAATTGACAAAGTTTCATACAAACTTTCATCCCCTATTTTATCCCCTTAGGGGTGGAATTCATCAAAATCCTTTCTTAGCGGATGCCTACGTCATAACATCTACCTTCATTCCAAATTTCAGCCCAATCCGTCCAGTGGTTTGGGCTGTGTGTTGATAGATCACTATATCAGTCAGTCAGTCAATCAGTCACCTTTGAGTTTTATATATTTAGATTAGTTTATAAGGGTGTAACTTAAGTTTTTGAAAATAAAGTAAATGGTGGGGATCAATGAGTGTATAAAAGAAATAATCCATAATGATCACTACTCTCTTGAGTCCTTATTTTCTTCAAGACTGAGGGTCGTGACTCCCCCACAGAATTAATTTGTTAGGGGAGTTCTCATGGGCAGATACACTGTGGTGGTCGCCCAAGTCCTTGCACAGATGATCACATACCATCCGGAAAATTATAGTCAAGTGCAAACCTATATATTGAGATGAAACATGTAATTATATGAATTATCTATTGTTATTTGTATTGAAGTGACACACACTCCCACCTCACAGCAAACTGACAGATTTTATGGTATGCAGACTACCAGACAAGCTATCATGGCAGAAGTTCCTATAAGTCAAAATGTTACACCCCATCTGCACACATTGCTTGATGAGTTGGGGCCAGGTTGTGATATCAAAATTATGTTTCTATTTTTTTTTTGGGATCTATTTTAATGTAATTTTGTATTTTGTGCACAATAAAATATCTTTATTCTCATTCTTAGTTGTACTGCTTGGTTGTAGCAGTGGATTTAGGCAAGCTCTCTAATAATCCTGAATCAATAACAAATTAATATTCTGGGCAACCTATCACACACACAATTTAGCCACAATTATACTAAGCAAATAAATACTTGTCGACAGTCAAGATTACACTTATTTGATAAATAAATATAACTAGTTAATACAATTTGTTTGTATTAAATAAGTAATTATGAATGTCTACTTTATATTATTTAATTTAATAAGATAACGTCATACAATTGCATAAAAGTGTACTTACATATACATAGTCCTATTTATACATTATAACTACCTACAATTGGGTACCTACCTAATGTTACTTTGCATTTCCAATAAGATTTTAGGAAGTAAAGTAGTAAGTAGTTGAATAAATAAACTTGCAATATTTGGTCAAAAAAATAATGACTAGGTTATCTATTTATGAACAAAGCTGAATAGCCTAGATAAACCCAAAAATCTAGATTTCTAACCAATAAAATGATTTTATAAACAGATATGTTACTTGTTATAATTTGGGTAAGAACCACATATTTAAGTACCTACCAGATGGTTATAATATGTAGAAATTCATAAGTGCAAGCTACATTACCATAAATTATAGCACATTTATACCCAAAATACAGTAATCTTTGCATTCAAATTAGTACTAAAGCATGAAGGGGTCAAAAACACGAAATGCACTAATCAAATTACCTTCAAGGTTAAAGGACGAAACTTCCAATAACAATGCCACTAAATTAATACTTGCACTTAAAATATAAACACAAATCCTGGTAAATTCTAAACAAAATTTGGAATTACAAAAATTGCAATGTTCAAAACACGGCAGCCATATTGGCAAGGCTCCATTTGTTTTTGGACGGTGTTTTGACCTTTCCGATTTTGCGTCCTGTCAGAATTTATATTCGACTAAATTCGATAGGCGATTCGTGCGATTCTAAAACCCAATAAACAAAATTTCTTTGCAATTTAGCCGGATAGCAAAATTGAATAAAATTTTTATAAAAATCTAATTATTTTCGAACGAATGTTCCCTTTTGTTGTTATCATCCTTATCATCCAAAAATACCTATGATAAAATTTATTTACAGTGATTCTGTATAGAGAGAATAACCAGCAACTCTATTTTTCATGCTTTCGAGTAGCCTTGCTAATTTTATCAAATTAATTACCTTATATTTTAGGGAATATCCTTTGATTAGGTTTGATGTTGATGCTAGGTATTATTTGATTTTGATCTCTATTACAATGCAATTAGAGTACATACTATAAAACTGCATAGCTATAACGCAGACAGGAAACGTCACATTTTGCCAGAATTTGTAATCAATATAATCATGAATCGACTAACCTCGGAATTGTAACGCATTTAGTGTGGCTGTTTTGGCTTGAAACAGCTTTCTCTAACTCCTCGAGAGCGCCGCTTTTCTTCAACTTTTTCACTAAACTCTTGACTGCCTTTTCAGACCATTTGTCTTCTGCGACCGACGATCCTTCAGGACCTTTTTTCCACCCTAACAGCCGTTTCACGACTGGCGGTGTAAGGGGAAACATTCCTCTGCACTTCACTGACTAAATCATCAAATTAGACAAAATATTGTCCCAATAAGAAAGTAAACAAAAGCACAAACACTACGAGCCGTATTTAGATAAACTGTCGGCCATATTGAGAATAATGAATGAAATGACAGCTCAATTTTATCAATTAACGTATTGCCGTCTCTTTCTTTAGCGTCTAGGCGGTTCATATATGTTATTTTATTTTATGAGCAACTTATACTGATTATCTATTTTTCAGAAACCTATTAACAAAAAATGTATAAAGTATGTATTTACAACCGAATATACTATGCGTTCAACTAACAAAACTGTTTATATAAATGTTGTTTTGCTTATTTCTTTGTTAGTGCTGTCTCTGTCTTTCGCACCATAGACAAGTTATTAGAATTGAGAGAACACTATCCTTTAAGTCGATTCATATTCGATTTGACAACAAAATTAGAATAAAAATCACGAGATGTCTAAACAGATTTAAATACATACATGTAATATGCTTAAATGTACAAAATAATCAGAAACAGCATAATAAATAGGTATAACAAGAATAATCTACAAGGTTTAATTTTTTTGTCGTTGCTCTCTTGCATCTATCGATTATTTAAATCTATCGCTGTTATTCCTACACATTTCTATTGTCTTTGCTAAGAATATCCGTTTCCTGATTTCCACGAATTTTCCGAGATTTGATTTGATTTGTTTACTCGCTGACAGCGTCATAAAAGTGAATTCAATTGTTTTATTATATTTTTATTGTGACAGTATTCATGAAAAATTAATGAATTTCGCATGGAATTTCAATATTCGGTGAGTTTGTTATACATTTATGAAGAAAAAAATTACTCCCGCCACTCCCGCCAAACTTCTGATGAATGTTGGAGTGGAAAAACTTTTATAACCAGCCAGCATCTGAAGAATTGCTGGCCAGTTTGACTGACTTTTTCTGACTTTCCGACATTATTATTTTTTCGGCCAGTCTTATGCAATAAAAAAAACTTGCGGGCGTGAATAGCGTCTATAGATCGAAAAGCGCACCACGGACATACTACAAAGATCTTTCTCGACTACCTACAAAAACACTTCCAACTCTTTTAATACAATTTGAAACATGGTGTTAAACCGTTGCATTTGGTTTTTCCTTTGCATTTGGTCCCTTTTTAGGGTTCCGCGTGTCAAAAGAAAAAGAACCTTTGTGTATTCATATAACTGTACGTCAGTTTGCCAGTTTTGAATTGAGTGACCGATATCGGGGTGTTAAATCATAGCGTCTGCCATTTTTATTTGGCTTATAATACACGATTTTGACTATCAATTTCAGTACTTTATTAATTTTGAATATGAGTATTTGATTAGCTTTTATTCATAAAGGAACAGACATACCTACATACTATCAAACTTATCATGTTTTAGGTATGCTATTAAGTGTGATCATTGCATTTTCATCATTATCATCTTTATTTTTGATCCACTGCTAGTTATAAGCCTCCTGTTAGAACCAAAGTTATCAAAAAAATATAATTTACTGCTTGTGGAATATCTGACCGAGGGATTAATTAATTTATTTATTTATATTACTTACTCTAGCATTTATACAGAAATTTTTTCTTTCTTTATTCTGGCAATCGCATCCTTGGATGGTTGACCCAAAATTGCATTCTATTTTGGACGCTCCCATGAGTCAGATGCCACGTTAAATTGTAGGTCCCGGCTGTTAGTCATAGCACGGCAGTCGTTAAGCTATGTCAGAGACTCTTAGGGCAGTTAGAAAACCCTCGACATCAGAGTTAAATAAATAAATATTCCGGGACATTGCACACAGCGCTATCTAGCCCCACACTAAGCAAACGCTTGTGTCGTGGGTACTAGATAACGAATATAATACTTAGGTACTGAGTATTACTTATGTACTGAGAGTAGGCCTCTTTCATACGAAAAAAATAATATTAGATTGTTTTGTCGCTAAACGCATTTAAGAATCGTTGAGCAATTGGGTATTTTTGAAGAGGAATACGACTCAAGGAAGAGGTGTATCAAAATGACTGAGAAATCACGTTCCACCTTATGCCAAGGCTATTACTTACCATCAGGCAAACTGTGATCAAGTTCAGACCCGTTTCAGGTTAAAAACACAGGGTGTTTCCTATCCGGTCACACCCTTCCCCCTGTAACACTGTGACCAGTTAGAACTTAAATATAATCTAATTTGTCCATTCCTATTACACACACACCCCCTTGTAACACTGGTAAGGTGTTAACCAGGTTTTACAATAGTTCATTCAACATTACTTTAATGTGACATTTAAACCTTTCCGTTTTCCAACAATTGAATTGTTCTCTATAAGCAAGGTGTTATCAGTAAGACAACTATACATCTTAAAAACAATAACGTCACAACATATAAAAACTCCGTTTGACCCTGGTGACCCCCTACATACTCGTAGGAGAAACACAGATTTAAGTACCATAAAACCATCCAAAATATACAAAACTGCATTTATACATACCCAATATTGCTGCTTAGCACCTTACTTATACAAAAAAGCTAATCTAATACTAAACATTTACCCCCTAAACAAACATAATCTTAAAATAATTGTCACTAAATGGCTCCTTTCACTTAGCTATGACGACACCGAAAACATCTTTGTTATCCTGAAATAGTTTCACAATCAATAAATTATATTGACATATTCTTGTGACGTATAAAATGGCTTGTTTTATGTATAAATACATTATATATCTTATAAACTTACATGTAATTCATAGAAAAACTGACTCCCCGGCTTAGTTGTCTTAACGGCATTTCAGCGGACTCCATCATATTTGAATCACTAACTAATAAATACTAACATAATAGTACTATTTATAGAACATAAAAACGAATAATTTGTTATAGATCACTATTAGTAACTATTGCACAATAATATATTTATAAACGGTCATATTACTATACATTACTGCTACTGTATATTGTTATGTCACTGTGTATTTGTAAACTGTTTAAACCAATTAAATATTATATCCTAAAAATATTACTTCTATATACTGACTTGTAAAGGTTAATAATAACCACTATTACTAAGTACTTAACGATTAATTTAATTATAAAATGTTATATGCATTTGTACTCTATTTTACTACTACTGTTTTTCTCTTATGTTACTATGTATTGGAAAACTGGAAAAACTTAAACCTGACGGGAAGACGTTGTCACCCGGGAAACAGAAACATCTCGTCCGGGTGACAACACACTGTTATAAGAAATTACTCTTGTTTTTATATGTTTTAATATAGTGAACCTAGATGTAAGTATTTTTGAACCCAATAAACGTTTTTGTATTGTATTGTATTGTAATGTTATATGTATGAATATATGTACATAAGAAATGGAAACTTATATCTTTGTTTTTCTTCACAGTAAACCAAGAAGAAAAAACGACACTTAACAATGTCAGAGATTCAAGCATCTGAGGAAACACGCTCAAATATACCAGAAACTCATTCAAATATACCAGAAAGTGACTCCCCCATGTTTGAGAGTGAGTCTTGTATGTTCGAGCGTCAACCGTTGATGGTGTGTATGGAGAACGCGTCAGGAGACGAGGTGAGCCTGCGGGTGGAGCCTGGAGACGACTGCCGCACTTTCAGGGATAAAGCCAGGTGAGGTGTTTACAGTAAAAATGTTGCTTTATAATACTAGTGTCCTTTTAAAGTGACGGGAAGACACAAAAAAATTATAATTTTTTTGTCAATGTTAGAAAGACACTCAAATATGCTAGATTGTCGCTAAATATGCCAGAAGGTTACTAAAATATGCCAAAAGGTTACTCAAATATGATTGAAATATGCCATAAAGAAACACAAATATACCAGAAAGGCTGGAACACACTTTGTGTTGATTTGTTTATAGTTCCTTCTAGAAATTTATATGTTATTTTGTCATAAATCCAAAATAGCGATTAAGTAATATAATCTGATATCATTTCGCTTGGTAAATCCAACACTATACATTTTCAAAACAAAATCAAATGTACTAAAATAAATATACATATTGCTAAAGATATGATATTTAGTTTTTGGTCAGCATTAATGTAATATGGTTTGTAACCAAATGAACATAGATATTAACGAAATACCACCTAAGTACATTACATAAGATAAATAGCTTCATCTGTTTCTGACTAATGAAATGAACCAAATGATTGCTTACCAATTTAATACATCCTATCAATATAAAGTTGTCCTTTCAATACACAGTCTAAAAATTATGTCAATCTATTTAATGCAGGGAGTTGTGGTACCTATCTTACTGTTTGACCTCTACCAAGATCCTGTCGGGGCGTTTAAAACAGGCTTCGCGTGACCAAAATGCTGACTTGCACTTTGCCCAAAAGATTAGTCTGGCTATTCAGCGGGGCAATGCAGCCAGCATTTTGGGTACGCTGCCTTTTGAAAAAGTAGATCTGGTAGTTTATATATTATTTTCTTACGTTTAAAAAAATGAGCTACGACGCTTATAAATACTCACAGATTCATTCTTATTTAATTTTTCAACATTTTTCTTTTTGTGACGATTAAAACTATGCAGTGTTTGGTTTATTTCGTTTCCAAAATAATATCGATATTTTGCGAACCAATAAACTCATGTCCTATTAAAAATCTAGATACATCGTCCATTAAAAGTTCGGCCACTCCTACTAACACTGATTGACATAATATAGTCGAGGACGTGCTTCACGTGCTAACGGAATGTGTCCGAAATGAGGCCCTTAGAAGAGATTTATTAATGATAACTTATGACAGTTACAATGTAGGACAATGTAGCAGCATTTTGGCCTCTCCATTGTCTGGAGATGCCAAAATGTTGCTACAACTATATAAATTTATCTTTAATAAGTACTAGCTACTAGCCATACGAGAGTGGCATAGTCAATGTATGTCAAAACTCCTTTTAATAAATAAAGATTAAAAAAAAATACAGTCGAGGACAGATCTTTGCAATTAAATTGCCTAAAAACAAGTTGTGCAGATGACCAGGGTGTTAAATGATGAATTCGATAAGTTTTCGCTTGAAAGGAAAGAAACGCTATCATAGAAGTACTTGGAACTTCAGTGATCATCAAATAGATCACTGTGTTTTGTTTTCGAGTTCCTGAATTATTAAAACACCCTTCTGAGACGCCAATAGTATCTTATCAATTTCATTCAATATCAATTTCTTTCAATTTCTTTATTAGCTTAAATGTTAAATTTACATTTACCCTGTTTATAGGGGAATTAGGGCGTAGCTAAAATTAAAACTGATTGTTTTAAAATAAACTTAAACTTAATATTAAATATTTTCTTACAATATTATAAAAACTAGGTAAATCTATTTTAATCTACAGAAGATACTCGTAAGATACTAATCATTAATTACGTACTTTTCATGATCACAACAGAGTATTAAAATGTTGTAATGTGTGTGTGTATATATATAATGTTATAATATGTACTTGTGAAAAACTTTACTTGTTACATTTCGTTAAATTGTAGGTCCCGGCTGTTTGTCTAGTACGTCAGTCGTTAAGCCATGTCAAAGGCCCTTAGGGCGGCTTGATAAACTCTCGACACTAGAGTTGGCCACTCTCATTCGATAATAAGAAGAAGACTTGTGACAAATTGCGTCATTACTTTTAGTGCTTAATTTAATAAAAAGAACATATCTACATGTTTTGGCTATTGTACAAAATAGTGCGTTTAAAAGATAAAAAACATTTATTTGCACTAAAACATGATGTCATGTTCACAGTTACAATAGTATCTAGATTATAATATGGATTTATCAACAAATAGGAACTCATAATTTAAGTAATAAAATATAAAAACGAGGAAAGAAAAACTAAACATACTACTTCTAACTACAACATAAAAGGGGGCACTTAGAAGTGCTCCAGCCCACTACCAGAGGGCAGCGTGCCCAGCACACTGGCCGCATTACCACGCTGGATGGCAATGCTGATACGTTGAGCCAGAAAAAGGCTACCATTTTGGTCAAGCGTCGCGTCAACCAAGCGCTCCGAGAGGTTTTGGAAAATAGTGTGGGTTCCCGGACCCCACGGCCCCAAAGTCTCGACTCCAAAAGGCTCAATGAATTAATTTAAGAACATTTAAAAACAGTTTAGACCAGTCTATAGCCAGTTGTATGTGTGTGCCAGCACCTACATGGCACTAGATCCGGTATGAGGTCCCTCTCGAGAGTCGCATCTTGACATTAATGGAGCAGAGCAATGTCGAGTGGAAGGTCGTGCAAAAATATTAATGAGAAAAATAATAATTAAGAAACTATATATATATATATTACTTACTAGCTGTCCCGGCAGACTTCGTACTGCAACCTAAACTTTTGTATAAATTAATTTCAATTTTTATTTTATATTCCTTTTAAACCTTCCCTAGACCTCCACGAACATTTCAAGACTAAGATAAGATAAATCCGTTCAGCCGTTCTCGAGTTTTAGTGAGACTAACGAACAGCAATTCATTTTTTTTATTTAGATATAGATAGGTAAGCGAAGTGTAGGAAGACCTGTGCAACGGTAGCTGGATGATATTAGAAAGTTAGAAGGAAACATCTGGGCAAGAACAGCGCAAGACAGGGAGGCGTAGGAGGGAGGAGGCTGCAGTGGGTCCCATTAGGCTGATGATGATGATGATATATTACTTGCACCATGATTTTTTACCGCATCAAGTGATAAAAAAAAATTGCTGCACTATGATGAAGTTGCTTTCTATAGTAAATAATCCCACCAAAAACATTCTGTAAAAAACTAGCCAAGTCTCGATGGAGCTGCTTGTTTATCTCTAAAAAGCAATGAAATCTAGACAAGGTCGTGCCAAGTCTAAGGTTCGTTACTGCGATTCCTGTATTATTATAGTTAATGTTATATGACTGCCGTGCCCCCAATGAACTAGGAAAATAACAAAATATAGGTCGCTTTCAATCTGAATTAAATAAAAATCAATAATTTGGTTTACTTTAAAAAAATATATATATAACCATAATAAATGTTTTAAACAAAATTCAGGTTAATTATTTCGATCTGAGGCATTGCTACAAGAAATCTATAAAATAAGACAGGTGTCAGCACATTAACGATGATTTAAATATTATGTTGAAAACATTTTAGTTCCGATTTCTTCCACTCTCTGATTTTTATTAAATGCGGTATTAGATAATAACATAATAAGCATGTTTTGCATGCCCTGACCTTTGAAATTAAATCATTTAGTTTCAATGTTATTATAATAATGTCTGTAATATAATATACAACAAGTTGTGTTGATATTTATTTTGCTAGCGCCTGTTTGTAAGCTTCTTCTTCTTATCGTATGAGAGTGGCCAACTCTAGTGTCGAGAGTTTATCAAGCCGCCCTAAGGGTCTCTGACAAATAATAGCTGAGAAATAACAAAAATGCATCAGATTATAGTGAACTAGTACATGCCCACGGCTTCGATCACTGTCCCACCTTACACCTTAAAAACCAAAACCATTTAGAAGAATTTGACAACCTCCCTTGAAAAAGTACGATCTTACGGAGCGCTTCTACGAAATTTTGATTTCGAGACCGTATTATGTGGCACGTTGGAAAGGAGGCCTATACTCAGCAGTGTGTAAACACGGGCTGACATGATGATATTGAGTCGTATTTCCTCATGACTGAGGATCGTGACTCCCCCGCAGAATTAATTCGTTAGTGGAGTTCTCTTGCGCAGATACATCGTGGTGGGCGCCCAGGTCCTTCCACGGAAGACACATGTCCTCGGATATTGTGGTCCTCTGACATGTCGGTTTCCTCACGATGTTTATCTTCGCCGCTAAGCGAGTGCAAATCCACACATAACTTGAAAGTACAAGTCATTGGTTTAACATCGACCTTATTAATCTCATTATGTCCACTTTAATACGGTAGCTCCAAAATCTCCAAATCTATAAAGATGAAGGTCTAATAGGTATATTAATATCCTGCCAAAATTAAATACGCATTTTGATCTCATTTAATTTAAATGGTTCACTTCCGTATCCTTGATCTGTTTAAAAACTAAATTTGTATTGCAAATTTTTCAAATTTATGTGGTGTCTTTTCGTTTTGTTTTTATTGAACAAGTTTCGTTTGATTTCATAGCGGAAACTAAAGCAGTTTAAATCCAGGGAATTGATTTAGGTAAACAACATACTGTGGCGATCTTCAAAGCAAGAGTGAACCGGTTTTTACTTAGTAGATAGTTTCGTATGAGAGCCAACTCTAGTGTCGAGATTTTCAAACCGCCCGAAAGGCGTCTGAAACGGCTTAACGACTGCCGTACTATGGCTTCGTTGCATTATTTAAGTATAAAAAGTAGCCTTTGATACTTCAATGATCTCATACTACCTACGTACCAAAAATCATGATGATCCGTTTAGCCATTTTTGCGAGATGAGCGTTTTATTAAATAGAGACATTGATAAACAGACAATTTTTTTTTAAAAATATTTTCAATGAATTTTAACCCTCTTCATTTTTACTATAAATAGATAGTCGCTAAGCCATGTTGATGCTCTTTGGCGGTTTGAAAACTCACGCCACCAGAGTTGACTACTCTCATATATGAAACAGCTGTTTTTTTTTTAACTAAAACAGGTTTGCACTTGACCATAGTTTGGCTGATGGTAAGCAATAGCTATGGTCTAAGATGGATCGTGCTTACCCAATAAGAACCGGTTCACTCTCGCTTTATTTATCTGTACTAAAATGAAGGAGCATGCCTTTACTGATATAAATATAACTGGTTTACAAACGAAATTAAAATAATAAATAGATTACGTAATTCGTCTGAATACGTGTTATTGTTCATCAAAAATGTTGTTAATCTCGTAGAAAAAGGTTATACTCTGTCTGACATTTAAATATTTTGGCTATGAGTAGGCGATGAACTAATAAATTCAGAAATAATAATAGAAATGCTAAATAGGATGGTACTAGTTTATCATGTTAACCCTTGCATGGGCGAGGGGAGTCTAAATGACTACTAATACACACATTGAACAATATAATACAGATTTTGAAAGAAATACGTATATAGAAATATATGTTGAATCTCACAGTATTCCTTTGAGTAGCGATGTAAAAATCGTCTGCTATTTGATGGTTTGATTTGTTCAGACCAATTTGTATCAAAATATTTAAATTTATTACCATAGCTACGAACTGTTTAATAAATTAATAAATCAAATCATGTTTATTGCTTCGGTGCAATTTAAATTAAAATCAAAACAGCATGCATAATTATTTATCAATCCTAACGTATGGGTTCAAAATAAAATAACAGAGAACGTTACCACAGTCTTCGCCTCATTTTTGGTTTTTTTTATTTATTATTTACAGTCCAGAGTCGTTTACCAGGGTTGCGCGTAGTTTAGAGGGCCAGCAAAACCGTAATTTTCGAAGCCGGGATAAGTTGCGTAGGGGGCGGCAAAAGGAGCGGCGTACTCGACAGGAGCGGCGTATGGCATGGCGTATTGGATAGGGGCGGCCACGGGAGCTTCGTATGTCATTTGGTAGGCCGCAGGAGCGGCATAAGCGGCGGGAGCAGCGTAGGTTGCAGGAGCTGGTATGGCTGCAGCAACAGGAGCTATAGGAGCAACAGGTGCCACTGGTGCGATACGAGGTGCCACTGGAGCCACGCGAGGTGCCACAGGGGCGGCATAAGGTCCAGGAGCGGGAAGTGACCCTCTCACGATCTCCTTGGCGATTTTAGGGGCGTTCGCAGCGACGGCACCGTCTAGCTTAGCTTCGATGGTCTTGACGTTGTCTACGTGACGCCACGCTTGCTCCTCAGCATAGTTCACTTCCTGGCCGTGGATTTCGGATACCTAAAATAGATATATTTGTTTTGAAAACTTCACATTTGTTTGGATCTTGAATTTAAATTTACAAATACGGTTCAAAAACCTTTTGAACTCTTGAATGTTTACAAACTTGTCAAATGTTGTTTTACACAGATATCGTATCTAAGCTTGAAATTTTATTCATTCTTACTAATGGTTATATTATGCAACTGTCGGTTTCTGATGAATTTTATCATTTTATAAATACGACTATCAAACCTGACCAACTCAAAGTTACAAAAATTATGATATAAGATGATTTAAAAGTAAAATGATTTTGTCGCTTAATATGCTCTGCTAATTATTATTTTGACTGAAATATTTGAGTGTCGAAATATATTTGACTGTTACCATTTATTTCCAAATTTAATCATTAATCAAGTCGTATTTTCTCACCTTATCAATAACTTGGCGGTCGGCGTCAACAGCGGCCCTAAAATGATCCGTCGCTTCAACACGGGCGTCGATCGCAGCGCCATTTATATCTCCAACTGAGATAGTGGGTGCGGCAGGCGCGAGACTGTGGGCGGCAATTTGTGCTTCGTAGGGCGCCAAAACGCCGGGCTTCGGCGCCGCCGCGGCGTACGCAAAGAATGCGGCAACAATCTAGGGTTAAGAAATGTTTTATTAGTATTTTGTTGTGGTATGAAATGAGAAATTGTAAAAAATGGGATTGATGTTAATAGAAGTGATATTTATATGGCAAATTTATTAATTGGTGAAAATGTATTGTTCCTTTTTCTTTAAGCTTTTTTATTTTTTATTTGGGTTCTATTGTGAATCACTTTATTTTATTTTTATTTAATTGTGATGCGTGGTAAAATAATTTTAGGAATTCCTTTTAAATTACTTCTGGATTTTTCATTTATTAATATTATTATTTCAATATATATAGGTACCCTTAATTTGGAAGTTATTTCACTGACACAAATAGCAGCAGTTTATAATAAAAAAATGACTACAAAATATGTAATAATGACGATAATATTCGTGCCAATTTTCAATTCACTTGATAACAAAACAATCATTCGGCATTAATTAATATTCGCATCACTCAAATTAACTCCCAAAACATCAAAAACAGTTACGAAAAAAACTCAAATTACACATCTATGTATATAAAATTCGCACTAGGTAAATTAAATGTGCTAAACAACTTAGCAACGAAAGCAGCACTTTAAACACTCTGTCTACTCGTAAAAAAACAATTCAATAAATGTCGTATATTCTTTTTTAAAGTCGATTTCCGCCGCACGCATTTTTTTTTATAATTCACATAATAACACAAAACTAACCAGAAATCTCATCGTGCACTTCTATATCGACTGCTTGTAAGCTACTGATTGTGTCGACTCGATTTTCGCGCCTTTTTATAGTATCGAGATTTAGAACTCGATGTAGTGACAATAAAAAAAAAGTGCAGTAGCCCGTGCGATTTATTCTTAGTATTTTAAAAAAAAACATACAAATTTTATGAAACTTTAATTCAGTAAGGCTCAACTACGAAAGATTTTCTTATCCAACTAAGACATATATTAAGATAATAGTTAGTCATTTGAAGTAATAAATAAACTCTCAATATTTTTTAAATACTTACCCTTTTTGTAAATATAAAACTATATAAAAAATAATTAAAATGACCTAGTTTCATGATTGTCACATGTTTTTTGTAGTTTTCGTGGAAAAGAAACGTTTTCCAAGATATGACGAAAATAATTTTTGATTATACTAAACTTAAAAGATACAATACCTATGAGTATGAAGTTAGTTATTAAAAGAACGAGCCATTTACGAGAATGTCTCTTGAAACTTTTAATAATAAGACAAGCGCTTTGTTTATATACCTAAATTTTCTGTTATAATTAATCACTCATCACAGTTATTGTGTTTTACTTACAACAAATTGTTTTTTTTTTTCTTCGGATCTTTTTCAAGGCCCTTTACGTTAACTGGCTGTTTAAATCCAAGGGCGGAGAGGGTAGTATAAAAAGCCGTAGAGAAAGCTAAGCATTTTTACTCGTAATGTACATGTTTTTTTATAAACATTTGCGTTGATATTGTATACAATTACAAAGCAGATGACCTATGACGTAATTTTAGCGGCGATCAACTTTTGAATGCCGCCTTAATTTTAATGCCACATTTGGTATGTCGATTCACACATATGTTTATTATCGTCATACAATCTCTCTTGAGTCGTATTTCTTCATGACTGAGGGTCGTGACTCCCCCGCAGAATTAATTCGTAAGGAGAGTTCTCTTGGGCAGATACATCGTGGTGGGCGCCCAGGTCCTTCCACGGAAGACACATGTCTTCGGTTATTGTGGTCCTCAAACATGTCGGTTTCCTCACCGCAAGCGAGTGCAAATCCACACCTAACTAAAATACAAGTCATTGGTGTAGAGCCGGATTCGAACCAGGGTGCGTCTGCATGAAAAGCAGACACTGGTACCGCTGAGCTACACTCGCTTTTATAACCAAATTACATTGAATAGAACCTACTAGACAATTTATTCCCAAAACGCTATCGACTATAGGTCAACGCCCAAACTCCTGTTAACCGGAACTTTAACTTACCTAGATCCGTCTTCATTTAAGTATTTAAATTATTTGATTCGCATCAAAATATCAAATCTGCTGGGAATTCCAAAATGCCAAGCATTCCTATGTTTTATAGGTTTGCTTTGCAAGCCAAGAGTACAGAATACATAATAGTTTGCAGTAGGTAAGTTAAGTCCTAAGTCTGACAAAATGAGATCAACGTTTCGTATTTGGGTTTATCGGTTTCAGGTCCGTTTTTGACTTTGACTTTGAAAAATATACATAGCATTTATAATAATTTATGAGTTCTTTCATACATGTGATAATATAAAGCTTCGAACATTATAATATGAATCAAAGCTAAGTATTTTTATTTTAAGCGTTTTATATTCAAACTAGCTGGTGCGCGCGACTTCGTCCGCGTGGAATAGTTTTTACTATAAAAAACGGTTCTAGTAAGTTAATCTTAAAAGATAGACATATACTGTCGCAGACATTTTGTTAGATCATTTTAAGAAGAATAATTATTTCATACATATTTTTTTGATATCTTGAACCGTTTTCGTAGCGCACGCAACGGAAGCTCTCAAAGATGAAAATTTTTCCCCGTTTTTACCACATTTTCCATTGGTTTTTCGCTCCTATTCGTTGCAGCGTAATGTTATATAGCCTAAAGCCTTCCTCGATAAATGGTCTATTCAACACTTATAGAATTTTTCAATTCACACCAGTAGTTCCTGAGATTAGCGCGTTCAAACAAACAAACAAACAAACTCTTCAGCTTTATAATATTAGTATAGATGATTTTATAGGCATTTGACCAAAAATTATTGATTTTGTTTGCTATTTTACCAATACTAGTCACCTCTATTCACACTTTACCGACAAAATCGCGAAGAGACCCCGCAATTTCTCTCTATACTGTTAAAATGTCAAGGTTGGAATTTGACATTCGTATAGTTATAGTTGTTACTTTCTCGTAAATAGTGTAGATTAGGTACAGAGTAATACAATATCATAATCATCATCAGCCCGTTATAGCCCACTGCTGAACATAGGCCTCTCTTCTAGTACACGACTTGTGTAGATTGAATCTAGGTGGTCCCTGCGATTTTTCTAATGTCGTCATTGCCACCGCATTGGCGGGCGACCTCTGTTTCTATGGCCAGTCATGGGTCTCCAGTCCGTTAATGCTTAATACATATGAATTGCGCATATTCTTAGCACTTAATAAATACTTCTCAAACCCCCACATTTTTAGCAATAGAAACGAGCAGTATTTCAGGCAGGATCACTGCTCCGATAAATTAATTAAATTATTTCAATATTGTAATTATTAGTTAGAAACGTTTACAAAGCATTGAATGCAACATTATGGTAAAATCTAACAAGGTGCAACATTATGGTAAAATCTAACAAGGTGCAACATTATGGTAAAATCTAACAAGGTGTATCATATACTTACAAAAAAACAATCACTTTGTTGCAAGCTGGTCATTTACGTCACATCAATCTGGTTATTTTTTTAAATAATATTACAATTTAACGGTAATTTATCCATTAATTAGTCTAAACTTGATTAAATGCTACCGAAACTAAATCAAGGAAGTTTGCTATAAAATTCGAATTCACGGAAGTTTGTGTCCAAATATCACATTGTACGTACGTATCATCCTTATGCTATAAATAATATATCATTTATTTAAAAAAAACTATGTATATCTGTATGTAAGTATGTTTAGCAGTTGTTTCATAGCTAGCAAAAATAGCAAAAGTTAAAAAACAAAGTCTCTCAAGTAAAGTTTTTTTTGCGTAGAAACAGTTGAACCTATTGTAAGATTAAAAACAATCATCATCATCCACATCCGATTTTCCCACAGCTGGGTATAGGCCTCTTGTCATGCCAACAAAAACAATAAGACATATTGATTATTTTTAACTCAAATTTTTTTTAGGTATTTATACAAAAAAAAACACAAAACATATCATGGCCACAGAATACATAATACAATCATGGCCTAATATTATTTTGTACCTATTACTACGTAGGTAAAGAGTTAGGGCGGCTTGATAAACTCTCGTCACCAGAGTTGGACACTCTCATTAGATAAGAAGAAGACTACGTAGGTAAACCCAAAAGCGTAGCTAGTAGTTCAGTTAATGAGCATGCAAAATTTTATAGCTTAATTTTAACCACAATTAAACAAATTGATAAATCTATACCAATTAAATTAATAAAAGATCAAAGGATTTTAGTATCGGCGTTTTTTATCATTTATTGGGAGTTAATAAAACACATTACTTTATAGTGAAGGTCTAAACGATGATATACAGGGTTAGTGAATTAGATAATCTAATTACAAAGTTAAAAAGTATTTTGGTATTATACCCGTTATGAAGTATTTATCAAAACAAGTGTTTATATTTTCATTTCTAGTAAGTTTTACAAACAATAAAATACATTTTTTATAACAAAATTTATCTAGTTTTGTTTTTATCAAAGTATTATTAATATAAAGAGTTCAACGCGCTTTCACGAAGGTAATATGCAAATTTTGTATGAAACAGATCTAAGAAATTTACTAAAAAAAACATACAATGATGTCATCACTTTAATACCTATAAGTTTTAAATTGAAACACATAGGATGCCTTGAGGCAATAAATAAATTATTATTTCAGAACACATCACACAGCGCAATCTAGCCCCATACTATAGCAAGTTATTATTTATATACATATATTCAATTCTTGTCCAGATGTTCCCATATAATTTTACATTTGTATCAAATTAACATGTTATGTACATTATTATGTAGAAGCAACGTAGACAAAGAATATACTTTATATATATAGACAAGGGTCAAGACCTAAGAGTGATCTGTTGAAAGATATATAACAATAATATTCATTATTATTCGTTTTATTTCAAATCCAGTTTTAAATCTACATCCTATTTGTAAATTATGTTCTTACCGTGTTGAGACTGGTTGTGTTGTGTGTATTGAAAAAGAAAGAATTTTTATTGATCGATAGTCTTTAAAATATGTGGACTGTGTTTTGACAAAGTATACTATTATGTTATAGTTTATGTAGCAGTAGGTACATAGCCCGATCATATTTCTTTTATACATAGGTACACAAGCTGGTGCCCGCGACTTCGTCCGCGTGGAATAGTTATTGCTATTTGTTGAGGACATTTTGTTAGATTATTTCCAAAGAAATAATTCTTTCATACATATTTTTGTGATATCTTGAACCGTTTTCGCAGCGCACGCAACGGAAACTCTCAAAGATGAATAAATTTCTCCGTTTTTTCCAAATTTTCCATTATTTTTTCGTTCCTTTTAGTTGCAGCGTGATGTTATATTATAGCCTATAGCCTTCCTCGATAAATGGTCTATTAAACACAAAAAGATTTTTTTCAATTCACACCAGTAGTTCCTGAGATTAGCGCGTTCAAACAAACAAACTCTTCAGCTTTATAATATTAGTATAGATATAATAAAGCTGAAGAGGGTGAACAATCTGAACATAGAAGATATTGGAAAATGGTTTGGGTATATTTTAAATCGGTAATAAAACACGTTTCGGCAGTTTTTATAATTTTTGTCTGTTTATCTGTGTCATTGTTTATCTGTTTGTATGTTTCAAACTCTAATCACGAAAAAAAATGGCTTACCGGATCATCATGATTTTTGGTATGTAGGTAGTATGAGGTCATAGAAGTGTCATAGGTTTTTTATCTATCTAAAATAATGCGAGCGAAACCGCGGGCTAAGTTTAGAATATTCTTTGAAAAGCCTCTAAGAGTAAGTTTTTTTTTATATTTCTGAACCTACATACGTATAGGTAGGTAGATATATATGGTCAACAATACTAGGACGAACAAAGTTAAAAGTAATGAATATACCTAAAGATATGTAGATGGAGTGATAAAACTATACGTCAATTTGTAGGCATCCAAACAAATAAATATTAGTAATAAATAAGTAAAATTAAATAAAAAAGAAATATGGTTTTGTGTTTTTTTTTTATCAAATATATCTAAATAAATTAAACTCGAAAGGTGACTGACAGACATAGTGATCTATCAACCCAAACCACTGGACGGATCGGGCCGAAATTTGCCTTGCAGGTAGATAATATGACCTAGGCATCCGCTATAAAAGGGTTTTTGGAAATCCCACTTTTAATTTTGCTTCTTAATGCGAGCGAAGCCGCGACCAACCACTAGCTTTTTTATAAGACTACAACATAAATGTTGTGCATTTTCGACAGGTGAGCTTTTTGTCAAGGCACGTACCTACGGTTCGATATAAATATGATTCATCATATCTCTTACGTCTTACCTATCTATATATATATAAAACTCAAAGGTGACTGACTGACTGACTGATAGTGATCTATCAACACACAGCCCAAACCACTGGACGGATTTGGCTGAAATTTGGAATGAAGGTAGATGTTATGACGTAGGCATCCACTAAGAAAAGATTTTTGGAAATGGCAATTTTAAAGTGGTGACATAGGGAATGCAAGTTTTACTTCTTAATGCGAGCGAAGCCGCGAGCACCCACTAGTCTTACCATAAAGCAGTTTCTATGAGTCATACTTAAACAACTGCACCTAAAATCCGAGAAAATAAAACAATTTACGTACTTTGTGTAAATTAACAAACTGGTGTACTAAAACAACTCATCACAAATTTAAGGGCGAGGCCCTTGTCTGTGGAACATGCGCCATCCTTCCCGATCTTCTGCCAATTCCTTGACCTCCTTATACGACATGACGCCTGCCTTTTCTTTTACTTGGTCCATGAATGACCTTCTCGGCCTTCCTCTTCCTCTTCGGGCTTCCAATTTTCCCTCAATGTTGTTTTTCATAAACTTGTCATGTATAAGGTGGCCAACCATCTTCCCCCTTCTATTTTCAATGGTCGCCATTATTGTACGGTGTTCTTGGACCATGCTCAGCTCAACTGGAAAAAATAAATAATAATTATATTGTCCCATAAAAAAATATTTACCTAACACTTGAGTCCAACTGCAAAAGTACGAAAAATTAAGCTAATCTCGATAAAAAAATAACAAAAAATCTTTTAAATAAGTGCAAAAACCAACCCAAATTAATTACCATGCTAAAATAACTTTAATAATACTTAAATTAAAGCGCGACCTTGTGTCGATCTTTATATATTTTTTGAAGAACTAGTTTATCAATTTTAACGATTTTCTTTTAAATTAGTTCATTAGTTCTGTACAGGAATGCTGTTCAGGGTATGTTGAAGTTAAGTCAAAAATTCTTTTTTTAAAATCCATATCAGTCCATTTTTGGAGCAAACCAGTTTTATTACTATTGAAGTATTTTTCTTAGATACTTATTACGAACTAGTGGGTGCTCGCTGCTTCTCGCGCATTAAAACTGGTTGCACCTCTTCAAAAGTGGCATTTCCAAACATCCTTTCTTAGCGGATGCCTACGTTATAACATCTACCTGCATGCCAAATTTCAGCCCGATCCGTCCAGTGGTTTGGGCTGTGCGTTGATAGATCACTATGTCACTTTGAGTTTTATATATTTAGATGACCACATGTTAAATCAATTACGTAGTTTTTATTCGCTCAAGTTTACTTCAGTTATTTATAGTTATTTTTCAACCAGGTGAACATTGTTAAGGATGGCTGAAATATAATGGGTGTGAATGCTGACTTTACTTGTTTGTCTAGTACGTCAGTCGTTAAGCCATGTCACAGGTTCTTAGGGCGGCTTGATTAACTCTGGACACCAGAGTTGGCCACTCTCATACGATAAGAAGAAGACCTCGATTTTAATACAGACGTGTTCCACTTTTAACGACAAACGACATATTCATTTGTCGTTGGTTTGTTTGTTTGGTTGTCTGGAAGAGATCGCGTCTAACGAAAAGGCTGACATTACTTTAGATTTTTATGTTTTTTGTATTAGTGTGTTTTGTGTCAACCACAAAGTGTTTTTTTTTATTATAATTCTACTTCTTCTTATCTAATGAAAGTGACCAACTCTGGTGTCGAGAGTTAATCAAGCCGCCCTAAGGGCCTCTGTCATGGCTTACGACTGTCGTACTTTGACGAACAGCCACAGTTTTTTTTATTAATATACCTATATTGTCTGGGTCTCGTATCAGCCTCTTACGCTCGCTTATGGAATAGAAATACCAATGTATGGGAGTGACGTTGCATGTCAATCGTTGCGATGTCAATCCCATAGATTGCTCTTTCTATTCTATAAGCGAGCGTCAGTACGCTCACTAAAATACGCCTCTTATCTAAGGGGGCTGGATAGTCTTGGTAGTCTAACTGTTAGGTATGTAAACAATCTAGTCATATAACCCTAGAAAGCGGATATAAAAAAATATCGACTCTTTCATATTAACCCTGTATGCGAGACAAATATTTGCGCCGAGTGGATTGACCGATTGTAACCTCAGAATTTATTGCTTATTTTATGCGAAATGATCTAGAAACACACCGGATGGTAAGCGCCAGCGTTATAGTTATTATTATTAAATGAAGTTTATTTGTCTCAAATTGTGTTGTTTATACGTATATTCTTTGCATCAGCTATGTAATTAGTTCTATGTTAAATAAATGTATTTCAATCTCAATTGAATGCCTGTAAGTTTGTCTAATAAATCCATACTGTTTGCTCTTGCAACGTTTAACAACATACATCCCTTTGCTTATGCTGTTAGTATAACAAGGTCAGACTAGATGGCGCTGTGTGAGATGTCCCAAAATACTTTTTTCGAAGCCATCATCATTAACTCATTAGAAACTATTGCTGGTCTTAAGCCTCGTCTCCTCGCTGTATTAAAGTAAAGATAATAAATAGGCACATATTTTTTTGTTCGCAGATTAGTCCTAGGCTACGACATAGACTTGGCATCCCTGACAAAAAACCAACCTGTAGACCTTAACGAAAACGTCTACCAATTCTTACTAAACCTTGAAAAGAACCATCCAGAAATGGTTCAAGTACTGGATCAAACAGAAACAAAAGAGAACCAAGAGTATGTCCTAGATGATGGAACTGAAATCGAAGCTTCTCAAATACATTTTGACAACGAAGACGCGCCAGTAGATTTAACTCTAGAAAAACTACCCTTCATCAGAATAGAAGAAGATGAAGAAGATAATAATGACGCTGATATCACTTATGAAGAGGTCACTTATATTATATCCGCAAGTCCTATTGCAAGCTTGTCTGGAAGTCCTAAACCTTTCATAAGCGGAGTACCTTTCAAACTAGTCTGCAATAACACAATAGGTTTTGAAGCTCAATTCACCAGATATCTCGAAAAGAGTACAAAAACGTATGCAACTCTAAATACTGTGACAAAAAAGAACAAGTCCCCGAGAAGCTTGATCAAAGACAATTTTGATACAAAAGATGATTTCAAATATACAAGAGACGAAATTCTTAATATGCTCAAAGATGCCCCAGTTACTGGTATTCCTTATGAGGTAAACGAAAAGAAACATGTAAGAAAAACTGATCCTACAAGAATGATTCAAAAGAGCGCTACAAAAACTATTGATATCGATGGCTTGGTCATAGCTGATGGAGAGAATCGAAACTGTTTTATATGCACGAATAGCGTCTCAGAAAAGCTTTACATATTTGACAAAGAAGATCAAAAGATGCACAGATGGTCACCGCAAAAGATTATGTCGACGCAGTTAAAAGTGATATGCGAAGCGTGCTTAAGCGAATATTTCCAACCATCGCGTATGAAGAACGCGAACCAATTCCTGAATTCGGAAGAATATTTGGTAATAAAGAACAACCAGCAGTACATATTTCAGAAAATAAAAAACTTCAAATTTCAGAACGATAAAGAATCGAAGATTAAGAACAGAGATGAGTTCGTGAAAGTCGAGATTGGGTCTGATGGTGAAATAGTGACGAAACCTATAGACAATGACGATGACGTCATTATAATTAATGACGAACATAAAGACAGTTCGAGTGACGTAGAATTGGTGGAGGAACCGGAAATAGACAAGATTATAGATAACTTGGAAGATGCAGATGACGAAGTGAAGCAGTTTTTGGGGATCAATGAAAACGACAACGAAGTGAAGGAGCTAAAATGCAGGTATGGAAGTTGTCTATTACGATCATGATAACTCATAGAGCTTACTGCAAGACATAAAACTTCTTCCCTTATTACCCAGATTTGAGCTTTTCTTAGTAATAAACTATGATAGATTTTGGTGATTACTATGACTCGATCTACGTACGATTCTTCGGGTTGGTGATAAGCACCGAACATATGTATTATAATACTACGTGGTATTCGTGCAATCTGCGATCGAACCAAAGAGGTTAGATGGTCCCTAGTATGATAATATGATCTTGAGCCAATTACTTGTTGATAAAGTTATGTTTGGATCAGCATTACTTTTTTGGCGAAAGAAAATATGTCGACATGTTTGATTTAAGAGAGCACAGTTAGTCCAATTCTATGATATCTGTCTAAGAAAACTTCCCGACGATATGTGCATGTTGTTTTGTGTTTAATCCTAGAAGCTTTGAAGAAGTTATAAAGCTTTGGCGGACCTAATCCTCCGTAATGAGAAAGGAGACGCGAAAAATCTTCAATCGATATATATTTTTCCAGATTTTGCGAGCTAACCTTCCAATCAGCGGCCGATGTAGCTTCACACGTGGATACCCACAAACACGACACAGACGACGACGTTGTGTATCCATGTCCACTGTGCGATTATGGTAAGTATACGCTTTTGACAACAGTGTCGCTTGTGAGAGTGTGGCCGATGACTCTATGGCGCACCAATCGCGGGCTTCCAAGCGACAGTTACACAGTGAGGCCACAGGTAAATGGGTTCGATTCCCGCGGTAGGAATTAGTTAAATTATTAGAATAAAATACGTTTAACAAGAAATTAAGATAGGAATTAATTATGAAGATATCTATATTTATTAAGTGGTGTTAGTTACACCATTTATAACTCATAACGAATTTAGCTGAAAATTGGTGGGGAGGTAGCTTAGAACCAGGAGACGGACACAGGATACTTTTTATCCCTGTTTTTTAATTGAATAAAATTAAAGTTTTAGATTTTAAAGTAATTAGTTTTAATTTTAGCTACGCCCTAATTCCCCCCTTAACAGGGTAAATGTAAATACATTTAAGCTAATAAAGGAATTGAATTGAATTGTAAAAAAATAAAATCCAAGATCTGCTTATTTATTGCCTCTAAGACGGAAGAGAGTTTGCCGAGTCAGCTAGTTTTGTATAATTTATTAAATTACAAAATAAAGCACAAATAAAAATAAAAGAATTAGAGCCTTCAAGCACCTAGCAGTATGTTTAGGCAATCTCAGTTTAGCCACCGTTCCATTACCTAGTTCCATTTTGATACATACAATACAGTGTTTAATTATTTATTTTGATTTTTCAGGATACGCAAACTCGAAATGGCTGAAAGCTCACATAAAAGCTGTACATGAAAAGAAAGAGGTGGAAACCAAAATTGAAACTGAAAGTAAGTTTATATTTACCTATAACTTAGTAATAAAATTGAGATAAGCAAAGTTATTATAAGTACTTAGGAATAACTTACTTACATATGTTAAAGTTTTGAGAGTGTTTTTGATAAATGAATGAATTTATATTTGTAAAGAAAGTCTAATCATATTTTTATTAACAACTAGTGGCTACCCGCGGCTTCGCTCACATTGTGTCGAAAAAAATAGCCGGTATGTCACTCTCGGGACCGTCCCGGAATATTTATTTGTTTATTTATTTATTATAGTGTTTTTTCTAACAGATGCTGATAGCACAATTCAAGAAAAGCAACAGGAAATGACCTCTGTCATAAATTCTGCTTATGATTCGTCGAAGAAGAAACCAGGTTTGTTAATTTTAGTTAGATTGAAAACTCTGCGGGGGAGTCACGATCCTCAGCTACAATGAGGAATACGTCTTGAGCGTTTAAAGGGAGGAGTGTTTAAAGGGAGGAGTGCATGAAGGGAGGAGTGTTTAAATGGAGGAGTGTTTAAAGGGAGGAGTGCATGAAGGGAGGAGTGTATGAAGGGAGGAGTGGAGTTGATTGCATTTTTAAAAGAAAAGTAAAAAACATGCTGCTTGACAAATCTTATTATACCGTAAATAATTATTTAGAAGACAAATTTGATAACTGTAAATAATTTGTATACAGGCATAAAGGCAAGTGGTTAATATTTTTAATTGACATTATGAATTTTGTTTGGTATCTTTGTTGTGATTTGACACTATAAATATGATATTAGTATACATTATTTACTAAGCACTTGACTCTTTCCTTGAAAGTCTGACCGTGAATATAAAGCTTTAAAACATCTGTTACTATTTGACATGTTTACATTCTCGATGACATATTATTTAGTTTTGTTTTTGTAATGATTTTAGATGAATTTGTTGTTATTTTATATCAAATAGTGAGTGGTCAGTGTTTTCCCCAAAGTTTTTATTGTAATTGTGTAGTCGTGACTATATTGAAATGTAAGTTTTGCTTGCCGTGAGGCAGAATATGTATGTACCTACCATTAAGCATTCCATCTGCTGTTATCTTACAATTTGTGCATATTCGCAAAATAAATGATTTGATTTGATTTGATTTGAGTGTATGAAGGGAGGAGTGTGTGAAGGGAAGAGTGTTTAAATGAAGGAGTGTTTAAAGGGAGGGGTGTATGAAGGGAGGAGTGTTTAAAGGGAGGAGTGTTCAAACTATTCCAGGTGTTTTTGTCATAAATAAGAGAAGGCTCAATTTATTTAGAAGATATAATTTAAAATAAGAATTTAGCCATTCAATGCGGAAACGCAGCTAGCTTGATGGGCACATTTACACCGGGAACGATTAAGGGCGGGTTATTTAGTTAATTTGCCATTTAGTTTCGTTTTAATTGACATATAAATGTATTCATTAAATCTATACTAATAATATTTTAAAGCTGAAGAGTGTGTTTGTTTGTTTGAACGCGCTAATCTCAGGAACTACTGGTGCAAATAGAAAAATTATTTTTGTGTTGAATAGACCATTTATCGAGGAAGGTTATATAACATCACGCTGCAACTAATAGGAACGAAGAAACAATGGAAAATGTGGAAAAAACGGGGAAAATTATTTCATTTTTGAGGGCTTCCGTTGCGTGCGTTGCGAAAACGGTTCAAAATTCAAAGAATTAATGCCCAAAATAACTATTCCACGCGGACGAAGTCGCAGGCACAGCTAGTATATAATACTAATCATAATGGTTTTTTTATTTACAGATGAGCCAGAAACAAACAATGAAGATTTTGGAAAACCAAACATAATGGTTTGTTATTTTGTGGTTCTTTGTGGTTTCTCGTAGTCAAAGTAGTAGCTATAGTAGCTTTCTCGAACTTTTAGCTTTAAATAGTTTTTAAAGCTTTATTATTTATCTTTATATCCGTTATCTAGTACTCACGACACAAGTGTTTGCTTAGTGTGGGACTAGATGGCGCTGTATAATAATATGTCCTGAAATATTTATTTTCATTTATTTATATAAGTATGGCTCGTAGTAGTAGTAGTAGTGGGGCTCAGCGGTTCCAGTGTCTGCTTTCATCCAGACGCACCCTGGTTTGAATCCGGTTCTACACCAATGACTTGTATGTGTGGATTTGCACTCGCTTAGCGGTGAATGAAAACATCGTGAGGAAACCGACATGTTTGAGGACCACACTATTCGAAGACATGTGTCTGCCGTGGAAAGACCTGGGCGCCCACCACGATGTATCTGCACAAGAGAACTAATGAATTAATTCTGCGGGGGAGTCACGACCCTCAGTCATGAGGAAGTACGACTCGCAGAGAGAGAGAGAGAGAGAGAGAGAGAGAGAGAGAGAGAGAGCTGTATATGTATTTAAATAAGTATATATTTTTAAGATTGCATATATTTTAATTTTCCAGAAACATCCAGACCTAATAATAAAAACAGAAGTAAAGCAGGAGAGTTTGAGTAGCGACGAAGAAATATGGATCGTGCAGACCGATGATACTCCCGTGAAGCCTAGGAAAGGACATAAGTGTGAAACTTGCAGGTATTACTTATTTAATATATAAGTATATTGTTTTCTGTGTTTATGAATGGAATGGAATGGAATATGGCCAGTCATAGGTCTCCAGTCCGTTAATGTTTTGACGTAAACCTGCCGTCCTTCTGCCTCACAACGGCCGCAAAGGTCGCCCACCAATGCGGTGGGTTGACGACATTAGAATAACCGCAGGGAGCACCTGGATTCAATCTGTGCAGGACGAGTGGCGTACAAGAAGAGAGGCCTATGCTCAGGAGTAGGCGATGACAGACTGATGATGATGATGATGATATACTGTTTTATAGTTCCCGTAAGGCATGATATGAGTGCTAGTCGGTTGTAACAACTAAATTAGGTGAGGATATAGTTTTCTGACTTATGTAGTAGCTGAAAAGACTGATGTTATAATACTACGCACGCATACGAATGTAATTTCTTATTTTACAAGCGTTTGCCCGTGGCTTCGCTCGCGTTATTATACACTAGCTGTGCTCGCGACTTCGTCCACGTGGAATAGTTATTTTGGGCATTAATTCTTTCATACATATTTTTTTGATATCTTGAACCATTTTTGCAGCGCACGCAACGGAAGCCCTCAAAGATGAATAATTTTCCCCGTTTTTTCTACATTTTCCATTGTTTCTTCGCTCCTATTAGTTGCAGCGTGATGTTATATAGCCTAAAGCCTTCCTCGATAAATGGTCTATTCAACACAAAAAGAATTTTTCAATTCGCACCAGTAGTTCCTGAGATTAGCGCGTTCAAACAAACAAACAAACAAACTCTTCAGTTTCATAATATATACATATACATACATATAAACCTTCCTCTTGAATCGAATTATCTATTAAAAAAAACTGCATCGAAATCCGTTGTGTAGTTTTAAAGATCTAAGCATACATACAGACATAGGGACAGACGCGGGAAGTGACTTTGCTTTATACTATATACCTAGTAATAACAATTTTCAAAGGGGTAGGTTCTTAATTAGATTTTTTTTTACCCGATTACTCTGCCAAATATGAATTGATTTTTCATTCGCTTATATCTCGAAGTGTTGTAATAGCAAACAATTATAGAAACTCTCATTCGAAAAGAAGAAGATAGAAATTGATTGATATTTTTTCTTCTATATTAGACGTAACGCCTACAGAAAAAAATGAGCAACCTCACAGAAACGGTATATAAACACATTATATTCTAGGTCCCGGCTGTTTGTGGACTACGGCAGTCCTAAAGCCATGTCAAAGGCCCTTAAAGCGGCTTGATAAACTCTCGACACCAGAGATGGCCACTCTCATTCGCTAAGAATAGGGAAAGTCATCATTTTATTAATATTTGTTTCAGCAAATTCTTCCCATCTGCCGACACGCTGGCGACGCACCAGTGTCGGCGCGGACAGAAACGCAAGTCAGAAGATGAGGGGAAAACTGATAAGGATGTGGTCGGGGTAAATTTTAATGCTATAGTATATACCGATTATCAAAAAATAGATTAATTAAACAAATTTTAGTTTTTAACAAAATGTAATTTTTTTTAATAAAAAGACTGACAGCTGTCAAATTATAAAAAAAAAAATTATATCCAAATATTTTTTGATAATCGATATACATAGATGGACTGAAATTAGTATAGTAGCGAGTGCAGTAGCGAGGCCGAAGGCCGAGCATCACCATCACTTTGATGATTCAGGATGAATTTAATGACGGAGCAAGTGCTGTGATGTCAATTCGAGGAAGAAGCAAGGCCGAAGGCCGAGTTTCTCCATCACTTTGCCCATGAGACCTATGGATATTTTTTCATATATCGGAGCCCCGCCCCCCTTCACTAAACCCCCCTCGCGGGCCTTGGGGCCCGCGCACAGAGCACCTCTAGTTTATAGTTAAAGCTAGTATTTTACATATTCATATTTTTTTAATTTCAGCAACCACAAGCACCAAGTCAAGATTTGGAATCCGACAACAGCGATATGATAATTGAGGTATAAATTACATATTATTACATAGAGAAATAAAACAATAATAATTTCTCTTTAAATAATGTGCCTACTGTTTAAGTTGCTTATTTACGAACCTGACGCCTGGCTGTAACTTAATTTGTCTACACAATTTGTTCAAAATAGTTTTTTTCTGTTAACTGAGATTCAACGAAATTAATATGGCTTTTTTATAATAATATAGCATATAAATATATATATAAAGGAAAGTGGTGTTCGTTACACCATTTATAACTCATGAACGGCTGAACGAATTTAGCTGAAAATTGGTGGGGAGGTAGCTTAGAACCAGGAGACGCTATATGATACTTTTTATACCGTTTTTTTTAAATTGAATTGAATAAAATCCAATATCTGCTCATGTATTGCCTCTAAGGCGGAAAAGAGTTCGCCGGGTCACCTGCTATAGTAATATATAAACTTACCAATTAATTCATATTTTCCAGAGACAACGCAAAAAAGCCAAAGATCATTCGGAAATAGTGACTTGTCACAATTGCAACCAATCGTTCACCTCTAAAGTGCGTCTCAAATTTCACATGTGAGTTCAAATTTCTCTCTTGTCCATCAAGTCAAATCAAAATAAAAAAAAATGTATGTCACTGTAAAAACCCGAACTTGATAAATGCTAAAATATACCGACTCTCAATGTTAAAAGTTCGAACATTGCTTTCATTTCGGACTTTCGAAAAGTCCGAAAAAATCACTTATCTTAACTAAACGGTTTTCACTCACATGTAATTCGCGTATGTTGTAACGCGTTTCGGATGTTAAGACATCCATCTTCAGAACGTATGTTCTGGGACCGCGGCATCGCGCAGACCGTTTAGTTAACAGATTGATAAAATGTCGCACGAAAGTTTTAATATTAAAATCTTAACATTTACCAAGTGAATGATAAATCTTAAAATTTACTAAACGGTATAATAATATGTTGAAAACGGTTCTTTTCCAGGCAATTCCACGCGCGCGACGCCCCAGTTACAGACATATACGCGTGCGGCGAATGTGACTTAATATGCGACACTGAAACGGAACTATTTGATCATGTACACTTCCAACACGACAAACGGAAACGCTGGCAGTGTCCGCAGCCACATTGTGGGAAGACTTTCTATCTTAGGTGAGATTTTGGCCACTGTTTTATCTACCTAAAGTAAAACAGTGGTAGAAAATTAAAAAAAAAACTCGAGTCTTTCAGTTTTGACCACTATTTTACCTATCTGAAGCTACTCCGTGGTAGAAACGGAACACAAACGTTTGAGTTTGAGTGAAAAAAGTAGTCTTTGTGTTTGTTAATCAAGGGTCTGTTTACACAATTTCATTCAAATTGGTTCTGCAGTATTGTCGTGAAGAAAAAACAAACATACATACTAACATTCTCATAAGCTGTCGTCTAACAGCGATACGCTCGACGACATAGCTGAAGTCCCGGATATGCACAAGATATGCGCACCTGGCACATGCAAAGAGAGGCTTATACCCAGCAGTGAGATTAGAAAGTCTGTGGAAAATGATAGTGATGTTAGTGTGATAATGAACATAATACTGGGAGATATCTTTTCATAAAGGCAACTCAGACCAAGGTGGTTTGAAAACTCGACACCACCGTCGGCCACTATCATACGAACTTACATTTTTTACACAGGGCAACTCTAACGAAGCACAGTCGCACGCACACAGACACGCGCCGCTACGTGTGCGTGAAGTGCGGGAAGCGGTTCTTTGACAAGCAAACTCTGGACGAACATGGAGTCACGCATTTGAGGGTATGTGGAGAAAAATATGTTATGTGTTATTTACTTACATTAAGTTACAGCAGGGCAAGCACGTCACGAGGACTAATGGTCTTTCCACCATTTTTATCCACTTGGTGTATGTTGACTGACAGGTGACAGGTGGATAAAATGGTGGAAAGACTTTTAGTCCTCATGTCGTGCTTGCCCTGGAACGTCTTTGGAATTGTCCACCAAAAAACACCAAAAAACCGAAGTTTTTGAGAGACCCACGGAAGCGGCCAGATTTGTGCCACTCTGTCTTTTTAACATGAGTTTTCCTCGGTCACCCATCCAAGAACTGACCGCAGCGGCGGTTAACTTTGATTTTTGGGTACAAATACAGCAGAACACTGAGCCACAGGCGATTAATAAAGTCTCAAGTACCTATTAATAAAGTTTGACTATAGCGATTAAGTAACTGACTTATTTGACCATTTGACTGAGACATTACATAGCTAATGCGAAATTGCAAAATAATAATGGTAATTACAAAATTCCGGCTTTTCTCTTGGGTAATTCTGTGGGTCGGATGACTTAATGCAGCAGTCGTGAAGCTATCTCACATTACAGTATTGCTCGCTTGCCCGCGAAACCCACCTCTTCCGAAAAAAAGGAGTGTCATAGGCTTTTTATCCTGAAATAAAGCGAGCGAAGCGTCCACCTAATAGTAAATAAATGATGAACTATACTAATCCTACTACATATTCAAAAAAGGAGGAGTGTCATAGGCTACTTTTTATCTTGAAATAAAGCGAGCGAAGCCGCAAGCGTCCATTAGTAGTAAATCTACCTATTTCTACTATTCCCAGATCAAGCCCTACCAATGCCACATCTGCCTCAAGCAGCTGACGCGCGTCTCCCGCCTGCGTATGCACGTCCGCGCGCACCGCGAGCGCGTGACGCCGGCGCGCGCGCCTGTCTGCGCGTGCTGTGCGCGCGCCTTCAGGGATGTCATGCATGCTCAGGTTTGTTTGTAATGGTTAGTGTACTAGAATGGTAAGCGACTAGCGTCACCATTGTCATTGGTCAGCTGCAATGGCCAATTACTCATGATTGACATTAAAAGAAACACTCTCGTCAAAGGTGGAGCAGGAGTCTACTAAAATGAAACACTATAGTAGTAGGTATATCTCATGCAGCTGACGAGCATGCTGCGTGCGCGCATTCAGAGATGTCATGTATGCTCAGGTAAGTTTGTAATGTTTGTATAGATGTGAGTTGATGGTCAGCGTTGTCAATGGTAAGTGTAGTCACCAGTCAGCGTCATCAGTGGTAAGTCTTTTATTTATTTATTTATACACAGAACAGATTACAGCTTAGAATGCATTTTATAGTTATTGATCAAAATAATTTTGAGCTGAGCTATACTCCTAAATATGTGTATATAGTCTAGTCACTAGTCAGCGTCGTCAATGGTAAGTGTAGTCACTAGTCAGCGTCGTCAAAGGTAAGTGTAGTCACTAGTCAGCGTCGTCAGTGGTAAGTGTAGTCACTGGTAAGCGTCGTCAATGGTAAGTGTAGTCACTAGTCAGCGTCGTCGATGGTAAGTGTAGTCACTGGTCAGCGTCGTCAATGGTAAGTGTAGTCATTATTCAGCGTCGTCAATGGTAAGTGTAGTCACTGGTCAGCGTCGTCAATGGTAAGTAAAGTCACTGGTCAGCGTCTATGATCACCACTGTTAGAGGTCAGAATACACAGTAATTATTTTTTAGGCATATGACGCGACACAAGGTAAACTGATATTAGAGCGTGCTTTTACTTTAATTGTTAATATTTTATTATATTTTTATGTAGGTGTCTACTTAAATATGTAGACTTTTTTATTATTCATATTACAATTACAATGGATCCCAAAGTTTTAAAATGAGACGGTTTGCATGATTTTATATTTTCATATACTCGTACATTATAATACTCTAGCTCACTCATACACATATTTCTTTCTCCCTTTAGGAACACGCCTCAAAATCCGTCGAATGTATGGAAGCATACGCCGACTACATCAAGAAGGAGAACAGCGAGCCAGCGGTGGAGCTCTCGCCCACGACGGGGCTTGTCAAACATATTGTACAGGAGGAACGTGAGTTATTGTCACAGATAAAAATATGTTTGAAGTGTCTAAATCGCCAAGGTTGGTATAGTTACCTTGACGGTTAACGCCATTTTTTTAAGGTAAACATAGTCACCCGGACGCGCAAGTGGTTATAATTATAAATATTCAGTATAGGTACTGGCGAATGAGGAGAAAAGCACAAAAAAGCAAAGCACCTGGATTCCATCTGCGCAGGACCGGGACGAGTGGCGTACAAGAAGAGTATCTTTGTACTTACAAAATTACAGCACCTGACCTTAAAATGATTTTCTAGTCTTTCTAACTCACTTATCATCATCATCATCATCATCATCCATACCCATTGGGATCCCACTGCTGGGTATAGGCCTCCCCTTGTATGTACCATCTGCCATCTTTCAACTCACTATAACCGTTATTTTGATCATTTCTCTGTACAAAATGTACCTATGTATTTACAAAAAAAAGTATACAAGTATTATATCCGTTATCTAGTACTCACGACAAAAGCGTTTGCTTAGTGTGGGGCTAGAGGGCGCTGTGTGCAATGGCCCGGAATATTTATTGTATTGTATTTATTTATCATTCCATTGGATCTTACCAACACTTGGCTTCATCAAATATACATAGTTAGGTACACAGTGTACGTTCATATAAGTTACTAGCTGTGCTCGCGACTTCGTCCGCGTGGAATAGTTATTTTGGGTTCTTATATTTATTTTTACAAACAACCTCTTCAGCTTTATAAATTATAGCATTTACCCACGACTATCTGAACCATTTTCGCAGCGCACGTAACGGAAAACCCTCAAAGATGAATAATTTTCCCCGTTTTATCCACATTTTCCGTTGTTCTTCGCTCCTATTAGTTACAGTGTGATGTTATATAGCCTAAAGCCTTCCTCGATAAATGGTCTCTTCAACACAAAAAGAATATTTCAATTCGGACCAGTAGTTCCTGAGATTAGCGCGTTCAAACAAACAAACATACAAACAAACTCTTCAGCTTTATAATATTAGTATAGATTACTACATTAGTTTTTATTTATTTGTAATTGCTTGCGTTCAGAGCTAGACAACCACCACACAATTATATTTATTGTTTATTCGTTTTACCAGAGTCTCCAGATCCGATGCGTCGTATAAAGCGTCAGGTGGCCTCCCCTATCGCTGAGCCGTTGCTGTCCAAGTTGCCGGACGAAATAAGAGGCCTAATACGTATCGTGGAAATTGACAAGGCTTTCAGATGCGAGTATTGTGAGGAGTGAGTATTTTACAAGATATTTTATATAACTTGTATCATATTGTAGACGCCCGCGGCTTTACTTGCATTATTTCAGGATAAAAAAGTTGCTAATGACACTTCTAAGACCTCATACTACCTACATACCAAAAATCATGATGATCCGTTCTGTTGATCGTGCGTGATGAGCGTTTAAATGAACAGACAAACAGATAAACAGAGATAACATATAAACAAACAAAATTTCTAGAAATTGTCGGAATGTGTTCTGCTATCAATGTGAAATATCTTCAAACATTTTTTAAAAATATCTTTAATGTTCTGACTTTCGACCCTCTCCAGCTTTATTATATATACAGATTTTATTGTAATATTTTGTCTTGACGCTGAATTAAATTTGCCTACAAATGTTGACGACACCCATGACTAATTTTAGATGCTGCTTAAAATAAAATATACTTACCTCGAAAATATGCCTTAATAAAACGTATAGTTTTTTTTTTCACAGCGTTTTCTATATAGAAGAGGGTCTGAACAAGCATCGGGAAATTCACAAAGGGGTAAAAAACCCTTTTACCTGTCACATATGCAAAGTGAGCTTCGCTACATACTCCAGGTAATAAAAAAAATTATACTCCACATTTTTTTAAACTTCTTCTTCTGTACTAAGATATGCCTGGAAGAGAACAATATAACCTTGCGATCTTCAAAGCGAGAGTGAATCGGTTCTTACTGGGTATTGGGTAAGCAGTTCCATCGAAAGTTGTGAAAACTGAAATCGGTCTATAGTTTTCGACACGATCTCTGTTCCCATTCTTATAGTTTGGTGTAATAATTGAGGTTTTAAATGCTTCTGGAAAAACTCCTGTGGTTAGGCTCAGGTTACAGATTTTTGTTATGACAGGTAGTAAGGCTGGCAAACACTTTTTGACAATAGGGAATATGCACTACTTTTTTATTACTTCACTGAAAGCTTTTTAATAAACAATCAGCGTAGTGAAATTATTTTTCAATTAGCTTTAACAATAACGCATTACACACGTTTTTAGTTTACGATTAGACAGAGAGAACCGACATGCCATGTGACGTCACATGGCACTAACGCCATACAAACTACATAGAAAATTATGTTTTGAAAGAAAGAGATGGAATGAAATCTTCAATTGGTCCTAACTTCTTTATTTTTCAGTGGATATACCTAAATGGGGTTTGCACAGCTCGTTTAGTATTTTGGTATATTTTTATAGTTTATTTACATAAATCAAATTTCAGTTCCATGCATATTCAAAATTCAAAAAAATTCAAAATTCAAAATTATTTAATTTTCATAAAAATGCATACATACAAGAATATCTCTAAAGCACCGTACTAGACGCCGGTGCGTCTGTGACACGGTGATTAGCGCCTTCCGGGGTCTTATTTTTGGAAAGTATACATTTTAAATATTTACTCTTACACAATAGAATTTAGAATTTAATTACATTACATTAAATTAAATATAGTACAATTACAAACATCAGAAAAGGTCAAATTGTTAAGTATTTAGTCAATTAATTAGTAAAAAGAATAAGAATTTTAGTCTTACAGATCTAAGTTTAACAGTTCATAAAATGTTCATTACAAATTGATGCCGTTTTGTCCATACATTCATTTTATTATCTATTAAAATGTAGGTTTGAATGTGTGTGTGTGTGTGTGTGTGTGTGTAAATGTGTGTGAGAGTGTGTGTGTAGAATGAAAGGAATGAAAGGAGGAGAGATATAGAAGTTACACAGGTTTATTGAGCCTACCTATCAGTTTTTAGTAATGACTCGGTGTCATCATATGTTAGGGTTTTTAACCACGTTGCGACAGAGAACTTGCAATTTATATACGATAGGGGAAAGATTTTTATTTTTGCGCTAACAGTATTGTAAAGGCGTGGTGCGATTCTCTCATAGTGTCTGGCAGCCAGAGCAGTTCTGCACTTGATGGTAGAGCATACATTGTCTGACCTACGTTTGGACTCCTGTTCAGCTTTATTTATACACAATGACTTGTGCTTGCGAAGTATGATTTGAAGGACAAATATCTGTCTCACAGTTAGCACTTCACAATTTTTGTAGAGCGCTTCCGTAGAGAAGCGAATAGGTAGTCCGCACATAACCTTTAAAACAGCTCTTTGTGCTATTTCGAGATGTTTCATATGCGTAGTGTGAGTTCCACCCCAGGCAGTGATACAATATGCTATGACTGACTGTCCCAGTGCATAGTAAACTTGTTTTAGTGTTTCAGAGGACGCAACAGCACGTAGTTTTTTAAAGACATAAAGTAATTTTCTAACTCTTGGTACCAAAACGTTCAGATGACTCTTCCAGCTTAACGTACAATCCAGGACTACGCCCAAGTATTTAAGCTCTGAGCATCTTGCCACCTTCAGACATGAGCAGCCTGCCTCTGAACTGGGATCACAGGTATGAGCCCTGAGTTCGAAGGACTCTGATGGCTGTGATCGCGTACAACCAACCAAAATATTATATATACCCTATTCCGGCAGAGATACCGTCTATACCGACTGCACTGTCATTTTTTAATGCTATTATTATATATTTATAAATTTCTGTTTCATCAGTTTCTGTTCAATACATACATAAAGTTACTTTGAGATACAAGTTTATCTATATCGAGATTATTATTATTATAAATTTGATCTTGGTCAATGATCTTGTCTGCGAAGATCTTGCCTACATTCGAGAAATATTTATTAATAAAATTTACAGAATCAGTCGAATTATCTTTTATTTTTAATAGGGCTTCATTACTACAATTTCCAATAATTTTGTCCAGTAGTTTCGGAGCTTATTCAATTCAAACAAACAACAAAAAAGCAAATCTTTCCTCTATAGTCTATAATACAACATTGTATAGTAAAGTAATATAAGTACCTACTTACCATAGATAGCATATCTTCCAAAGTATCGACATTAACTAAAATTTTATCGATATCGATAAGTAGAGTAATGCAAAACATCTCTTTACACCGGTACACACACTATCTCGGGTCGCCAAAACCCATTTTATTTTAGTACGAGTTTGAACTTAGAGTAAGAAAAAGCTATAGAGGATCGGGTATAAGTAGCGTGGCCACACATGAGACAAAAAACTAGAGTCCGCAATCAGAACATTTTAGTTCCAATTTTATCCGCGCGCAGAGTTATCTTGCTTGAACTCTAAACTCTAAACTATTGTTTTATAGGTTTATCTCTGCTTTAAAACAATCAATGCAAGCACATATATTTAAAGTGATGCAGAAAAATGCCAAAATAAACTTTACAATTTTACAAAGACGAAATAACTGACAAAGTTTGTTGAGCTACTTATGTCGCTGGCCTTGAAAAAGCTGGCACGCTCTGAGAGACGGAAATAGTATAGCTTTGTCCTTTTCTGTTACTTATAATAACTCAATACTATATCTCTTTCTTGTTGAAATGAAACGGAGCTACCCGCCGTCTATTCTTTTCTTCGTCTAAGAGTTTGAACCTTAACACTACAGCAATATGGTTAAAATTTAAACGGGGTTGGGACCTTTCACAAGACGTTTAAATATTATTTGGTTGTAGTGATACCTAAAAAACGCGAATATGTTCCGATTTTCCTACTGGCATACAATTTATACCGTATTTACTTCACCATAGGTTGAAATTAAGAATACAAGTGATACGATTATGTTAAAATCGATTCGACCATAAATTCTGATAATCATTATCATCAGCCACATGGTTTTGTGTAAATAGAAATCGGAGATTAATTAACACCAAAATACTTACATATGAAAATTCACTCCATGTTTTTGTAAATTTGATGTAGTAGACCTTTTCTTACAGCTTGGACAGCACAGGTTGGCATTTTTTTCAGAGCACTTCGCGAGTCAAGGTCGATTCTTCGTCTGTTAATAATCGAATAAGCAAGTAGTTTTTATAAAGGTGTTAGATCGTTGATCTTGTACCTTTAGCAGAGGGAATGTTCGTTGGTCACTAGTCCCCTGGGTATATATAGTCAAAGGTAAAATGTGCTAACCACTCAAGCGCTGGCGCAACGCACTAGCCTAGCCGAGAAGCGCTGCGCGGATGAACAAATTACCAACCGCAAAATACCGCGTATGGTTTTTTAGTTTTTCCGTTTTCACCTAATTTTAAGCAATAACATTTATGTTCTACAAGTTGTTTTGGAAAGTAGACAGATAGGGCTTTATATAAATAATGCTTTGTTGATATAGTTACGAATGTTTTAATACACATAAATCACGTGAACTATAAATATGTTGATTATTACGTTCACCTGTTGTAAATAAATTATATTTCTGAACAAAACAGCAATACAGTAAAAAATTAAATTGTTTCCGATAGAACATATTCGAGGCTATTATAGAACAAAAAATAAAACATAAATGTTAATTTTTAAAAAAGTTGATTAAAGTCATAAAAATGAGCGACTTGTAGTGATTTCTAACGGACGGGTCGGCGCGCTAAATGGAAAACAAAAATAGAAAACGTAATACCTATAGGTTTGTTTTAAAAAATATTTATCTATTACATGGTTTACATAAAACTAATTGAAAATAAAAAAGAAATTAATGAAAAAAATATGTAAATACCTCGATAAAAAACATTCAATGCTTTGACTATCTGTAAAAATTGCACAAATGACACCATTCACAGTTTTGTTGTTATCACATTAGTAGTTTAGTAACATGATAACATTATTATCACACAGGAAACTTAGTGAAAAGTTTTATAAAACTTAATAACTTATCTTCATGAAAACAGAAGAAATCACTACAAATATTACACATAAAAAACTAGTCGACGCGACTGAAAAAGGCCACTGTAGAGGCACGCAGCGCTTTAAGCCATGAAGTAAGGGCGCATTCTCAGCGTAACTAGCTGCTTAAAATGATGCTAGCGTGTATGCTATGGATTGTTATGCACTTGTGCGTTCATTTATTTTTCTAAAGCCAAATACTCAAATAACTTAACGTGTTGATGAAAGATCATAAATATTGCCAACAAAGCTGGCACTTGTTTGTAGCCTCAGGCTCTCAGTGGTTCCGTGCCATGAAATATTATTTATATTTACTATACACATGTTCTGTCTTAGGTTTAAAAATAAATCTGGTCATAAAATAAATATAAAAAATAGTAATACATTAAGAAAACAAATTTAAAAAATAATAATATGTTGTTAAAATATGAATGTTACCGACCAGCAACTTAAAATATCAACCGAACCCTAAAACCGAAGCAACAAAAAAGTACGGCGAAAACTATAAATACAAAAAGCTATGTGCAGATGTGTTACGAAATTTGTGCTTTAACCATACAGCAATAGAGACGAATATAACTTTCGTTATTCACCTTAACCCATGCTGATGCAGGTTCAAGTGTTTCATTACACTTGAAGCATATTCGTCGTAGGAAGGTTGTTAGTAATACAGTAACCATTGTTTGTTATAAGGTATGTTTGTAGTATCTAATATCTATGTACATGGATAATGAATGTCTCTGTGAACACGCAAATAATTTTACCAGATAACACACCTTTACTTTTGTAATGGCCGACACTGGGCAACTACGGTTGCCCGCAGCGCTTTTGCTAGTTTGTACCTGAAGTAACAATCCTACAAAATATCAATTAATCCCGTATTAAACTGTAATATTTTGTGTTATTAATATACTATTAAGTTTATAAAGTATATGTGTAATGTATATTGCTATTAAACATGTTTTGAATTCATTTACAAACTACTTAAAGGCGCATCGCAGACACAACATTTCTTCAAAATACATTTTTTCTTAAAATTTAACCACATTTTTTAAAACAAATACTGTGGTATGATAAATAAAAGTACAAAATCAATATGTCTGAAGAAAAACAGTAATAAAAACACCTATTCATATTTTAAAATTCCAAGTTCTTGGCGCGTATTTTGAGCCTGCACTCTCAAAATTCAAATGGTTGCCAGATATATTTTTTTCTCTACGTCCATTGAAATTTTGCTTCTACTGAATAGTGTTGCTCAACCTATAACGTTCTTAGTCGATTATAATCATGTGTCACTTCAAACAGTCGACTGAGTGGCTTTTTCACATCACTTGAACCTAAATCAGCTGTAGGCCACCGCGGTTGCCTTCATCGCTTTATCGATCATCGCGCAGGCAACTACGGATGCCCGCATCGCTTGAGTGGCTAAATGGCTGTGCGGCTGTCAGATGTTTTTTTCTTTAATTTTAGTTACGGCAACTCTGCATTGACTTGTCTGTGGTCCAACCTCAACCCAAGTTAAAGTCAAGAATATGCAGGATTGATCGTCAAAGAGAATATGATAAATTTCCGTAAATTTCAAATAACTGTCAGAACAGAATCACTTTCGTATTTACCCTTTGACGATCAATATTTACCCAAGGATTTTTTATTTCATCCCTCTCTTTCCCTTTACCTTATTTACAGACCGTTTCACGAAAAAGGTCCTACGAAAAAGTTTAAAACTAGGTAACATTCTACAGTAAATAGGTGAGTATTACGCGGCGCCTTAACTGAGGGAACTCTTTCGTCAAACGGGCTGGCTGCCCGTTCCGTAGAGAGAGATACTCTCTCTACGGCCCGTTCACATTTTATTTTCACCTCTCTGAATTGACATCTGTCAGAGACTCTGACAGATGTCAATTTGTGTTTTTAATTATTTTTTCCCAAGATTTTTTCTATGTTGGTATAACTGTCGTTTCGTCGTGTGCAGCTTTTTACGTATTTCTATTGTAATTGTGATTGTTACTTCTGGTATCATGCCGAAAAGACTTCAAAGTAGTGCAAGAAATATTATACTATCAGAGCGTGCTTTTTGTAAAAGAGAAAAGGATAATAATGCTCCTCTAATTCCATTTACAAATGCTCGTCAAAGAGTTGCCGCCATAACAGTAACCTGTGTGAAACGTTTTACCCAATTTCAGTGAAAATCATAATACTAAATTCTTTTACTAATTAGATAACAAAATAAGATTTCCTGTATTAAGTATTATACTTCATTTTTATATTATAATTACATTAGATTAGAAAAAATATTGTCACGAGGTAACAGCACAATAATTATGAATATTATTAATTATACGTTTATATTTTTTTTTCCTTCAGGGATATCTTAAAAAACCGTCAGTACCATCACAAAAGAAGGGGAAGTTGCAGCTTTTACATACCAAAAAATAACCACGCCAAGAAAAAAACCGCAAACACGAAAAGAAAATAGTATGGGATGATTTTTGTCTATGTGCAATCAGAAATTCATCTGATTGCGATGAATCAGCATTGGCAATGCGCTTGGATCATACATATACAATCATTCAATTAAATTAGTTAATATCATTTATATTTCTTGTATTATATTAATTTTCTACAGTTTTTTAAGATTGAATTACAAACATGTATGCTTAAAATCTTTAATAGAATTAGAATTATATGTTAAAATTACCCTTACACATGTACCATTATGTATGAGGGAGTCATAGAACCTAAATACGGCAATATCACGCTCAGGTTGGCCAACATAATAGCTAGAAGTAATGCGAACGCCGCGAACGGTCTTTCTTTACTTAAAATCACTTTCTAGATTTGTATATTCGGGGGTGAGAATAATTAAAGTTAATTATATTTATGGGATACTGCTCATTGGTGCCTTGTTCTAATAAGTTAATTAGGGTGTGTTTATGTGCGCGTGAATCTTGAAGCAACTGACACGATGAAATTGTGTCGTTTATATAATTGCCGGTAAGTTTTCTCGATCTCAATCCACGTTCCGACAATTTGTTCCTTAGGTTTCAGCGGTTTTTGAGGATTTCCATCGGCTTTTTCCTTGTAAAAGAGGTAGCTTTTTTCTCTTGGAGTACTTTGACAACCGTCTTCTCGTAATAATGCACATAAGGGAAGAAAATACTACCCGAATATTAACGATTGAAATTCACTAAAATTAATAGTACATACCTCTAATTAATAGTTTTATTTTATTTTACTACTCTGTTACTTCTGTTAGCTTAGTTGATAGTAGGTCTGCTTTCTAGTCTAGGGGTGCGGGAGCGGGTTCGATTCCTGCATTCCTAACACAAGTAATTATGCATATAAAAATTTGTAATTACTTTAGTTGAGTCTGGTCATTTCTATGTATAATAAATTTGAACTTTGTGTGGACTAAATAAAACAATTTTGACACAGTGTGAAATGGGCACATCAGCAATTTGCTGCTCGCCCATTAATCAAATAAATAATAAGTAGGTATACCTGTGTATAAATTTCTAAAAGAAAGTATAAATGTGTTATATTCGTTATTTAGTACCTATGATACAAGCGTAAGCTTAGTATAGGGCTACAAGGCGCTGTGTGATATGTTTATTTATTTATTTGAATAATGGGCGAGCAGCAAATTGCTGATGTGCCCATATCACACTGTGTCAAAATTGTTTTTTATAGTCCACACAAAGTTCAAAATTATACAGTCCACTGGTGCAACAATCACAAGTTAACAAGAGACTTTTTGGTTTTCTGTAACCAGTTATCAAGCCGGTTCTTAAAGTTGTTTACAGATGTTGTACTGACCACCTCTTTTGGCAACCTGTTCTAGTTATGAACCACTCTGTTGCTGAGTATGTGGTGACCTGTGTTAGTTTTGGCAGAGCATCGCTTGATTATCTGGTTGTGTCCCCTGCTATGATCACAACTATTAAACCGTATAAACCAATTTGATGAATCCGGGAGGTTGTATAGTCCTTTCAAAATTTTAAAAGTCTCTATATTTCTTGTAGAGTGGTAAGCTGCAAGATTTCCAGCCTTTGCTCGTAGGTTTTGCGGAGTACTTAAGGTTAATGGCATCCTGGTCACTCTTCTTTGGACACTTTCAAGGAGATTAATGTCCTTCCGGAAATATGGGCTCCAGACTTGGGACCCATACTCTAATAGTGGACTGATGTAGGTCTTGTATTTCTTTATGAATAGGTCAATAGTCATAGTAGGGAATGATTTACGGATTACATATGTCCCGGAATTTTTTTTATTTTTTTATTTGGGTATTTAATATTGTAATGTCATTTACAATGTGTTTAATAGACATGTTACTATTGTTTTGTGTGTGCGAGTGTGTGTGTGAGAGAGAGATAATTATGTAATAACACCGTATTTAAATATTACAGATGTACAACTCACAAAACAACCCATGGTTTTTACAAGCGCGGCGGCGAGGCAAGAGCCGTACCGGACTTTCCTGTAGTCAAGCATTTCTTATGTGAGGTAAGTGTTTCTACTAATCATGACACTATAGAACAGTAACTCCGTAAAAATCTCAATCAATCAAATACACATAGGTTAGGTACTTTATTACACACTAATTATGGTACACTCGAACATAAGCCATACACCTGAATTTCACCGATGATGGGTGCTGATTATGGTAATATCTATATCCATCGATCATACAGAGCTTTGCATTAAAATAGCTAGAACATTGGGCTTGAATGTGGATAACACACAATTAAATACATCCAGTGACTGATGGTGGTAATAATTGGTAACTAAATTTGTCTATGGTTTTCACTACCATTTTGGAGCATTTTAACTTAACATCTAGTGTTTATTTCATGTAAATGTAACATACATAACGCTTAAGGGCCTTATTACAAAACGTGGTTTAAATATAAGTCTAGACCAAGTCCGTTTTAGTTGTTCGAAAATTGTCTGTCTACTGTCATAATTATCAAACTGTCAAAATATACCAATGTTAAATCAAAGTTCAATTTTTTTGTTGACATTTTGATTGCTTGTATGTGATGTCTGAGCAACATCAACCCACTTTTTATTTTCTAAGTCCTGGACTAATATTTAAACCGCGTTTTGTAATAAGACGGTAACTGTTTAAACTAAAGGCCTCAGCTTCGCCTACCTAATGCATTTTTTAAGGTCAGTTACGTTTCTACCATCATCATCTTCAGTCCTTGTCGACCCACTGCTGGGCATAGGCCATCTCCTCTAGCTGCCATTGGTGGATCAATTCGTTTCTATGGTATAGTTTATTCGTAGGTTTTGGTGTACCTGCCAAAGCAACTCTTGAAAGGTGTGCGTTGCTTATGTGCTTGTACTCATTTATCATCATCATCTGCAGCAGTTTTCGTCCCCCTGCTGGGTATAGGCCTCTCTCTTAATATGCCATTGGCTTTGATCTTTCACTAGCCTCATCCAGGTACAGTAGGTAGGTACTAATTTATGTTATGTATTGAAAAAAACAACATCTAATACTCAAACACAAATTTTACTTTATTACCTTAAACATTAGGGCTACATAATTTCGAAATACTTTGAAACACGAAATGAAATAAGAATCTTAATTTATATTATGCTTATGTTTAACTTACTTACAACTAATTTCTATATGTGATTAGAGTGGAGTACATAGGCTTTTTTTATTATAAGAACTACCATGTGACATAATTTAGATACTTATTAAAGGATTTTTTTGCCAGTATACATTTTATATTTTGGTTTTGCATTAAATAATTTTCTATATATTTTATCCATCTATTATTTAAAAATAAGTCGGGTTTTCCTTCCTGACGCTATAACTCCAGAACGCACGAACCGATTTCCACGGTTTTGCATTCGTTGGAAAGGTCTCGGGCTCCGTGAGGTTCAGGAAAAATTTCAACAGAAAAGCGGGAAAACAGGGAAAATCATTTTTTACATACAGTGCCATCACTGCCATGGTGGCGAAACGGAGTTCGCCGGGTTTGCTAGTCTATTTATATTAACATGTACCTATGTAATATTGTCTCACGATAGTTTTAATAATAAAAAATCTTATGTGTGTATATTCCCAAACTTCATTCAAAAAATTGATATTTGCCAATGCCCTGATAAATCTTGTTCATTCTGTGAGAGCACTGCGCTATGTTCATTGTACATTTAAAATGGCAAAACGCTTCGTAATGTTGCTTTGTGAACACTTCGTTTGCTAACTCGTCAAGCGCTTTACCGATGCATTTCATAGTCTTCTTAAACTCCATTCCATTGAAGGAAGGGATTTGTTTAAGAGCATTCTTTTGAGCTGAAGTTAGGTTGGCTTCGTTTTGCGGTGGTTCGTTCCATTTGTTAAGGCAAGCGTCGCATTCGCAATCGAGTTGGATTCTTCTCAGAATGAGTGTCTGGCGAACGATTGCGTCTTTAATGCTGCGGCCGGGTAGGTAGTTTAACTCATAGAAGTGTTCGCTGTAAAAGAGACAGAAATATTTGTTTGAAAAAGGTTAAGACTAGTTTCAATATTAACGAAGATTTTTTCATTAATGCTTTTTTCGGTGTTACCCGAGGGATAAAAAGTAGTTTATAAATGTGTTAATCTTAATCTATCTGTGATAGTTTAGACTCTTGATAAGTTACTGTATGAGATACCAGTAAGCTAATATTATATTCTGTCCTATACCACTGATATTGTAAAAGCGAGAGTATGTGTGTACATGTTTGTTACTTCTTCGAGTTAAACGGCTCGAGCGATTAGGATGAAAAAAAAAAAAAATATTAAGTATATAAGTAAACAAATATTTCCGTATGTTAACTAAACGGTTTTCACTCACGTGTAAAATACGCGAATTACACGTGAGTGAAAACCGTTTAGTTAACATATTGATAAAATGTCTCACGAAAGTTTTAATATTAAAATATTTCCGTGTAAAGACCTGGGCTACCGCGATGTAGGTATCTGCCCAAGAGAACTCCCATAACGAGTTAATTCTGCGGGGGAGTCACAATCCTCAGTCATGAGGAAATACGACTTAGAGGGAGAGAAAGAGAAAGAGAGATTTATTGATCAATAGGTAGATATTATTTTAGAAGTCGGTTAAATAATAATTCGTCATACTCACACAAACGAAACTGTCAGTTTTTCTCCTTTCTTGATTGGCTTGATGGCGACCAAAGCAATGTGATCGTTCAATCCGACTGCATAAAGGTTGGAATCGCAGCAATGGTCCAGTTTGCTGGCAAAAGAAAACCATCCCAAATTGCGCTGTATACCGCACTTGTATTTGGCGTTGAGAAAATCCGTGGCCGAACTAAATATACAAAGTCGACGCAAAAATCTCGTGCTCAAATTGAGCATTATACGACTGAGTGCGTCGATCGCTTTTTCTCTCTCTTGTTTGTCTGGAAAAAGATAAAAAATAGACATGAAAAAAATAAATATTATGTAATTTATCTTGTTTTTTTTTTCAAATTTGTTTTTGACTATTGGACGCCCGCGGCTTCGCTCGCATTATTTTGAGATAAAAAGATGCCTACGACACTTCTAAGACCTCATACTACCTACATAACAAAAATCATGATTATCCATTCAGCCGTTCTTGCGTTATGGGCGCTTAAATAAACAGACAAATATGCTTATTATATGTATAGATTATTTGTCTATCTGTCAAAGATTTAATTTCTATGTACAGACTGGCACCGACTCCAAATATTACGGATTTCAAAAAGAATACTTATAGTATTGTAAGTTTCAATAATTTGATAGATTCTTAACTCCCAATTGACTTTTGAAGTCGCAAAAATGAAAATACCTAACTTAAGATTTATTAACTTTTTCGGTTTTTGTTTTTTTATTAAATAAATTTTATTTCTGGCCTTTGACATGGCTTAACGACTGCCGTGAAAAATATAAACGTGTCATCCGACCCACGGAAGAGTGAAAGAACCACGTTTTGTAGAAAGGCCCACTATTTCTATAAGAAAGCGCAACTTGAAAGTCTTTTAAAAATAGAATAGCTACCTTCAGGCAAATAGCCCGGCACTTCGCCAAGGTTGTGCAATGCGTACGCGCAGACCAAGCTGGTTTTGATGAGTGTCTCCCGGTCCACTGGGACCTGGTCGTCGTAGCACAGTAATGAAGTGGGGCTGAGAGGGTCCAGAGCTTCCTTCGCGGAACTGTTCTGGAGACGGCTCTTGCCGATCTCAAGAGAGGCAGCACTGGAAATGATAAACCATTGTTAATACCTTAGTTGTAATCTAAAAAGGTCAAAAATCTGAACATAGAAGATATAAGAATAAAAGTTTTGGTATACTTTAAATCTGTAACAGAACACATTTCAACAGTTTTTAGAACCCATAACGCAAGGCATAGGCTACTTTTTATATCAAAATAACGCAAGCGGAGCCGCAGGCGTCCACTAGTAAGTAAATACCTTAGTTGTATTCGTGTTTCAATAAATATACTTCTTACTTCTTTCTTTCAAATCAAATTAGATCAAAATTTGATTGTTTGTACGCGATGTTTGAAGAACAAGAACAGACTTTATGTTCAAAGTCTTGGTCTAATATTTATACCGCGTTTTGTAATAAGGCGGTAAAAGAATAGTTTATGACGTAGACTTGTAGTCGGTATTTGATTTTTTAAAGTAAATTTTATTCAAATTGTGACTTGTTATGCTGTACCAACCTGAGTTCCTCCCAAGACATTTGAAGTGACATTTTGATGGCGGCTCGAACCGCCATCTTGGTTGCGCTGGTCTCGTACGAAACGAAGGGCACTTCGTAGGCGAATGGATACGCGACGATCTTACATTCGATCTTGTGGAATTCTTCCATGCACTTATCTCGACATTCTCTTGTGCAGAATAAGGCTTTGCAGCAACCTGGAAAATTATGGGAAATTGGTTTAGATTCTACGTTTTCAACTCTTATATATGTATGTATATATGCATGCGCTCATAATATTTTTTAAATGAGCGATTTTCAGATCTCCAATTTATATATAAATAAATAAATAATAAAATATTTCAGGACATATCACACAGCGCCACCTAGCCCCATACTAAGCTTATAAAAGTAGTAAGTACAAAAATGTACACGCCAGCAGTAAATAAATCTGTGAATATTTAGTGCATGAAGGGCCAAAATCTGGCCAAAAATTTTATGTTTGTTACGACACTTTTATACACATAATAAATATTCCGGGACATTGTACACAGCGCCATCTAGCCCCACACTAAGCAAACGCTTGTGGGTAAGTACTATAACGGATATAATATTTATATACTTTTCTTTTGTAAATATGTACATACTTATTAAACGACCAGACTCAACACAAGAAAATATAAATTTTAAAATGCATAAATACTTGTGTCACGCGGGAATCGAACCCGCAACTCCTAAATTAAAAGACAGAGCCACTAGCAACTATGCTAACAGGTCAAATAAAATATATATTCCAATGTATTTTATTTGAATAAATAAATTTGTGTTTGTTTTTATATAAGCTATCACCAAAAAAATATTTCAAACTTTCCTACTGTCTTACCTTCGCAAGGTATGAATACGAAACCGATTCTGTGGCAGTAATAGCACGACGTATATTCATTGTAAGGGTCTTGAACGCTGACGAAGGCTTTTTCCATCGCGACCATTGTACAGGAGCTAATATCATTTGCCGCGACAATATTCTTGTCCTCATCGATGGCTACATCTTTACTTGCACAAGATATCTGACCATTCTTCTGCACGTCAAAGTTTAAATATTGCACCATATCCTGATCGAATCTGAGCAACATATCTTTCATCATTTCTTCGTTGATGTGTTTGAACGTTTCTTTTTCGCGTTTAACCAGTTTTCTTTTCAAATCTGCTGGACATTTCAATGCTCTGGCTTCTTTGATGTTCAACTGGCATCCTTGATATACGCTTTTATTGTTAGTAAAACAGCGGATATGTTGCTGTAAGCTACAACTTGTTCCGTGGAGCCGATCGGTGCGTACGCCAACGCTTTGTTGTAGCATTCAATTGTGTTTTTGTAATCTTTTTCCATATAGCACATGTTGCCTTTCTTGCGGTAGGCGTTAGACACGTCCGCCGATTTTTCGTCGATTATACGATCTTCGAAGAAAAAGGTTTTTTCTAGACCGCTTGTGGCGGCTTTGACGATGTTCGCGTGGTCTTTTGTTTTGATCGCATGTTGGATTTCTATCAACGCCCCCTTCATTTCAAGGCAAGTCTCGAACAGTTCTTCTATTCTTTGGACATCAACTGCCATGGTTACTTGATTTCTGTAAAACACAAGAAATGTCCGTTAGGTAAAAATTAGTCAACTATTTATGTATCTATTTATGCTCGCTACGGTTGTACCTATAGCGGCGTGGGCTGAGCGATAATGAAAAGAGATAAAAGTTATCACAAACATAGAGTTATTACTAGTAATATATTTCGATGATCACAAATTACAATAATGTAGTCTCGTCAAATTATATTTACATAATAAATTTAGATTTTATATAAAAAATTACAACTTTACAAGTTTTTTTTAATAGGTACGCACAAACAAAAGTTTTACTAAATTTGCAAAATAAATCATCATTATCACATTTATAATCTATACTAATATTATAAAGCTGAAGAGTTTGTTTGTTTGTTTGAACGCGCTAATCTCAGGAACTACTGATGCGAATTGAAAAATTCTTTTTGTGTTGAATATACCATTTATCGAGGAAGGCTTTAGGCTATATAACATCACGCTGCAACTATTAGGAGCGAAAAAACAATGGAAAATGTGGAAAAAACTTTGTTGCGTTGGCTGCTAAAACGGTTCAAAATTCAAAGAATTAATGCCCAAAATAACTATTCCACGCGGACGAAGTGGCAGGCACAGCTAGTTTAATACAATGTATAAAAATTATAAATAGAAATAAAACCGAATGACTTCCATGCTTACATATTATTAGTTCATTTTAACAAAATTTCACTACTGCATCTTCGGAATAATATTTTGTAAACATCCTTCTAGGTAAATGTGGGTGCAGGCTAGGCTGCAGCAATGCTTAACATCAGGCAGGCTGTAGTCAAATACAAACCTATCCAAAGATTCCCAAATAAATAAAAAACACATCACGATAGTGACCTACATAGGTACAACCGGAGTTATTAATAGCATTTGTGCTTTTAGGAAATTATTCAGAAAACAGACTAAAAAGCACGACTAAAAAACTAACAACAAGTTCTGAAGATGGATGTCATAACATCCGAAACGCGTAAACACCATACCTACGTGAATTACACGTGAGTGAAAACCGTTTAGTTAACATATTGATAAAATGTCTCACAAAAGTTTTAATATTAAAAAAGCACACAAGAAAATCTTAAAAAAATGTAGTCTACTTACCTACCTAGGATCACAAATATTACATTAATATTTTAAAGATGAAAGTTTCATGACATAAACATAGGTTTTTAATCCAGGATTAACGCATTAACACTGCGGAGCACTACTAGTAGTCGATAAATAAACCATAACTTACCTCTAAAATATGTATTTATAAAACAATTCAATTCACTTCACTAAAATTCACTGCACGAAAAAACAACAATATTGTACCTAAATATCCAGACACTTGCTTACTGATTAAAAACTCGCGAGGAAATAATTTTAAAATTCCCCAACCTTATCTTTATATACGGATATTCTGTGAAGTCTTTTGTTCCTTTCTAACATTGATAAATTAGACGTCGAGTAAAAGAGATAAAACATTTTACTTTATACGTTAGACTTTGAACTGTTTTCTCAATGGAGAGGGGATTTCCCTAATACATAGTTGATAATAATTATATTGTTAAAATGTTTTGTACGTTATTTTTGTATTTGCTCTGGTGGTAGATTACCTGCCCACAGTTTTAGAGGTCGAGGGTTCGATTCCCGCACAACACAAAATAACAATGGTCAATTTTTAATTTTTAATTTTATTGTCTATCAAATTTTTATATCATTTCAATTTTCTTCTTTGGATATATGTTTGTATAAGTGTTTATATGAATGTGTGTAATTCGAAGTACCTATCGCCAAACCTTAGGTCTTCCTTGTTTAATTTTACCTAAAAAATGTAAATATATAGTAACTAGAAATTTAATAATGCAAATATAAATAAATAAAATTAGTATTAATTGTAAAAAAGTAGTATAATTCGTATTAAAGTAGTTATAATATGTTTTATAAGGTTTATGAATAAAAAAGCTTTTTGTTTTACTTATTTATTTTATTATTTATCGGCAAACATTTTCATTTTCGTTTGCTTAGTGTGGGGCTAGATGGCGCTGTGTGAAATGTCCCGGAATAAATAAAAATAAGTAAATAATAAATATTTCAGGACATACACACAGCGCCATCTAGCCCCATACTAAGCTTACGCTTGAATAATAGCTGGAATATTAATATTTATTTATATTTTTATTTCATATGCATAATATGTCCAGATTGTATGAATGTTAAAATATAATGTCGAAATTCATATATTAAATGTCAAAAATATCTATCTAATTAAATTTTGGTTACATGTCAGATATCAGACATTTCTTGCTTGATATTGTTGTAATGATACTGAAAATAAAAAAATAAGTTTAAAAATAAAAATTAAACCTAATGACAATTTATATACTTACCTTATTTAATTTAATTTCAAATAAGATAATGATAATAAGTTAATAATGTAAAATGTGACATACCATACATAACTGACGATTATTATAAATTGGTCAATAAAGAATCTGAATCTGAATATGAACCTTTAATACGAGAGTTTGGCTCGTACTTGGCCGTTTAGTTAAATAAATATGATTAAGTAAGATATATGATAATTAGGGAATTACCAGAAGTGAGAGAGTGTGTTACCTATAAAATTTTCAATGTTCGTTTTTTTTTCCCCTTAGGATTTGTTTATGAGATACTTCGGGTAAACCCCTAATGCTTTATTAATAATACAGTGTTGCCCAATAAAAAAAAATGTGAAGCAATCAAATGGTGTTGCCATTATTTATGAAAAAAATTGAAAATGAATTAAATACTAACCGTGATTTGTCTATGCCTGGGTATTTATCTCTTTTTCTATGGTAAGATACTGTAGTACAACTTACTATACATATATGTATAAATAACATGCAGCGATTATGTCTATGTAGCCTAATCTGATAAGCATAGCAAAATTATTATCAATACATAGATTAAAGCTGAAGAGGGTCAAAATATGAACGTAAAAGATATAAGAAAAAAAAATGTTTGGGTATAGGTACCTACCTACTTTAAATCCATAACAAAACAGCAGTTTTAAGAATTTTGAAAGAAAAGTAACAATAGATTTTATTTACGCACCATTAACTAATTGATGTAATTAGTGATTGGTTTTGATTATTATAACAGGACACTAGATAAACAGGAGAATTCGGGCTCAATATTTAACTAGCTTTTGCCCGTGGCTTCGCACGCGTTATTATACATACTAGTACTAGTGGACGCCCGCGCCTTCGCTCGCATTATTTCGGGATAAAAAGAAGCCTTTAACACTTCTAACACCTCATACTACCTACACACCAAAAATCATGATGATCCCTTCAGCCGTTTTTGCGTGATGGGCGTTTAAATAAACAGAGACACAGAGAAACAATTAAAAATGATAAAAACTACTAAAACGTGTTGTATTATCGATTTAAAAATATAGGTAGGTACCCAACCAATTAAGTTTGATGTCTTCTATGTACAGATTTTTTACCCTCTTCAGCTTTACTATCTTTAAAACTACTCAACTGATTTTGATGCAGTTTTTTAATAGATAGTTTAAATAAGTTTGATTCAATAGGAAGGTTTATCTATACAGAAATGTATAGATAAACCTTCCTATTGAATCAAACTATCTATTAAAAAACTGCATCAAAATCAGTTGAGTAGTTTTAAAGATTTAAGCATACATAGGGAAAGACGCGAGAAGCGATTTTGCTTTAGTAGTGATAGCGGTAGATAATCTAGACATTTTTACTAATCGTGTCAATTCTATAAATAAGTAAATAGTAATAGTTTCCGTGAAACAGCAGACTTGGCACACTGTTTGTGATTCTTCTGTAAAATAGTCATTGACTCACTATATCTATACTATACATCTATAATATTAAAGCTGCAGAGTTTGTTTGTTTGTTTAAACGCGCTAATCTCAGGAACTACTGGTGCGAATTTAAAAATATTTTTGTGTTGAATTGATCATTTATCGAGGAAGGCTTTGGGCTATATAACATCACGCTGCAACTAATAGGAGCGGAGAAACAATGGAAATTTGTGTAAAAAACGGAGAAAATTATTCACCATTGCTGGTTTCCGTTGCGTGCGCTGCGAAAACGGTTCAAGTCGTGGGTAACAGCTACCTATAATTTTTAAAGCAGAAGAGGTTGTTTGCAAAAATAAATATGATGCCCAAAATAACTATTCCACGCGGACGAAGTCGCAGGCACAGCTAGTATACAATAAATACTACTATACCTCTTCTTCTTATCGAATGAGAGTGGCCAACTCTGGTGTCGAGAGTTTATCAAGCCGCTATATATATACTCATACTCATATGTTACGTTTGTATAGGTATGTTTTATTATTAAAACTATCGTGAGACATTCTATCAATATGTGACTGCGCGCTGCCGCGGTCCCAGAACGTACGTTTTGAAGAAACGCGTAAACAACATACTTACGCGTAATTATACGTGTCTCTTCATAGTTTTTTTTTATATGAGATAGGCTCATGCTTGATGCTAAGCAACGTTGCAATCTACTATCTTGCGCGTTTACCTAGAAGAAATCGGATAGATATATGGAAACCCCTGTTCCACATAAACGCCTGTAGCTAGCGGAGGTAATCGCATGCAATTACAATTCCCATGATAAGCAATTACTGTCGACGCGGTCAGTCCTTGGATATGTGAAAGGAATAGAGCTGAAGAGCCTCGAAAATCTGAACATTGAAGATATTTAAAAAAAATGTTTGGAGAGTCTTCGAATGTCTATTTACCTGTGTCCCTCTCTTTTGTTTCTCTGTTTATCTGCGTCTCTCTTTGTCTGTTTATTTAAACGCTCATCACGCAAAAACGGCTGAGGTACAATGAGGTCTTAGGAGTGTCATAGTCTACTTTTTATCTTGAAATCGAGCGAAGCCGCGGGCGTCCAATAGTTTGAATAGGTATTCTTCGAGCCTTATTTTTTTCTATTCTCTAATACAAATAGTTTGCTATTTGATTTTATTATCATTTTCAGCTGTTTTTTTTGTTCGTAGGACTGCGGTCGTTCCTACCTACATTGGACTTACCTGCAAGTGCATCGACGCATGAAACACCCGAACGATAATTACGAGCATAAATGCAATAACTGCGATATGACGTTCCCTAACAGGTAATGATAATTGAGGTATTTTTATCTTCTCTTATTCTTTATTCGAGTAGTATTTATATACATATAATATCCTCATTTTTGGTTGCGTATTTTTCTAATTATTTTAATTAGTAATTGTTTACAAAAGAAAAGTATATAAGTATTATATCCGTTATCTAGTACCCACGACACAAGCGTTTGCTTAGTGTGGGGCTAGATGGCGCTGTGTGCAGTGTCCCGGAATATTTATTTTTATTTATTTATTTCATTGAATTGAATTTCTAATCTTTTGACTGGCCCATTAGCTTCAGAACAGGTGTCACGAGTTCGATTCCCGCACAGCACAAATAATTGTACATTTTCACAGTTGGAGCTTAGCCTATCACCGCAAGAAGTCGCATGGAAAAACAGACAGCAGCAAGACTTCCACACAAAACTACAGGTAAGAGACAATTCGTCTTATTACAAGACGCTGTTTAAATATAATTCCAGAACTTTAAAAAATATTGGTTCTTGCTCATCAAACACCACATACAAATAATCAAAATGCTTGTAAGTAGTTTTTTATGTAGGTTTAATAGATATGTGCCAATTTCAGAATACCGTGTCGCGACTGCGACGAAATCTTGCCAAACAAGAATGCTCTCTATAAGCATAGGAAGAAGGAACACAGTGAAGACTCGATGCCGCATTTTGAAAATAGTGACCCTGGAGGCAGTGGCTTAGACAGGTATTAATTTGTCCAAAAATACTTAAAAATATTGCTAGTTTTTAAGGACCACTGTCACGGCTTAACAACTGCCGGCAAAAAGTTTTGTAAATATGAAGGTGCCACCTTTAATAATTGTTCAGTTTTTCTTGAAGATTACACTACGTAACGGATCACAAAATCAGTAACATGTCTGTGTTTAAATTTTAGTCCTTCATTCACTCTCTCTAACAACATACCTTTAGTGTTTTAATTTTTTTGAGAAATTGGTTCCATTTTTAACTTAATCAGAAGGAGGTTCACAATTCTTCTGCAAGTATTTTTAAGAAGTTTTGGTCAACCTGCATAAAGTTAATCGTGCAGTTTTCTGCGCGTAATTTTATTTTGTACAAACTGTTGTACATTAAGACTCGAACTCAAAGAAAGATAATATTACGAATCATATTTCAAACTAGTAGGTGCTCGCGGCTTCGTTCGCATTAAGAAGTAAAACTTGCATTCCCTATTTCACCCCTTTAAAGTGGCATTTTCAAAAATCCTTTCTTAGCGGATGCCTTCGTCATAACATCTACCTTCATGCCAAACTTCAGCCCGATACGTCCAGTGGCTTGGGGCGTGCGTTGACAGATCACTATATCATAGTCAGTCAGGCAATCAGTCAGTCACCTTTGAGTGTTATATATATAGATTGTCAGAAGTCTCATCTGCCCCTTTAGACAAGAGGCGTATTTTAGTGAGCGTACTGTCGCTCGCTTATAGAATAGAAAGACCAATGTATGGGATTGACATCGCGACGATTGACATGCAACGTCACTCCCATACATTAGTATTTCTATTCCATATAAGCGAGCGTCAGTAATAAAAAAAACTATTATTTTCCCTTACTTAAAAAATTAAACAGAGTTTTTGAACTTATGTAATTAATGTTAGTAATATTATCTTGTATTAGTGTTTTTTCTTAATTATTATTATTGCGTTAAGTATAGGGACCGCCTAGTGCGGTAAAAGCCTCTTCCATTTTTCTCCATGTTTGTCTCGACGAAGCAGCTCTTGACCAGAGCGCTCCTGCCACCTGCAGGATGTCCGTGTTCCACCTCTGTAGCGGTCATCCTCTTCTTCTTTTGGCTTCTCGAGGCACCCAGTTTGTAGTAATGTAAGAGCGTCAGTACGCTCAGTAAAATACGCCTCTTGTCTAAGGGGACTGATATCAATATGTTTACGTGTAGTGTGGGCAGCGGCTCGGCGCGCGCTCAGTGCGCGTGCTTGTGGGCGTGCGCGCGCTGCGGGCGGCGCTTCCGAGCTCGGGCTGAGCTGCGCGCGCACGTGCGGGCGCACCATCCACACCACGTCGCTGTTATAGAGGTACGTGAACACCATCATGGAAACAAGCCAGTGTGGCTCAGCGGCTCCAGTGTCTGCTGTGCTTCCGAGCGCGGGCTGAGCTGCGCGCGCACGTGCGGGCGCACCATCCACACCACGTCGCTGTTATAGAGGTACTTGAACACCATCATGGAAACAAGCCAGTGTGGCTCAGCGGCTCCAGTGTCTGCTGTGCGTCCGAGCGCGGGCTGAGCTGCGCGCGCACGTGCGGGCGCACCATCCACACCACGTCGCTGATATATGTAGAGGTACTTGAATACCATCATGGAAACAAGCCAGTGCGGCTCAGCGGCTCCAGTGTCTGCTGTGCTTCCGAGCGCGGGCTGAGCTGCGCGCGCACGTGCGGGCGCACCATCCACACCACGTCGCTGTTATAGAGGTACTTGCACAGCATCATGGAAACAAGCCAGTGCGGCTCAGCGGCTCCAGTGTCTGCTGTGCTTCCGAGCGCGGGCTGAGCTGCGCGCGCACGTGCGGGCGCACCATCCACACCACGTCGCTGTTATAGAGGTACTTGCACAGCATCATGGAAACAAGCCAGTGTGGCTCAGCGGCTCCAGTGTCTACTGTGCTTCCGAGCGCGGGCTGAGCTGCGCGCGCACGTGCGGGCGCACCATCCACACCACGTCGCTGTTATAGAGGTACTTGAACACCATCATGGAAAGAAGCCAGTGTGGCTCAGCGGCTCCAGTAACTGCTGTTCATCCAGACGCACCCTGGCTCGAATCTGGCCCTACGCCAATGGCTAGTATTTTCAAGTTATGTGTGGATTTGCACTGGCTTGCGGTGAAGGACAATATCGTGAGGAAACCGACATGTTTGAGGACCACAATATCCTAGGACGTGTGTTTTCCGTGGAAGGACCTGGGCGCCCACCACGATGAATCTGCACAAGAGGACCCCCCTAACGAATTAATTCTGCGGGGGAGTCACGACCCTCAGTTATGAGGAATACGACTCACAGAGAGAGGAACATCATGTATTATAATATTTTTAATCAATATCCTTACTGTTCAATCCCATTCCACGTCTCGCTAATATTATATAGAGGCAAAAATTTGTGATTGTGTGTATATGTATGTACGGACGCCCGCGGCTTCGCTCTCATTATTTCGGAATAAAAAGTAGCCTACGTCACTCCCAGCACCTCATACTAACTACCTACATACAGAAAATCATAAGGTTAGTTATTAGAATTTTTGTCTCCTTGTCTGTTTATTTTGGTTGCGAATCACACAAAAACGGCTGAACGGATCGTCATGATTTCTAGTATTTAGGTAGTATGATGTCCTAGGAGTGATACAGATTACTTTTTAATCCGAAATAATGCAAGAGAAGCCCTGAGCGTCCACTAATGTATTAAAATGCACATAATATATATATATATATATATATATATATATATATATATATATAAAAGAAAGTGGTGTTAGTTACACCATTTATAACTCATGAACGGCTGAAAGGATTTAGCTGAAAATTGGTGAGCTTAGAACCAGGAGGCGGACATAGGATACTTTTTATCGCGTTGTGTTTTTTTTTATGCCTCTAAGGCGGAAGAGAGTTCGCCGGGTCAATTAGTTTATGTTAAAATAACCATTTTCTAATCTTTTATTGTATATTCTATCTGTAACAGATTGAAGGTGCGAACCCAAGTCCCGCTGAAGTGATGGAAGCATTGAATGCCAACTTTATACCGAAGGAGAAAGTCGTTGAGATCAACCTGATGACGTTTTTGAAGGTATTTATTTAAAAGATTTAAATATACACGTGATATAATACGAAACCCTTTTTTTTACAGGTTTCAACCCTAAATCTTTATATGTATATAAAATAAAGTGGTGGTGTTAGTTACACCATTTATAACTCAAGAACGGCTAAACTGATTTAGCTGAAAATTGGTGGGGAGGTTGCTTAGAACCAGGAGACGGACGTAGGATACTTTTTATTCCGTTTTTTTAATCGAATTGAATAAAATCCAAAATCTGCTTATTTATTGCCTCTAAGGCGGAACAGAGTTCGTCGGGTCAGCTAGTATATTATATTTTCATCAAATAATTATACTGTTATGAATTGGTGCAGCGTTTATTATTTGATTTAATACGTGCTTACCCAATAAGAACCGGTTTACTATCGCTTAGAAGATCGCTAGATTATCAATTGTAATTATTTTTCTTAAAATTATGTTTTGTTTCCAGGGCACATCTAATATAGTACCGAACTGCGCCCGCGCGTTGTCCTTACTGAGCAATGTGCCCAAAACACCCGTACCTATATCAAGTCTCAATCAGAACATCGGTAAGTTAAGTTTATATAAAATTCAAGAGTGACTGACTGACTGATATAGTGATCTATCAACGCACAGCCCAAACCACTGGACGGATCTGGCTGAAATTTGAAATGAAGGTAGATGTTATGACGTAGGCATCCGCTAAGAAAGGATTTTTGGAAATGCCACTTTTAAAGGGGTGAAATAGGGGATGCAAGTTTTACTTCTTAATGCGAGTGATGCCGCGAGCGAGTTTAAGTAAATAAACAAGTAAATGCCCGCGGCTTCGCTTGCGTTGTTACGGAGTAAATTTAGCAAATGTTATAAATGCCTCCATTAATACCAAATATCATGATTATCTGAGGCTTCATAAAAACAGACAGACCAACAAACATATTTCTGCTTATATTATGATACAAGCGTTTGCTTAGTATGGGACTAGATGGCGCTGTGTGATATGTCCTGAAATATTTATTATTTATGATTAATATTTTTTATTTAATATGGCACACAAAACAGAATATGTCCTTAAATTAACTTATGTACATAATATACATTTTAAGCTGGTTTCGATCCAGAACATACTCCAAGGCATTATATGATTTAATTGTAATAACCGGCTAGCACGTCAGTACATGTTTTGGAACACTGCGGGTTCCATCATCAGGAGGACGAGCTAATTTTCGACATAATTATTGACGTAAGTGCTAGCCGGTTATTACAATTAAATTAAATCATGCCCGACGGGAACTTTAGTACTGGGTAAATGTGATGTTTTTATCATATCTGTGTTTTACTTTCAGCGAATCCCATAGAAGAATATAGAAACTTGCGTAGACCGACCAGTCTATTGTCAACCGTTAGAAGACCGTCCATATTACAGCGAGCTGAAAACACACAAACTACTAGTTCTTCACAGGTATTGTATTCTTCTTCTTATCGAATGAGAGTGGCCAACTCTGGTGTCGGAGTATTAAAACCGCCTTACGGGTATCTGACTAGGGTAATCTCATGAGGTCAGTCCTTGGATGGGTGACCAAATAGTGGATTTCCATTTTGGTGGTTCTGTGGTTTGGATGACACGTTAAATTGTGGGATCCGGCTGTTTGTCATCAGTTGTCAGGACGGCAGTCGTTAAGCCCTGTTAGAGGCCCTTAGGGCGGTTTGAAAACTCTGACACCAGAGTTGGCCACTCTCATACGTCTGAAATATAGATAGGTACTTACTTTTCTTATTCCTACACATTTTTCTTTCAGAATCTCCAGAGCATCAATATACAGCACCTTTTGCAAGACGGCGATTTTCCAAACACTATACAGGCACAAGAAAATAATGATAGTTCTACGCAGATATAAATATAAAAGATTTAATATGTGCTAATATGTACTATTAAAAATACTATTATAGAAGATTTAATGTGTGTTAATAGTTATTAGAGGGTTACTGTTCGTTTTCGTAATATATGTATTTAAATATTTTAATGTGAAGCCTTGCATAATTTCAAGCAAATGTTTTTCAGGTAAAAGTCTATGACCTACTATTTGACGAATTATACCTCAAACTGTTGGTATTTTACGAAAATAATATACAAATTTGTGAACACTTGATTTTCGTGAAATAACTTGTATGTAAAGGTGTTGTAGTTTTAGATATTCCATTAGGCCATTCTTTTTATATCATAGTCTGTAAATAAATGTAGCCAGCCGCAACAGCATGTCAGCGCTGGTGGCCCCCTGTGTGTGCCGCCAGCATTAGGCTGCTGGCTGATTGCGGCTGTATTGGGGCATAACATAGCATGTAAGTTTAGTAAGTAAATAGGTTAAAGTTTGTCTCAACAAATATATTTTCTTTCTTTCTAAATAAAAACATTAAAACTACAAGTGTGCCTTTAATTATGTAATTCAGTTGGGTTTGAATATACATAGGTAAGTTTAGCAATAAAACAGTTCGTACCTACTACCTACAACAACTGATCAATAAAACAGTGTGTGTATTTTACTAACATTTATTGTAACACACAGACGGCTCACACATCACACACGTATAATAGAAGTGCGTTCTAGTGTAACTGTGTATCTTACTCACAGATATCTGTAAAACACAGTGTGTGTATTTCACTAACATTTATTGTAACACACAGACGACACACACACAAGTATAATATTAGTGCCAGCTCCCAGTGTAACAATGTAACTTATTCACAAACTGATCAATAATACACAGTATGTGTATTTTACTAACATTTATTGTAACACACAGACGACACACACAACACACACATCACACACGTATAATAGAAGTGCCAGGCTGCCAGTGGTAACTGTGTATCTTGTTCACAGATTCAGCGCCCAGCGATTCCACCGAACTGTAGTACACTGCAAAATAAAATATAAAACCTTAGTAAATTAAAATTTAGTTAGTTTAAAAATAAGTTAAAATCTGATAGTTTGTAAAATAAAGATAAAGATAGATAAGAATCATTTATTTGCACTAAAACATGAGTCATTTTCACAAAACAAAGTCATTTTCACATTTTATAAACAGATACAGATACAGATATTTATTGATAAATTATAGAAATTTACATGTCAAATTAAATATTCATACAATAGTATTAAGTATTAATCGTACTAATCAAATTGTGTAGGTATCAATGATACCATCAGCGGTAAACTTGTCATCTAGGTAGTGGCTTATCTTATAGTATGCTTAAAAGTAAGTACCTAGGTATCTAAATTATAATATGGAGTTATCAACAAATAGGAATTTATTAATTTAAGAACATTTAAAAACAGTTTTGCTTTTGGGGTCCTGTCTACTGCTTTAGGATTCCCTGTGTTGCAGTATCCATGGTTCTTCCAGTGTTTTACGTTGACGATTCATTATTGAAAATAAATTACATAAATACAAAAAAATAAATAATTACGAACAAAAATCTTTTCTCTTGGTAGCTTATTTTCACTATACTAATTGCTCACCAATATTAGTAGAAGGATCACAAGTAAGACTCTTGTCAGATTTATCATCAGAGACATCTCGAGTGACGCCGCTGATCGAAGATGCAGTGCTCACACGCTTCAGAGACTGCTGGCCTTGGCTCAGCGTGTGACTTGTACTCTGAAAATGTAAATGGACATATTTATTAGATAAAAAAGCACTCCATTTCCAGTCAGGCATTTGAACACTTGGTCAGTTTGGTCACCCGATGCGATACCCTAACAAGTAAACGCCAAAGGTGCATTCTTGTACTGAATTTGGACCTTTTCTTGCTTTTTTCCTAATGGTGTTCACGAGGACCTCACTATTTTCCTCAGTTCCAATCAGTTCTCTTGCACACTATTTCGTGGAAGGACTTGGGTGCCCACCACGATGTACCTAGGTAGATGCCTAAGAAAACTCCCGTAAGAAATTGATTCTGAGAGGGAGATTGATCTGATTCACAACCCTCAGTATACGACTAAGGAGGAGGAGTTCTCTCACTAACAAGGTAAGTCAATAGTTGAGGAACTGCCGTTACGGTAAGACTGGACGGTTGACCGTGGCAAAAAGACATACGGTTTTGACATGACATCTAGCGCTTCCGTGGGACGGATAACATCTTAAAACCTATCTAACCTATTAATGTAATACTCGTAGGTCTACAACATACCCTATCTATGTCGACACAGCGCACGTTGACACTGCCCTCCAAGCTGAGCGGGTGCGAGCGGGGCCGCACGATGCCAGCGCACGAGTGGTACTTGGGGTAGCGGGTTCGATGCTCGGAACCCACGTGGAGGGTCAATTGACGTCTGGAAGGAAATTGGTAGAACCCGGTTAACGAACCGAGTATACAGGATACAATGATTTTCACCCTTGGATCATAAATGTACATTTTTGATCGAAGTTTTCACTACTATTTATAATAATCACGTATCAGTTTACGTGATTTTTATAAATTACGAAACGAAATTAAAAATATAACATAGTTTTTATATTTTTTTTTAGCTGTGAGAATCATCATTTACAACCACAGTACAACATAGCTCCTCCATTAGTGGGAAAAGGATAGCATAATTTTCGCCGCTCTTTATAAAAGGCACGTTTAAAGAACCAGTGAGTGAGCCTGTAAGTTCTATTGCTGTAATAATATTTCATACTGTTATGTAAAAGCAAAAGTTTTATCTGTCTTTACCTATTTATAATTACTCAAATTAGAGAAATCATGCCTAAAAGTTAGTTTGCATATTTTCTCAACTTTTTTTACTTTAAGATAGATTCTACCAAAGATTAATACATCCGACATCGCTATGTACTGTCCTTTCATAAATAGAACAAATATTTTATAATACAAAATACTATATGTCTCTTTAATTTGACTTTACCATTACCGTAAAGAAAGCACTCACCTGCAAGTAAAACTTTCACCGCAATATTTACAGCAATACGGTGCGTTCAAAAACTTTGCAGCACTTTGATTGGAATTCACAGACGAGGGTAGTTTGCACTCTCTACAGCGACTCAAGTTGCAACAGCTGTTTGTTAGACTTTTGTCTGAATTGCTCTGGTCAGATCGATCGGTTGTACAACCACTCCCGCTACCGCCTGTGCTTGCTGTATTGGCTTTTGTCCTGAAAAAATAGACCTCACAATTGTAAATACGTTTATTTGGGTTCCCGTACAATTTTTACACAGGTAATACAGTTTGTAATTAATGTAGCTAGCTAAATATGTACGGGGAAATAATATTTAAGAGATCTAAATATTAAAATTAAAAATAAGTTAAAAAGAGGTAAAAATAAGTAAGTTCACATTAAAGTGATTGGTAACTAAAAATGTACCTATGAAACTCACGTCAAATTCGTATCCGAATACCGATTCTTCTTGATTCCTGACAAAATTTGTTCCGGATCATGAATTTTGTCGAAAAATGAAACAATCTTCTTCAGTTTGTCCTCTGGAATCTTTGCTTCCGGATCCGTCTGCGTGTTCGAAGCTATTTTATACGCATTATGGGCCATATTTGGTCCAATATTAGTCAAGTTATGTCCATATTGGGTCATATTTGGCCCGTTATGAGTAATATTATTTGGATTGTTCGATAAATTCTCAGGCATGTATCCCCTGTTAGATAAATTCGATAAATATCCCGCATTGGACATGCCTCCGGGTAAATAGAGGCCAGTTGAAAATGTGGACATGTTTGTCCCGAGCTTAGAAATGCCGATATGTTCGTTTTCGTGCTGAATTTTCTCTTGCTCCGTTTCAAATCCCTCATGGCAGTACATACACGTGTGTTTGCGATCTTTGAAGTGGCATAGGTTTAGGTGGTCGTTGTAGTTTATAATACCTAAAATATAAAAATACAACATTAATATAAAAACAAATTAAGATATTATAGTATGTCACGGACAGACTAGTCTCAAGTAACCTACAATAAATTTGGTTAACAGACAGTTTTATTGGTTCATTGTTCTTTTGATTTAGGTATTATTAGCAACTATAAAGCCCTTTTAGTGATATTTTGTTTTTAAAGTAAACTATATGCTTGCCTAATGCCATGAGGATTTGCGAAAGAAAAGTTGGGTTACCATGGGTCACCATGACATCAAAAAAACACTAAAACCGGTCAATTGGTTGTCACGCTATGCTCACCATAAGATACCATGCCGCAGCCAGATATGGGACACGTCCTCAGCACTCGACTGCACGTATGGACGGGTTAGAGCTCTTTTGTATACAAGGGACTATGCTTGACCACATTTCATTGTTATTATTGAAAGAAAATTGCATCTATAGTTGTCATACTTTACTGAGCGAAGTGAAATATGGGAGGTTTATATTTCACCATCAATAACTCAAGTTCTATTAAACCAAACGTCATGCAATTTTGCAAGCATGTAGTTTACTTCAATCATACATTGCAATGAAAAGTTCATCAAAATCGGTCAAGTGGTTGTCTCGCTATGCTCACCATAAGAAACCATCCCGCAGCCGGGTATGGGACACTTCCGCGGCGTGGTGTCCATGAGGCAGTATCTCTGCACAGACTGCACGTAGGAGAGTATGGACGGGTTGCGGAGGTCTTTTAGCGCGCTCTCTGAATGGACCTTCTTGGTGCGACCGCGGATTCTGTAGAGATGTTAAATTTTACTAGTTTTAAAGTAAGTAGTTTTTTTTGAAGTCCAGTCGCAATTGCACACGAGCATGACAACTTTGTACAGCCCTATGTGGCTGTAACATTTTTTACGAAAGCTAGGTGGCACGATTATACAGGAACGAGGGAGACAGGATTTTTTACTACTCCAAGAATACACATACTTATATTAGCAACTACAATCTTGAGCGGCATAAATCTGCGACACCATACCGTTGGCAAAGCATCAAAAGAGCATAGATAAGTAATGTGTTTCGAACATAAAGAAACTGCTAGCATTACCGTTAAGAAAGCACCCACCTTCTAAATCTTAAGCCTCTTCTTCGTCTTTTCTCCCTGTTTGTTAAAATAGGATCACTGGCAGCGTACAATTGGCCTTCAGTGCCTCGACGTAGAGTTGAATCTGGTCTAACTCCAAAAAGGCGCTGGAGGAACCACTGGAAACGAGTCAGCTTGCGTTTTTCAAACCTGGAAATTAATCTCAGTCAAATAAACTTGTTTTATTAATAAATCAAGTTGTGTCTTTTAATAGACACATAACCGCCTTCATTACCTTGGCACCTTGTTTAACTCATCCCCAAAAACTTCTCATTACTTTTCTACTTTTAATTTGATATTTCTATTATAACTAGCACTTAGCAGTGTCCGAGAAATCCGAGGAAAATCACATGTAGGTACAAATACATATATATACAGACAAAACGTGATTCTCGTCATCAGAAGACTATATAGATCTAAGTAACTGCTAAAGTAAGCTGATTTTTAACATTTTAGAAAATATCACATACAAACTTACATGTTAAATTGGTAAAAGTAAGGCAAAGAAAAAACACCTTACCCCATACTATAAGGCTGCGCGTACGCCTGCAGCCTATCTTTATACAACTTCTCCTGCATCTGACTATTCAGCAGCTCCAGGCGTTGACAGTGACAGTTCCTGAGCTGACAGGTGCTGTCAAACTTGTCACTGAACGTCACCGTCTCGGCGAACTTGTCAAACTTGTCAGTCTTGTCAATTTGTGTTGTTATACACGACTGGTCGATGGTTAGATCGTTTATGGCGGTGCCCGCGGACGAATATTCGTTGTCGTATTCGGAGATGGTATTGTCGCCGCTTGACATTTCGTTGGTACCTGGAAGAAATTAATTATATCTTTTATTATATTGAAAAGTAGAATAAAATAATAAATAAATAAATATTTCAGGACAAATCACACAGCGTCATCTAGTCCCATACTAAGCTTACGCTTGTATTATGGGTACTAGATAACTGATATAATACATAGGTATATACTTTTTTTGTAAATACATACATATTATACCTACATTGAAACGACCAAACTCAACACAAATACACATATTTTATTTATCAAAAAATATTTAAATTCTTCTTATCGAATCAGAGTGGCCAACTCTGGTCTCAAGAGTTTATCAAGCCGCCCTAATGGGCCTCACTTGTCACCCGACCTACGGAAGCGCCCAATGCCACTTTAGTATATATAGTTACCGCTTCTAGTAAGGTTTATAAACGGTTACTAGTAACAAACGAATACCTAGTCTTTTCTATGATTTCCTCCATCCGATTGCCTGGAAGATATCGCTCATAATACCTACATAACAAACGTCATTAAAAGTCCATTCAATCGTTTTTAACATAAACAGACATCATTTATTAATAACTAGCTGATTCCCACGACTTCGTCCGCGTGGAATAGTTATTACCATAAAAACGGATCTATTGAATTAACCTTAAAAGATAGACATATACTGTTGCAGACATTTTGTTAGATCATTTCAAGAGAAATAATTGTTACATACATATTTTTTTGATATCTTGAACCGTTTTCGCAGCACACGCAACGGAAGCCCTCAAAGATGAATAATTTGCCCCGTTTTTTCCACATTTTCCATTGTTTCATCGCTCTTATCAGTTGCAGCGTGATGTTATATAGCCTAAAGCCTTCCTCGATAAACGGTCTACTAAACACAAAAATAATTTTTCAATTCGCACCAGTAGTTCCTGAGATTAGCGCGTTCAAACAAACAAACAAACTCTTCAGCTTTATAATATTAGTATAGATTGGAACATGTTCTGCTATCGAATTTAAGTAACCCCAAACATTTTTTACGAATATCTTCAATGTACAGTATTTACGACTCTCTTTAGCTTTATTATAATATATATGTATGGACTAGTGGGTTGCTCGAGGCTTCGCTCGCATTAAGAAGTAAAACTTGCATCCCCTATTACTCCCCTTTAAAAGTGGCATATCCAAAATTCTTTCTTAGCGGATGCCTACGTCATAACATCTACCTGCATGCCAAATTTCAGTCCGATCCGTCCAGTGGTTTGGGCTGTGCTTTGATAGATCGCTATATCATTCAGTCAGTCAGTCACCTTTGAGTTTTATATATTTAAAAAGATAGTAATACCTGCACAAGCATCGCTTTTAGTTCGATGAGATCTTTTGCGCCTCCTATTGCCCTTCTCTTCTTCGCAATCTGGCACTGGCTCCGGTAGGATGCCTGAAAATAAAAACACATTTTTTAAACAAACAGATTGTTGCAATTTGCCTGATATGATAAAGAAAATAGGTATCTTCTAGGTAAGCGTGTTACACCCTAGGCTGCAGCAATGCTTAACATCAGGCAGGCTGTAGTCAAACGTAAACCTATCCCACGTAAATAAAAAAGTGTTTTATAAACATATACATTATCAAAATACGCGTCAAATTATACCACAGAATACAGAAACTAAGTATACCTAAATATGGGTGACATAAACGACGATAGTAGACGAATTCATATTAAATTCATATGCAGCTACAATTATCGGCCTTTTATATCTTTCACCTCTTTGTACGATATTATTTATATTAATGATGAATATTATGAAATAACTAAGCAATAAATTTAAGCCAAAGAATGTTCTTATCCAACAAGAACAATCGGTTAAATATCGCTACATACTGAGCTTATAATTCATAGGTAGGTACCTACGCAATGTTTTAGCAGCCTTATTAGAGAGCCCGTTTCATTCTGCTATTATTACATAGGCTACACAATGCCTGAAACTTACAGCTAAATATAAGAGTATTACTAATTTCAGTACAAATTCAGTACCTAATACAACATATTTAATAAATACTTTCCTTCACAAATTATGTATTATCAAAGTAAAAAGCGTTTGTATGAAAGGATGAAAACTATTAAAAATGCTATGTATACAGATTTTACATTGAAAAACTAATTGCTCACATTAAACATCACATCTGAATGACAAAAACACCCAGATGTTTAGTAAACACAATCTGGTCACCCATCCAGGAGCAGACCGCAACCACCAATAGTTTTTTTCTCAGAATACATTTCTGTATTCTGAGGTTTTTTATTCCAAAATACTTACAATACATTTCTGTCAACAAATCTACTTATCATTGAATATGTTAAGTTTCGATAAAAATGTGGGTAGTTGTAAATTTTAACCAAACAAATATCTATAAAACAACTTAGGAATAACTGTAATTAACTCACAACACACTATCTTTATGCCTTTTCTTATATTCAAATTAATTTTAAATTTGTTAGTGAAAACATGCGCTTTTAAAATATAATTAGGTACAATAAAATGGTTCCACTACTTCCTACCTTATGAGGGTTAACTAACATTTCCTATATTAATAATATATTATATAAGTAAATTATTTAACTAAATTGTATCACGAATTATACAAATGCTAGGCAAAACACGAATTTTTGTGTAATACGAATTTGTTTATAATAAGTTTTATGAAATTACCACACTTACCTATAACACTGGCATCATAAATCTGGAATAATTTCTTCAAACACTTATATTTAGCCTTCAAAACTTCGTGCTTTTTCTTCGGCACCCATTTCCGATCTGTTTCTTCCTCCACATCAATTTCCGGAATGCTCGACAAATCGCCTTTTTTATACATTCTCGAATTAAAAAAAGCACTCACAATTTTGGTGGTCAAATAAAAAAACACACTAGCTATTATAAAGCAATTTTGATACGGTATCATAACGTGTAAATGTATAATATTTGATATATTTATTGTTTTTCGAATATTTTTTTAATTTGCTTGCAATGACGGAGGACATCGTGGTGTGACGTCGTCTTAAATGACGTTTCGATTTGAAAATAGAAATTTGTAAGCAGATTTTTGCTAAGGAGGTTCTTTGAGAAGATCTTCAAAAAGTTTTGAACACATATACCTTTCTCTATTTGCTACTTTGCAACAATACAACTTCAAATCTTGATTCTGGGTAGGTAAGTAGGTAACTAATCTTTCTGCAAGAAAAATATCTTCGTCTCACTCGCACAGCCACCAAAATTATAAATATACCGCGCGCACTCCTTGCCACTCAGAAGTGAGACCTCTTTCCTGTCGACGTGTAACCTTCTTGGAGTATTTAATTTTTAAACGTCAATATGACAGGTCGTGGCAAAGGCGGCAAAGGTTTAGGAAAAGGAGGCGCGAAACGCCACCGAAAGGTTCTTCGCGACAACATCCAAGGAATAACAAAACCTGCAATTAGAAGATTGGCAAGAAGAGGCGGTGTTAAACGCATTTCTGGCTTAATCTACGAAGAAACGCGCGGTGTTTTGAAAGTGTTTCTTGAGAACGTGATTCGTGATGCAGTTACTTACACGGAACATGCGAAAAGAAAAACTGTAACAGCCATGGATGTTGTTTACGCTTTGAAGAGACAAGGAAGAACGTTGTACGGCTTTGGAGGATAAATAGTGGTTTTTAAAATACAGTAAATTTTCTGATTATAAGCACTTTTGACAAGGCCCTTTTTAGGGCCGCATTCGGTTCTATGGTTTCGCAGTTTCTATCATCAACACTATTCGAATTAGTCATTTCACAATGACCTCAATTTTGCCACCAGTCAGTCATATTTTCTTAAATTAAGTACTTATTCCTATTATTTTAAAAGCTATATAAAGGCTATTTTTTTATTATTTTAAAAGCTACTTTGACAGAATTTTTTCTCGGTTTTCATAAAATACCTTGACTCATTTTTATATAGGTACTTGATTCTTGTTAACTAAGAATTATTTGAGTAGTACAAAAATGAAGGCATATCGTTATTCGATTTTGCTAAATTAAGTTTGCCATTGTTTCTCTCAAAGTTACACATTTCTTACATGTTATGTTTGTATGTTGATTACAGTTTCGATATCACGTTCATGTAAATACAATAAAAACGTTCAATAGTTTGCATAATAAACGACAGAAATCGATCTAAACAGCCATAATACAATATCCAAACCCACACACGCATCGAAAAATCAAACTACCCTCATTATTTTTCACTCACAACTTTTATATAAATACGATTCTCTTTCTTTTGCGTTGCCACTCCACTCTCGTTAGTCCACGTATCAACATCAAAAAAATTTAGACAAGTTTACGAAAAGACAAAATGGCGCGCACCAAGCAAACTGCAAGAAAATCAACAGGCGGCAAAGCGCCAAGAAAACAGCTCGCAACAAAAGCGGCAAGAAAAAGTGCACCAGCAACCGGTGGTGTCAAAAAACCTCATAGATACCGGCCAGGCACAGTCGCGTTACGAGAAATCAGAAAATATCAGAAGAGCACAGAATTGTTAATCAGAAAGTTACCATTCCAAAGGTTGGTGAGAGAAATCGCTCAAGACTTCAAAACGGATCTGCGGTTCCAGAGCTCAGCTGTCATGGCGTTACAAGAAGCCAGCGAGGCATACTTAGTGGGTCTGTTTGAAGACACAAACCTCTGCGCGATTCACGCAAAAAGAGTTACCATTATGCCTAAAGATATTCAACTAGCGAGGCGAGTGAGAGGCGAAAGAGCATAAAAGAATAATAAAGGTAAAAGAAGATAGAAGGAAAGAAAAAGAAGATATAAAATATACAAAGTCACGTATGAAAATTTAAGATTTTAATAGAGAATTCAATAAAAGGAGCATATAAAACTAAATAACATCAAATATGACAAAGTCCTCTTAAGGACTGCAAAGTTTCAAAGTTTCCGAATAACACACTAAGTACGTTTATAGGGTTAGAGTTAACTATATTATTTATCACTAGTGAACGCCCGCGGTTCGATCATATTATATTGGGATAAAAACTAGCCTATGACACTCTAAGGTTTCATACTACTTACATACCAAACATCATAATGATCTGTTCAGCCGTTTTGGGCGTTCAAATAAACAGACCAAAAATATAAAAACTACAGAAACGTGTTTTGTTATCGATTTAAAGTATACCTAAACATTGTTTTTCTTATATTTTCAATGTACAAGTTTTTGACCCTCTTCAGCTTTATTATATGTAGGTATGGATAGATTGATTATATTTGAAGGTCCTGCTAATTATAACAAAATAATGCAGTTTGAGTTCAGAACAAGACTAATTTATTAATCCACCTTCATTTCTATATTATATACCTAAAGTATATAGAACTACCCTTATTTCGTAATTAATATTTAAACACATACATAACACCTGCGAGTAATTTAAATAACCGTTTAAAAACCTATATTATAACCCAGGGGATTCCAAATCTAGAGTAAATGGGTTTCTTCTAGGTAAGCGTGCTACATCTTAGACTACAGTGGTGCTTAACACCAGGCGGGCATAGTAAAACGTAAGCCTATTTCGTAATAAAAAAAAACCTACATGTCTTGGCATTATCAATAATCTTAAAGGTAAATCATAGGTAAAAATTGGAATTGACCTAACAAATCGATTATTTATATTTTTGTTAATTTTTTTGTTATAAAACTTGTATGAATGTTTCATGAATCGATTAGAAATAACTTTAATATTTGGTACAAGTTTTTGACTCCAAAACTTGTTATTTCAATCAGCTTCAGCGAAAAACCTGTAATTTATTGTTTTTAATTGTTTCGTACTTTAACTGTACAAAAAGCAATATATCGATACATATAAATTGTATAATTCATATGGATTTGGGCCCAAATTAATTTGTTTAGTTGAAAAAAACTACAGAAACATCAGCAAAATGTGTGTAGGTGGTACCAACTTATTTTGCTTTAAAAAACTCAGAAACGCGTTGAAGTCTTTTATATGATCAATAATACTTTAATATTTGAAAAAGAAATTAATATTGCTTTGATTTAATTCTGTGAACTATTATTTTTGATACTTAATAAAAAAAAAACATTATTAATTTGTTGTTGTATTTAATTATTAAGTTTATTTTAAAACCGTAACTTTGCTCACAATAATCCGCTATAAAAATAATGATTAGGATTATCCATTAATACCTATAAACTATATTATTTATATCTTATTTGTCCCTATTTATAAACTGCAATTTTTCAATTTATTATTGTAAACTAAGTTAGTAGGTAATAATGGGTAAGCTAAATTATGATAAAAAATCATGGTAAGTAAACCATTCTTTATAAACATTTACTGTTATCTTAATAATTTTATATCAGGCTTTTTAAATCTAAATACAATCTGGTTTAATAAAATCTTCTTATCGAATGTGGCCTGTATTCACATTAAAAAGTTGAGCATAAAAAATAATAAGTGCTTGGCTCCTATTGGTCGATTTCATAATTTGTCGCTCTCTCTCATCATAACATGTTGAAACATGAACAAATCGATATAATCTCGAACATACAAACTCACAATTTCAATCGGTTAAAATTAGAATTACTTACATTACAATATATTACGTTACATTACATTTCATAGAAAACTACTGAAAATTTTCAACACTTCAAGACTGCTTAAAATACATGAAGATAAGTTATTTCAATACCAACTTCAATATTCTCAAGATTCATTCTAAGCTTTCAAGACTGTTGCTGACAATTCAAGACGGGCAAGGTCAACTTCAGGACTGTTGATCCGAATTCAAGACTTTCAAGACTGTTTCTCGACTTTCCAAGAGCTGCAACATCAGTTTCCAAGACTCAAAATGTCAAAAGTGTCGAAAACTCGCTCCAAGATGCGTTCAAAGACCGAGCGAGCAGGGATTTGTTTCCCAATTGGTAGAATACGTAAATTCTTGAAGAAGGGAAACTTTGCACCCAGAGTCGGATTTGGCGCGCCTTTATATATGGCTGCGAGTTTGGAATATTTGGCTGCGGAAATCTTGGAGCTATCCGTGGAAGTCGCGAAGCAGAATAAAAAGCTTCGAATATCACCAAGACACGTCCTTTTAGCTATCAGAAACGATGAAGAATTAGACAGAATGCTGAAAGGAGTGACCATTAGTCGAGCCGGTGTGTTGCCGATCATACAGCCGCAGTTATTGCCGAAGAGAACGGCGAAACCTAAAGCGGAAGAGTCCGAAGAAGAATAGTTTTGGAGTGAAGGCGATTGATTGACAAAGTCCCATTGGGACTGCAGTTCGTTCTTTGGTTTCGGAATTTGACACTCTAAGTCGTTTTATTTTTAATTATAAAAAGTATAAATCGTTGAAAAATTAAGTATCTGTAAAACTACAAAACGGATAATGATATTTAATAGATAGTGTTTCAAGGGGAACGTTTTTATGTATAATAATGCGGTTCTGTCTGCTCGCTAAGGAATTTCATCCCTCTCTTTTACTCTTGGTATTACTTCCATGCTGCTATCTTGTTCTCCTATCTCGAATAATAAGTCTTCACATTTTATAGATGAGGGTAGTTTATCAAATTTTATTGGGAGGTGAAAGTATTGAAAAGTTTGAATGTTTTGTTTGTTTTTAACGCTCCATCGTAGGACATATTTGCTTACCATCAGGCAAACTATGGTCAAGCGTAAACACGTTTAGTTTTAAAAATCATTCTTTCAAAATCTGTTTTGATATCTATCTTCAACTCTTAATAACTCACGTTTTAAGCGAAATTGTTTTAGTTGGGTCATCCGTGATGGTTTTTAATTAAATCTATCTGTCTAACTAAACATATAATAAAGCTGAAGAGGGTCGAAAGTCTGAACATTGAAGATATTTAAAAGTAAATGTATGGAGATATTTCAAATTGATAGCAGAACACGTTATCATCGGTCTTCAAGTCGAGAGTAAACCGGTTTCATCTAGGCAAGCGCGCAAGATCGTAGATTATAACGTTGCTTAACATCAGACAAGTTGTAGTCAGGCGTGAGACTATTTCATTTAAAAAAAAAAACAATTTCTAGATATTTTGCCTGTTTGTCTATGTACTTGTTTGTGAACGCTCATCACACAAAAACGGCTGCACATATATCATCATGATTTTTTATATGTAGGTATGAGGTCTTAGAAGTGTCATAGGCTACTTTTTATCCTGCAATAAAGCGAGCGAAGCTGCAAGCAGCCACTAGTAAAAAAAATGTCATATATTTCGGACTCTAATTTCATACCAAAACCAAAGCAAAATAAAATAGCTTTAAAAAGTAGCCATTGTGTTCATTCTGGGTCTAATTTACTTCCATGCCAAATTTCATCTAAATCGGTTCAGCCGTTTGAGTTTGAAGAAGTAACAGACATAGGTACACTTACACTCACAAACTTACGTCTTTAGAATGTACATACATACGTAAATAAAGTAATGCCACATGTATGTTCGAATAATCTTTCTTCAAAGCGAGAGTGAATCGGTTCTTACTGGGTAAGCACGTTCCATCCTAGACCGTAATGGTTGCTTACCATCAGGCGAATTACGATCAAGTGCAAACCTATTTCTTCCTAAAAAAATGTATGTATTTTCATTATTTATTCATCTAGCAAGCTTTCGTTCGCTATTGTCTATCTATCTTTAAGAGGAACTGTTCGATCCGTATGTATGTGATTTCTGAGAATTATACAATACAATACAATATATCTTTATTGCACACCAAAATAAATTAATTACAATAAAAGGACTTAAACTAAAAATAATGTACAAGTGGGCGGCCTTATCACCTTGAGTGATCTCTTCCAGGCAACCTTAGAATAATTATATCAAAATTGAGAATGATGATCCACTACTATATCTTCTATCTATTCATATAATAAAGCGTAAGAAAGTAGAAAATCTGTACATAGAAGATTTAAAAAAAACCGGCCAAGTGCGAGTTGGAAACGGAAATACATCATTTGTGAAAAGTTTAGCTTTCTAGCTATCATGGTATATGAGATACAGCCTGGAGCAGACAGACAGACAGCGGAGGCTTAGTAATAGTTAGTAATAGGGTTCCGTTTTACCTTTTAAAATACTGCTAAACGGATTATCATGATTTCTTACACGCAGGTAATATGAGATCTTGGGAGTGTCATAGGTTACTTTTCATCCCGAAATTATGCGAGTGAAGTCGCGGGCATCCACTAGTAGCAGATATAGGTTTGTAGGCTTTATGTAGGTTAGGTATACTATAATTTAAAAACAACGTTATGTTGTAGCGCTGGTATACACGCTACGCTACTATAACGTCTTCAAAAAGTTTGATACTGTATTCTGCCAAGCAATATAACTTCTAAATAAACTTGTAATGTTTATACGCAACCGACCTAAATGTTACAAACTAAAAATTTGCGCGATTCAGAAATACGGTGATATTATACAGCGACATCTAGTGAACTGGATCATATAACTGGACTTCAAACGACTTGTTCTATATGTCGTAGGATAATTCGATACTTCGAATCTTCGCGTAAATCCTAGGGGTTTTGCGAAAACGCGGATAATTAGACATAGGCGAAAAGAGACATGTTTTGAAAGAAGTTGGCTCCTCCTCGCTTCGCTCGTCGTCGCATGTGCGTGGTAGAAAGCAACCTAACGAACCTAATCTACCTTCTGTCACAGACAAGTGACTTCGAGTCCACCACTTGCACTGCAACAGGACTTAAATCCTGACTTTGTCCAGTAAGATTTGATAATTTTTCGCCTATGTCTAATTATCCGCGTTTTCGCAAAACCCCTAGGATTTCCGCGAAGATTCGAAGTATCAAATTACCCTACGACATATACAAAAGACCAACAAAAAATGTATGGAGAGAACATTTATTTATTTACTTACTTAAAACGGTAACAACCAATTACATTAATTAAGAAATTAAATATCAACACACTTAGTCATTTAATTAGATATCTTTAAATTTAATATGTATCATTTCGTTCACAAAAAGATAGGTAACAATAAATTATAAATTACATTCAAGTTGTCACAAAAAGTATCACACGCGGGATAGAGAGCGAAGAATGCGTTGAGGCGACAGATCGGGCTGAGGTTCGGGCTATCGTATGAGCGCGGCCATTATGAACATGTTTACTTATTGGAAGTTGCAGAACTAATGTTGCTCAGTAACTCAGTAATTACAGTAACTAGGTATAGTCTGTCAATTTCATGTGTGAAATATTACGAAAATAAGACGGTGTAAGAAGGATCTATGTTTCCTTTCTTTCTTTTTTTTCCTTCAACGTATCAGCATTGTCATCCAGCGTGGTAATGCGGCCAGTTTGCTGGGCACGCTGCCCTCTGGTTGGTTGGTTTGGCTGGAGCACTTAGATTATTTTTAGGCTTTTCTAAAGATTTAACACTATAAAATCTATACTAATATTAAAAAGCTGAAGAGTTTGTTTGTTTGTTTGAACGCGCTAATCTCAGGAACTACTGGTACGAATTGAATAAATATGTTTGTGTTGAATAGACCATTTATCGAGGAAGGCTTTAGGCTATATAACATCACGCTGCAACTAACAAGAGCGAAGAAACAATGAAAAATGTGGAAAAAACGGGGAAAATTATTCATTTTTGAGGGCTTCCGTTGCGTGCGCCTTAAAAACGGTTCAAGATATCAAAGAATTATTACCCTTGAAATGATCTAACAAAATGTTCACAACAGTATGTCTAACTTTTAAGATTAACTCACTAGAACCGTTTTTATGGAAATTATTCGACGCGAAGTCGCTGGCACCGGCTAGTATGTAAATATATTAATAATAAAAAAGTTAATAAATAGGTAGTTACTGGTTGTGTCTCTATTCATAAATAAATTAATTTAGTTGTAAGTTTCAGTATCTTAGTCCTAAGATACTACAAAAATAAACATATAAAATTTAATTCAATTATAAGTAAATGTCAGTCATGTTTGTACAGACTACAATGTTACAAACGTGACGTTTGCGCGATTTAGAAATTCCCGCTACGTTATACAGCGACATCTAGTTACTCGCACAGTTAATGAAAAACCGCATAACCTAGTTTTATCATCTACAATAATTATTGAATGTTGCCGCGACAAATTTAAAAACACGTTTTTGTGTATCTATTTCTTTTTGTACAAAATTAAAATACTTGTTTGTTATATTATCAATATCATTGTACCTACTGGTAAAAAAATAAAACGAGTTCACAAAATCGAGAGAAAAGAAATTCTGCGATGATTTTACTATAGTTGAGAGTGTCTAAATTTAGGAAAACCACAATTTTCAACAAAGTTATGTGGTTAAGAAAAGTGTATAATATTTAATTTCATTTCAGGAACGAGAGTATGTAGATGGTCTTACTAATATTGTAGTGGCTGAATTGAAAGGAAAACAGTTTTTACAAATATTTTACTGTAGTTGAGTGTCTAAATTTAGGAAAACCACAGTTTTCAACAAAGTTAGTTCAGAAAAATGTCTAAATTTATGAAAAAAATAACAGTTCTTTATATAAAACAGTCATTATATTGGCAACAAACACACAGACACGTCAATAAACCCCAATATTAGTGAGCATGTGCGTGAGTATCATCTGATGCACGTCACGGAACACTGTGCGCACGTTGTCGGTGTCCGTCGCCGTCGTGAAGTGGAAGTAACACTCTCTGGGTCTGGAAGCTTCTAGAATGACGAAGCGTTCTGCTGAAGCTGACAGGTTCTTGCGTTCACGCTTCTTGCTCGTTATGTCCTGGAATAAGACGGAGAAATTGGGATAAAAGTACTAGGTAAGGCTGGTTTTGGTTAGAGAGGTTGACTAGAATGTTTCCAATGAAGTGTCCATGTTATTTTAAAAATTACTTAAACATACAGAAGAGAAAGCAAAAAAGAAAACTTACAAAACACAGATAATTTTACAATAAACTCAGCACACCGTCCATACTGTCGCCGTGCGGCATATTTCCTCATTGTTATTTTATATTATTTTGACGCTTAAATGGCTCGACCGATTTTGATAAAATTTGTGCAGAGATAGCATAGTGTCCATAATAACACCAGCGTTTTTTGCTATCTCAAGTTAGTACTGTAAAAATCTCCTAAACAGAGTGTAAAATGATCCCTTTAACTTCTCAGGGAATAAATTTTGTACATTTTCGTATCCATTTTTGACAGACGATAACTAGAGTACAAATCATTATATCGATATAAAATTAAACATACATATATATTAATTCCAGCCAATCATTTAAACACCAAGACCGGCAAAATCGGTCCAAAAATTAACAAGAAATTGAGTACTAACCGCAAACATGCTTCTAATAAACAGTCGTGTCCTGGTATATTCGTCAGTGCCGTCTCTGTATTTGCTGTAGTTGGGGAAGTGTGGTTCTATTCCTCGACCTGACTCCACCTTCTGCTGGAGAATGTCCTGTTTGTTGAGGAACAGAATAATTCCTGCTTCTAGGAGGAACCTGGAATGAAACGGCTTGTCTAAAAGAGCTTGATTTAAGTATAAAGATAGCTATAATACTATGACGCGACGCGTGACAAAATGCTGGCCTTTTTCTTGCTCAACGTATCAGCATTGCCATCCAGCGTGGTAATGAGGCCAGTATGCTGGGCACGCTGCCCTCTGGCAGTGAGTGGGCTGAAGCACTTAGGCTTTTCTAAAGATTTTCTAAGTGACCCCCTTTTTTTGTTGTAGTTAAAAGTAGTATGTTTAGTTTATCTTCTTTTGTTTTCATGTATTATTATTGTACATCAATGTTCCAGTTTAGGTTTAGGTACTTTATTATTTGTAATATTTATTTGAGATCCCAGGGCACGGCACTTAGTCCGATTTTGTGTTTCTCGTTTACACCTGTTTCCTGCTACCTGTTATAAACTGTTATATTTAGTAAAACTCAAAACTAAGAAAGATAGTTTATATCATAAATTGTTGGAATCTAAACTAAGATTTCGTCTCTAGAAAACGAAAAGCATAGGTTTTGTAGTCTCGTAGTTTTATCAAAAAATATGTTTTCATACAAAATGTTTTTTCACTAAATCCTCACTTTATTTGCATGAGATAGGCTCACGCTTGACTACAACTTGCCTGATGTTAAGCAACGTTATAATCTACGATCTAGCGCGCTTGCCTAGAAGATACCGGTTTACTCTCTACTTGAAGACCGACAAATTATAGTTCGAGGGGAATAGAGATTCCGGCAAGGAGTTCCACAGTTTGGCTGTTCGCACGATGAAAGTCGAAGCAAAACGCTTGGCGGGAGTCTTTGGAACCTCAACTGTATAAAGGTGCCTACTTGCCGTACCTATACTATTATAAGTTTGACGTATTTGTGTATTGTATCTTGGACCTTAGTTCTTAAGAAATCTTTAATCAGACACCGACCTGCTTTGCCAAACATCTTCAAATAACACGAGAGCTTCCTTCAGCCGATTCTGCGTGTTATCTTCCCGTAAAGTTTGATCATAATCGCTACAGGCGACCAGAAACCATATTGCGTGGATGCCTTCGAAAACCTGATAAAAAAACATAATATAATAACATTACATAATTATATCTGACCAAAAAAGGTCAGACCTATGTTTTTATTTTGATAAAATTATCATAGCATTACATAGTTCAAATGTTACCCACATTTTTAGGCGTTATATTAGGTTTTTAAAACCATACAATTATTTTAAAATGGATTCTCCTTTACGTGTTAATTTGTGATAATTCGAATGATAATTAAATTTTACATCTATTTTAGCACTTTTACGCAACAATTTTCCCTCATTAATAAATAATCAAACTAAATTAAAGCCTTATCACTAAGTGCCTGACAGAAACTAAATAGCAATGCAAGTTAAGTGCGTTATCAAATTTTCATCAGGCGTTTACCTAGTGTTTTCAAAAACCTAGCATAAACTTTTGGAATACAGCTATATATTGGTTAAAATATGTATATTTTCAAAGGTATTGGAATAAAGATTTACTTGAATCCATTTTTTTCTTTCTCCCCTTTGCCCTCCGACGTCAAACATCCAAAAATCTTGAACACCACCGTGCATTGACTTTGGTACCTGAAACAAAATTTTACATGTATGGTAATAAATAATTCTTTAACATGCATAACATATAAGCAACTGATATTAAACGAGGAGGTTCTTGATTCTCATTTAAAGGAACTTTTAATCATGCAACATTCATAAATAAATCTCAAAAAATTCATTCACTACCTATTGTAGGTACAGGTTAGTAAAAGTGTTTAACAAAATGGGGGCGCCACTTGTCATCTTGCCATTCTTCCTATTTGATGTTAAGTATATTTGTAAAATGGTACCTAATACATTCATTTGTATTGTATTGTAGCAGTATTATATGAGTAAGTTTATTCAGGTTAATTTCTACGTATTTTTTTTATGATCTTACCTTTACTTTAAACTCGATTTTCTGTATGCCGGTGGTTTTCTGTCGACACCGCAGTATGTCTGCGTCTGACGGCAAGTAGTCTGCCTTCTCTATCAGGTCTATTCTGTCCAGAAAGCTGGGGATAGAAATAATAAATAAGGTAAGATATTGAATCAGTTGTTACCTACTTTGCGGAAATCCATTGTAAATGAAACTCTGGAGAAATAAGTAGTGTGGGGCTAGGTGGCACTGTGTGCAATGTCCCGATTTTTTTTATTTATTATTTAACTTACTATTCAGCGCTATCTATGAGTTGGTACTCGCTGGATCTCTTGAAGCACTCTCTGACTCCACCGTCACGCCACAGGCAGCGGACGTGATCGAAATATTCCTGAAATCAACATTTATAACCCGGTCACATTATCTCGAGACCTGATGACGATGACGTCTCGTCGCGTCGGCGCTCTGATATGGTCCACTAGCATCCTCTAGTAGGATATTATTATAAACAATAAGATTTCCAACAAAACAAATATTGTGTTAATTAATTTAATGTAGGTAATTGGGGCGGGAGGTTCGCATTCCAGCGAGGTCTCGATTGTCACATTTATTCATTTTATTTTTATTTATTACAACTATCATTATCACATAACAATATTGGTGAAAGTTTGCGTATGTCTAAAGTACATCCATACATTTTTTTCTGATATATCTTCTATGTACAGATTCTTGACCCTCTTTAACTTTATAATATGTATAGACGATCTTGTTGTACCCATTTACTATAGGTACATAATCTTTATTAATCTTCATCATGAACTGCTGGGACACAATATTCTTGACATTCTGGAGGCCTTTGCTCAAAATCTGAGAGCATGAGTCTCTCGTGTAAGGAACTAAAGAAAACTCCCTAATGTGTAAATTCTGCGGGGGAATCACGACCCTCAGTAATGAGGAATGTGCCTGGAGAAGGAGGAGGAGTAAATAAAAAACGTAACATACCTCAGTATACTCCTCCGGTCCATCCGCCCCGATCCTCAACACGTACTGTTGAGAGACAATGTTCTTGACATTGTGGAGGCCTATGCTCAGCGCGGACATGTTGCGCACGATGTCGTAGATGGCCTCGTGGATGTTATGACGGATGTGCTTGGTTTTTTCTTGGCGTTCGCTGGAACAAGACTATTAATTAAGTTGGAGTTTTTTTTCTAAAAGTTGTTTGATATTGCATGTTAAGTTTTCATGAAAAGTGTGTTTGAAATCTGCAAACAAGCATTATTATTGGACATTAAAAGGTTTTAAAAAAACTATCTTAAAACCAATGAATAATGCTTCATAAAACGGAAATATCCGAGGAAAAAAGAAAAGCTTGCAAGATATTAAATCGAGTCATCAACAGAGCTTTTATTGACTTTTTGTTACAGGCAACAGTCAAAAGAGTAATTGAAAGGACTGTGTTTGATGGTATAAGCGAGTGTGGGTCAGCGGTTCCAGTGTCTGCTTTTCATCCAAACGCACCCTGGTTCGAATCCGGCCCTACACTAATGACTTGTATTTTCATGTTAAGTGTAGATTTGCACTCACGGTAAAGGAAAACATCGTGAGGAAACCGACATGTTTGAGAACCACAATTTCCGAGGACATGTATCTTCCGTGGAAGGACCTGGGTGCCCACCACGATGTATCTGCCCAAGAAAACCTCCCCTAACGAATTCATTCTGCGGGGGAGTCACGACCCTCAGTCATGAGGAAATACGACTCAAGAGAGAGAGAGAGTTAGATGGTATGTTTGATTCTCGTTCAAGCCATAACAGAGTGACGGATGATCGTGATGTTTGCTAATATCCTAAGAGCGACACAGCCAACTTTTTGCCATCCACTAGTCAAATTATTATTTTTACAATAATAAAATATAAAAACAAGGGAAGAAAAACTAAACATACTACTTCTGACTACTAAAAAAAAGAGACACTTAGAAAATCTTTAGAAAGCCTAAAGATAATCTAAGTGCTCCAGCCCACTACCAGAAGGCAGCGTATTTTTACATATTTCTTACATACCTTGTCGAAAATCCTTGAACGTGTAATATTTTCATTTGCTTGATTATTGTAGTTTTACCACTCTCGCCGGTTCCCAAAAGCAGTAGTTTTATGGCCTGTAAACACACATATAAGTAGTTTTAGAAATGGAGTCTATATTAGAGATTTAGTTGTGAATTTACCTGGTTCGAATCCGGCCCTACACCAATGACTTGTTTTTCAAGTTATGTGAGGATTTGCACTCGCTTAACGGTGGAGGAAACCGACAGGTTTAAAGACCACTATATACGAGGACATGTGTCTTCCGTGGAAGGACCTGGGCGCCCACCACGATGTGTCTGCCCAAGAGAACTCCCCAAACGATTTAATTCTGCGGGGGAGTCATGAGCCTCAGTCATGAGGAAATACGACTCAAACAGAAAGAAGCCTCATGGCTACTTGTGTCATCACAAGCGTTTGCATTATATGAGACTAGATGGCGCTGTGTGATTTGTCCCGGAATATTTGTATTTTTTTTTACAAGAAATGGGTTTGCACTTGACCGTAATTCGCCTGATGTTAAGCAATAATTACGGTCTAGGATGGAACGTGCTTACCCAGTAAGAACCGATTCACTCTCGCTTTGAAGATCGCAAGGTAATATTTATTTTGGTTGTAGGTATTTACCTGATTATAAGTCTTGATCCATTGCTTGATTTCTCTGTCTATTTGCTTGGAATGGTCTTCATCGTCATCTGTGCCTTTCATACAAGGTATTAGACGCATTTTGTAGCTGAAAACAACACGCACTACATCTATCTATACATCTAAATATATACAACTCAAAGGAGACTGACTGACTGACTGACATAGTGCTATCAACGCACAGCCCAAACCACTGGACGGATCGGGCTGAAATTTGGCATGCAGGTAGATGTTATGACGTAGGCATCCGCTAAGAAAGGATTTTTGGAAATGCACACTTTTAAAGGGGTGAAATAAGGGATGCAAATTTTACTTCTTAATGCGAGCGAAGCCGCGAGCACCTACTAGTATTATAATAAAGCTGAAGAGGGTCGAAAGTCTGAACATTGAAGATATTTAAAAAAATGTTTGGAGATTCTTCGAATTAATAGCAGAACATGTACCAAAAATTTCAAGATTTTATTTTCTGTTTATCTGTGTCTCTGTTTGTCTGTTTATTTAAACGCTCATCACGCAAAAACTGCTGAACGGATCATCATATTTTTTATATGTAGGTAGTATGAGGTCTTAGAAGTCTCATAGGCTACTTTTTATTTTAAAATAATGCGTGTGAAGCAACGGGCGGCCACTAGTCTCAAATAAAAAAATACACTTTTTCATCTAGCTCGATCACCCATCCAAAAACTGAGCGCAACTACAGTACCTCAACTTTGCTAATCGCGAAAATATCATAATGCACTAAACAATAGAGGTTTTTTTATACTTACTGCAATATATCCAAATATTATCCTTATAATTATCAGCACTATTATAAAATTTCTTTTAAAAATATTGATAGTGAAACTCCAATGTTTTGAATGTACCTGCGGTCACAACGAAATCACTGTATGAAATTGAATATTTATCAATAAAAATGATAATAATTTATTTATCAATTGATATTAATTATAATCTGATGTTTATCTGATAATTTTCAGTTATTTTATTGGGTGTTATTTGTTATCATTTGCATGTGGAATTATTTATGTGTGTGTTGCAAGAAAGGAAATGCTCGTAAAACAGCTGATTGGAGTATTCTTAATGATTAGTAAAGTTATATATTTACATATTAGATCCGTTATCTGGTACCCATGATACAAGCGTTAGCTTAGTATGGGGCTAGATGGCGCTGTGTGATATGTCCTGATTATTTCTATGCAACTCATACGCACGAAAGGATATACTTCTATTTTTTATAGTCCTTCTTTATGACTCGTATCCCTATTTACTGAGGGTCGAGATTCCTCGCTAAATAAATTAATTGGGAGAAGATCGCTGACACATTTATTTATAGTAAATTAAACAAAGCTTTATAGTAAAGGCAAAGAGCTTTGAAGTTCAATGAATATTTTTCTTCCAGGTAACCTTGCTACATCCTAGCCTACAGACTGTAGTCAAACGTAAGCCTGTTTCACCATTATTTTTATCAAAAAGGATATACCTTCGAGCATCAATATACAAAGAATCCCTAAGCGACGCATCAAAAAGTTTGTTCATAAACGCTTTTGTAGGTCGAATGTCGAATGCCATGTTTTTAGATTCACTGACATTGATTGATTGAATGACATTGTAGATTCTTGATTTAGATTCATTCTCGAAGTTTAGATCCTTTTTAGAACAGTTTAGAACTAATGTAGATAGCTTGGAGGAAATATCACAATGATTGATGCTCGAAGCAATGATATGATTCTTGGCCGAGGTAGATAGGTATCTTAGTGGTTACATTCTCTTTGGATAGGTACATAGGAACTACAATTTGCTCACCCAAACAAAGGTTTTAATAGGCACAATTACAATTTACAAATAAATTGAACAACTACAAGTAGCGCCGCCATATTTTCTACACCTTTTTAGTCGAGGTAAGAAACCTAGATAAGAAGCCAAGCTCAAGGCAACGATATAAAGTAATTTTATCGTTTTTTTTTCAACATTCTGAATGTCAATATACGATACCGGGAGCCAAGTAAAATGGGGAATATGGCAGTGGTTGTAAACATTTTTGTTTTTGTCTTACGATGCAAGAACTAGTTGTATTTTTTTTATTATTTCACGCCTCAAAATTGGTCAATTCCTTATTGTGTTGTGTGTAGATAAGTAAAATGAATAGTCGATCAATTTGGTTATTCTAGACAAGTCCTGTACATAATATGCTGTGCCAATAGCAAAAGTTTTTATTTGAGTTGCCATGAAGCTTTATTAACTAACTAACTCAACTAACGAATCGATTCTGCAGGGGAGTCACGACCCTCAATCATGAGGCAATCGTCTCAAGAGAGGGAGGGGCTTTTCTACCATTTTAAATACATCAATACGTACGAAAAATAAATGTTTTTTTATTCATTTTACTCTTACCATACAAACCCCATTCCGATATCCTTGTAAAGTGAGTAGGTATCTACAAAAGGTTGCGCACCCCTGCTCCCAGCTGGCAGGCAGCTGCGCGCGACCGTTACGCGGTGGCATGGCACGTGTGCTGAGTTGGTGACCCCTGGCTTATGTCTGTAAGCTCTACTGGTACTTTCGCACCTCTGCTGTTAGTAAATAATATACCTAAGTGGTAAAAGGAAAGAAAAAAATCGTAAAATATAGAAAGAACTAACAACATACCACTATTGTCATGAATGTTGATTTAAGAATTTTTATGATTATTGCCATTATTCTAAAAATCTTAACGAAGCCAGTTTAGAAATTCCCTGTAATTATATTAATTAAGCTTGTGAATGTGACATGGCATGTTGGTAATAAAGAATTTCACTACATTTAATATCTGAAATACTGGTATCGAGAGTTTTCTAACCACCCTAAGGGCCTCTAGCACGGCTTAGTGTACGGCACGGTTGTTGTACTATGATGAACAGCAACTTAATGAATAAAATAATCTTCATCGAAGACTACAACGACAATCATGTAACTTTAGTGATCGCGAAAGAATACTGTACTCAACTGAGATAAGAGCTCTAAGAAAAAGATTTTAAGTGGCTTAGAAATAGACCAAAAAGTAGGTATCTCTTAAAAAAACTCGTTTTGACCATGACATTAACCGAAATAAAGTCCTTACTCAATATTATTTTATTATTATCAACAAAACTTACGATTCCCCTCCAAAGCTTTCTATTGAAGTTCATTCAATAATTACTTTTGCAAAACTGTTTGCCCTTTAGTTACAAAATTTCACACAATTTTGTGTCTAAAATATTTCACTCATAGAACTAAAATCCTATAAAGGTTTGGTTTCACATAAGGCTTTTTGAATCAGAAAGAGGAAACCCACATCTGCGTAGATGTCAAACAAAAACAATCGTTATTTTTTTGATGATAAAATTTAAATTGCTGCAAAAGGTTTCTATATTTTTTCAAACTTATAGCTCGTGCCAAGCCATGGGGTGCGCAGTCGCCGTTTCCGATTTTTTTGAAAATGGTATCCTATCCCCTTCGGCAGTTGAAAGGTGACCGTTGAACAAAGCACACGTACTTACGAACCGTTAGATTAAAGTAATAATAATAAGAAAAAGTTTAAGATAAGTGAGTGTTTTATGGTGATAGTGAAAGAGTGTCTAACAAAAATATAATTCAAACAAGTGTATACGATCTATAAATAAACTTACCTACCAAATATTACTAAAATTAAGAACCTTTTTTGAAATAGGTATCTAGTGAACCAAATAGTTTTTAAACTAACTTTAAGATAAAACCAAACTTATTCCAAATTCCTAACATAACTGAACTAAGTTCTATCTAAGTGACTAAGTTAGCTCTAAGTTAAGAACTCGTCCGTTACGGTCAAGAACCCACCCTAAAGGAATCATGGTCCAACGAACGCATAAAAATAACTTAAGTTTAAAAAAAGTATTTACCTTATTCTAATTTATTTCTTTACTTACCTACTTTAAAAGTTGGGGAAAATAATACGCTTACAAAAATTTAAGAAGAAAACAAAATGGATTCTCCAAAAATAGTATACAAATATTACTCTAACCCCGCATTTTGTGGACAAAGTGAGTCAATATTCGGTCAACAATGCATCACGAAGATTATTTCTCCGGAAAGGAAAAGGATGCCTCCATTGGGAGCCAATTCACCGAGAAAACACATGGAATTGAGCAACAGGATTCTAAGAACAGATATATCAGACAATCCTTTGAGAATGTCACCAATGGGAGCTTCTAGAATGATCCAAAAAGAGGAACCGCCAGAGCTACCGCCAAAACCAGCGAAATTCCGACAATTTCAACGACAATCATCTTTAATACATAAACCAACAAGACAAGTCAGATGTCGTACAAGAAGCGAAGATCTTGAAATGGCTCAATTTAGACGACAAAAACAAAATAGATACGACAGAAACGCCGAATCAGATGATGGATTGGATGACAGTCGCACGAAACACAGATACGAAATCATACAAGATCTAGAAGACATTGCTGATTACTCTCCAACAAAGAAAAGAATAATCGAGGCAGATGCCAGCGAAATAGAAGAATACAACGTAGACGGGCCAGACGATAACGAACTGAAAGAAATACCAACGGAAATAGTCAAAACTGTCAACGGAAAAACGCTTCGCTACGCCATAGTATCTTCGGAAGAAGACCCACCGCTAAGAGTAACTTTTACAAATCAAAATATGCAAATGTCCCAAAGGAATTTAATAGCAACACAGAAACTACACGAATTACTTTCAACGCCACGGAAGTTAAAAAGCTATGCAAGTCAACCGTCGATTCGTATGACGCCAAAGCAGGATAGTCCTAGATATGTTGGTACACCAAAGAAGATTATATCAAGCACACCAACCCAAGTAATAACGCCCTCAAAATCTTGTGCAAATCTCACTTTGAACCGAAGCGCTGGAAGTCCCATATCTCCAAAAGCACAACAGAAATTGAGCTATGGTTTGGAAGAGTTTGAAAAACCTGATGTCTTTGTCACGAGCGTAAGAGACAGAAGTATGGAGTTGGATAGAGATGTGAGCAGAGAGAGCAGGAGAGACGATCGAAGGTTCGAGAGAAGAAACACCAGTGTGAGGATGGATAAGACTACTGCTGTTATTGTGCCTAGGTGAGTGAATGTTTTTAGTTTTCTGGCTAGCTTTTACTATCTAATTGAAAATATGTTCTTCTTCTTATCGAATGAGAGTGGCCAACTCTGGTGTCGAGAGTTTATCAAGCCGCCCCAAGGGCCTCTGACATGGCTTTACGACTGTCGTACTAGACAAACAACCGGGACCTACGATTTAACATGTCATCCGACCCACGGAAGCGCCCTAAAATTTGAAAATCTGTTACAAAACTAAATAATGATGATAACGGTATGTTCTAGCAGCCTTATTTGAGAGCCAATTCCAATCTCGTCTAGAACGACAAGCATGCTCCATCTTCAACCACAGTCGCGGTTATGCGCCTGTCAAATGTCTAAAATGTTTAACAAATAATCTAAGTTTTGATAAGAGAGGCTCTATTTTATTTAGCGATCTTATTTAGTGGCGATCTGGTTATGGGGTAGGTAGAGATAACTAATTTACAATTTAACTTATAAAATAATTGACTTATTAATTTGAGATACTATAGGTATATATATTAGATTGAGATAGACTTGGTGTGTTTTCATTAGCTACTTTATTAATAGCATCACAAGTACAGCTGTAAATACTCGTAATATAAAGCTAAGTCGCTTCTAGCGCCTTTCTGTTTGTAAGCTTCGATCTTAACAACTACTCAATGGATTTTGATGCAGATTTTTTAATAGAGTGCATTGAGCTAGTACTTTATAAAAGTGATTCAAGCGGAAAGTTTATGTGTATAGTAATGCGTGCGAATCGCGGGCAAAAGCTAGTTTTCAGAGACTTTGAAACTTTTTGTGCCTTGTGTATATTTTTGTCAATAAATAACTGATTGATTGATTGATTGAATAATCATATTTAATTGTACCCATCATCATAATCATCAGCCTGTTATCGCCCACTGCTGAGAATAGGCCTCTCTTCTTGTACCCATTCGTTAGATAAAAACAACCTATGTACCTACTTGTCTTTTAAAATCATTTGATATAAATTCCAGGGTAGCACCACCACCGTCTACCTACTCCGAAGATACTTACAAGTCATTCTCAACATTGAAGTCTGCAGCGGGCGTAGCGTCGCTAACCATCGCTGCATTGCTTCTCACATTGTGCGGGGGACTCAGTACCGGCCTGAGCTTCTATATGATGTATGCTGTAAGTATCGATCATTTTTAGACTAATTTCAACGTCACTCAGTGAAGAGTATTTGCACAGCTGGTTAACGCCTACTAAAAATAGTATAGCAATATTTACTCTTCTTCAGTTCTTTATGATTTTATAAATTTATCTGTGTCATATAAGTTTATGTTTTTTAGTTCTAGTGTTTATTTTATTTTTCAATCAATCAATCAAATTTGTAATAGGTAAGTACTTGTGTTGAGTCTGGTTGTTTTTATGTACTTATAACAAGTTTGTATTTACGAAAGAAAAGTATATATAGATTATAATCTAAATATATAAAACGCAAAGGTGACTGACTGACTGACTGATTTATAGTGATCTATCAACGCACAGCCCAAACCACTGTAAGGATTGGGCTGAAATTTGGAATGAAGGTAGATGTTATGACGTAGGCATCCGCTAAGAAAGGATTTTTGGAAATTGCACTTTTTAAGGGGTGAAATAGGGGATGCAAGTTTTACTTCTTAATGCGAGCGAAGCCGCGAGCACCCACTAGTACTTATATTATAATATCCATTATCTAGTGCCCATGATACAAGTTTAGCAGGTATGGAGCTAGATGGCGCTGTGTGATGTGTCCTGAAATATTTATTTGATTATTTCCAGATGGGTCGCCGCTACTACCTAGACTTCAGCGTAATGTCAGGATTCACATGCTTCTTGCTCGGGCTGCTCGGCCTGCGGTCGAGGCGGCAACAACTGCTGCCTAATAGGAATTATATCTCTGGTGAGTTGCATTATGTCCAGTTCATGAAGTTAGAGAACTTCATGGTCCAGTTCTTCATTTTTGTAAGTAATGTGGCTAAATTAATGAATCGTGTCTGTGGTCAAATGTTTATTTTTTATATTGAGCAAATAAAGTTTGGGATACACTGAGACTTAAGAGCTTAGTCAAGAATTTCGATTAGCTTTTAAATTCCTCTACTAATAGGTAATTACATTTCGTCGTAGTTTTTTTTATATTTATAATCTTTAATTAATGGATATTCAAATTATTGGCTGTAGATACATAATAGTACCCACGTACCTATTTTAATCGTATCAAAGACTTTGAAATCTTAATAGTATAGTTATATAGTTCATTTTTCACTTTTTGATTTGATTGAAACACTGCAGTTTTGTTAAAATTACTTACTGAGCTGATTATTAATAAAATATGACTTAGAACGGGTTCGCACTTGGCCATAGTTTGCCTGATAGTAAGCAAAGGCTATGGCCTAAGACTTACAAAAATCTTGTTTTTTTTTCAGGCTACATCGTCCTCTCAGCCTTCTCCCTCCTCAACGCGCTAGGTCTCCTTATCCTGCTCTCCGTCCAACCAGCAGCAGGCTCAGCGCTGAGTGACATGAGTACGGGTGCTGTGTGCGGAGTCAGCATACTGTCACTCTGCCTCGCGTCAGCAGGTGTGCTGGCTTCGTACTGCTGTGTCAAGGACCCGCCTGATAACCGAGTGGGCTCTGTCACTTCTACCAGGTGGTATTGAACCACTTCAACCAATGACATATTGCTATAAGGGAGTTCTATTTATGTTAACTAAGTACAGGTATCTTAATTTGGTTTACCGACTTTATTTATACATAAAAAAACTGTATCATCAATGATTTGGATTAGAAAATATGTAGGTAGGTATATAATATTTTTTTACCAAAAAACACTATTATAATCAATCAAATGAATTAGCCACAGAAGACAATAATAACTCTAATATTTTATCCTTCTCATGTTATTGAGTAAGTCAGCGTAACTATATTTGGCTCATTGACAGTTTTTATAACTAGGAAATAAAATAAATAAATAAATAAAATTTGTTTACTTTGCATTATACTTATGGCATAAAATTGTATGAAAATCCAAAGGCATAACTAATAATTAATAACTGTGTTTCGGATGCCGATGGCTTCTCCCAGTTAAATCAATATATCTAATATTTTTTAACATAAAAGTAACAAAATCTAATTGACTAATTTTATTATAAACTGTCAATGAGTTGATCTTTATTAGGTACATGACATTGGAATATTGGATGTTTAATTTAAAAGACAATTGGTTATAAAAGTGCGGTCATGGAACACGAAGATTTGTATGCTTGTATCCCGCGCTCATGCGCATTTAACTACTTACCTACTTTATTGTCATTACACAGAAAATTCTTTCTGCTCCAAGACCATACTTTTTCAATTTTAACAAGGCTCTATTTTGAATATAATATATACATACGAGTCAGGTTCCTTGTTAATTGTGTAAGGTGTTTACACATAATCACATATTTGGATAAATTATAGAGAAAAGTAGTAAATCATACTTACCTACATGTAAAAAAGTAACGGACGGAATATTTATTATCTAAGTACATGCTTACTTGAGTACCTAAATTATTAATTGGTTTAGTGCAAAATATTATTTGGAATAATACATTCTTTTTATGTTAACTATTATGTCACACGTAAAGCTAGGCTAAGCTAAGACTTTAGTGAACCGATTTAACCCGTGGCGCGTCCCGCGTACACAAAAAATATGAAGCCGAAATGTCCGCCCTCTTTGTAAAAAATCAAACTTGTCGGTGTCATCATAGAAAATACTAATTTAAAGCTGTTTCACAGATAACGCTATATAATTAGTACCATTGTTTTGCTTATGAAATTTCTGCATTCTCGCAAATGCCAAAATAATGAGATATAGGTACTCACATTTAGATTTTATGATGATTGTAAATTGCGGTTATGATTTCTTCACTACTCTGAACTTCACTACTCACTTTTCGACATCATATTTTGTTAACAATTACACAACCAGTTACAAAACACACTATAATCACTCACAATATATCCAGACATTCATATCATAAACTTTTTCACACTCAAAATGCAATATTTACATTAAAAATCATATAAAAACAAAAGGATGACGCAATAATCCACCCGCCATATTTGCCGTTGCGCGGTACTAACTTTGGCATTTTTTACTTTTTTATTCATTTTTCGTTCCAACTTGCGCAAAAAGTTAATCGAATCAAGCAGAGTTTGATGTGCTTGATGGAATAAATACGTCAGTCACGAGTTTGAAGGAAAAGAAAGGTAACAAAATGTACGCAAGCGCACACCCTTATGTCCCCGGGACGCGTCCGGCAATTTTTTTTCTGCACATAAGGGTGTGCCCTGGGCGCTCGAGAGGTTAAAAACAACAGAAGCCCTGATTTAATGTTACATAGCCCAACCAGAGTTTGGCATAATAGGATCATAACATAACAGTATGAGTAGACGAACTTTCAACTTTACCCGCAACATAATTATTCTTGTTTTACAATACAATACAATACAATATAACTTTATTGCACACCAAAAATAAATTACACATACAATATGAAATAAACTTAAACTATAAATGAATGCACAAGTGGGCGGCCTTATCACCTTGAGTGATCTCTTCCAGGCTTCTTCTTCTTGTTTTGAGTGTGTAAAAGATGTTATTATCTATAAGGTTCTGAAAGGCTTAAGATGATGTTGTTGAAAACTCTGAATTATGCTAAGTAATTCTTTTAAACCAAAGTTTATACTGTTTTTTATTAGTACTTGAGGAATTTAATGAAATTTGTGAAAAGAATATTTTGTAAAGAATGTGATTTGCGTTGGAGAAATAATTATAGTTTGTGCTTATTATGTACTATTGGAAATAAATGATTATTACATCTCGTCAACTATTTTATTTTATTTAAGTAAACGTATTTCTTGTGTGATTTCCGTGAGTCATCATTTATGTTAGATCTAAAGCAATTGATACGAACGTGGTAAGATAGGTAAATGTTAAAGTATTTTTTAGCAAAAATTATAACTATTAAGTTATTATAACTAGTATTCCGGTAAATATAAAGCTTTAAAACATTTGTTACTATTTGACATGTTTACATTCTCTATGACAAATTATTTAGTTTTGTTTTTGTAATGATTTTAGATGAATTTGTTGTTATTTTATATCAAATAGTGAATGATCAGTGTTTTCCCCAAAGTTTTAATTGCAATTGTGTAGTCGTGACTATATTATTTGAAATGTAAGTTTTGCTTGCCGTGAGGCAGAATATGTATGTACCAACCATTTAGCATTCCATCTGCTGTTATCTTACAATTTGTGCATATTCGCAAAATAAATGGTTTGATTTGATTTGAAATAATAGGTAATAATAATTAGGTAAGCACTTTTATTGTCTGCTATGAGTAAATTAGATTTTAAAGTTTTCGCTCGCTTCTCTCAGTGTACGCCGTACTTTACCCATTGATTCATAACTTTTGACTTTGACACTGACATATGTATGGACGTCAAAAACGTTCCAGAATTTGTTTTCACACACAAAGCATCATATAGAGTTTATCGTTTAGCTCTTTCTCAATACAGCTGAAATTATATGGGGTGACTACTCTAATGCTAAAACAGTTGCTATTCGAAGAGTGTCAATCTCCTTTGTTACATTTTAACGCATTTTACTTTTATTTTATTTGGGGTCGTTTGATTATCTGCTAAAATTAATTTCTGTTCTGTATTTTCTATGTTCGACATAAATTAATTTTAAGTTGTGATTCATTTTGGTAAACAAATTAAGTTGTTATTGTTAACGTTCCTTAATTAAAGTAGGCATGTCAAGATGTATTTGATAACAGTGATAATAGACCAATAAGCAAACATTTAAATTACATCAGTGGAACATGTTTTTGTAAAAGAATTGTGTTTTGTTTTTGTGGATATAAAAATTCAAGTAATTCGTAAGTCTTTTGTTTGCATTTTTCTATTGTAACAAATTCGTATATCTTTTGTTTGATTTAAAGAGACACAAAGTAAGATCATACTTTGTTCAAATTAGATTCAAATAAGCAAGTTTTCACTCGTATTTTAGAGGTCACAAAATTTGTTAAGACGAATCTCATCTGCATAATTTTTGCTTATTATTCTAAATGACAACTTTCACGTTTTCTTTGTAGAATAACGGCAGTAAAAAGTCCTGTCTGTTGCTAAGAACAGAGTTATTTATATGGAAGGTAGGAACTTTATTTTGCCTTGAACTAAGCAAACAAAGATTTATATTTATCTTATACCTACTAGTTTACATTGAACTAAAGTAAGTTTGTGTGAGAGTGGCCAACTCTGGTGTCAGAATTGAGCACTGAACTGAACCTAGTGATGTTTACTTTAGACTGTAGCTTTAAATTAGGGCTAAAGTTACAAAACCATTTAGATATATACTTAGCTGCTGAAGATTGGTCAATTTACCTTTTAAATGTAGGTATATTAGTGACTGTGCTCACAGTCAGTTGAGATAAAACTACAATGTGAATAAAGTGAAAAAAAATGAAAGCCTAGAAGTTACTTTTTCAATCCTATACTATAAACCTTTACACAAAATCATAAAGACAAAATCTACCACCATACAAAATTCAATATAAGTACTACTTAAGTATTGATTATTAATTCTCTTCATACCAACTATCATCTACATCTGTTCATCTATTTAAGCATAAAGACGGAATAAGACTCAACTCACAAAAACAATTTAACAGAATACACAAATACACTTACATGTTTAAAGAGAGAATGAACCGGTTCTTATCAGATAAGCACAATCCATCTTAAGCCATAGCTACTGCTCACCATTAGACAAACTATGGTCAAGTGCAAACCAGTTTTATTCAATCTATCAAATTTATATTTAAAAAAAATAAACTCAAAAACTGTACTTAAGTATAATATAGAAATAAAAAACTATACCTAAGTACAAGATAAAGTAGCCAATGACACTCCTAAGACATACTACCTACATACCAAAAATCATGATCTGTTTGCCCGTTTTTGTGTGATGAGCGTTCAAATGAACAGACAAAAATTATAAAAACTGCTGAAACATGTTTTATTATTCATAAAGTATACCCAAATTTTTTTCTCAATATCTTCTATGTTCTGATTTTTGACCCTCTTCACCTTTATAATATTTATATTAGTATAATGTTGTTATGATGTGAGTTAGCAACACTTATCAGAACACAGAGTGGGTCATATGCAGTGATAGAGTGGCCGAGTGGTCTAATCAGAGCTTTACTTTATTTACTAACTATTTTAAAATAACAATAGTTAGACTTATAAATTTACAATTGTCTCACATATCCTATTTTAGATCATATTTCTATTTTGTTGTAAGTTTTAGCTGTTGTTGTGTCTATTACGAATAAATAACTTATTAAATATATTACTTTGAGGCAGGTGTTTCTTTTTTATAGCCATACACTGTCACTATTTATGATATAAGTACTAAAAAATATATTTTTATCAATGACAACACATTTATTAATTAAAATAAATAATTTGAACACTCATTCCTACCTATATACTGATAATTAACTATTTTAAGCACCATCTTAATCTATTGACCCTAATGGTTCCAGAGTACAATGGCAGACCCTCACATACGACATGCAGCTGAGTCGCTGCTCAGTAGTGTCTCCTCACCACCTTATAGACTCAGTAAGTACATTATATCTATATGTTATGTTATGTTTCACCCGGGAAACAGAAACATCTCGTCCAGGTGACAACACACTGTTATAAGAAATTACTCTTGTTTTTATGTGTATTAATATAGTGAACCTAGATATAAGTAGTTTTGAACCCAATAAACGTTTTTGTATTGTATCGTATTTTGTATGTTATATAAACAAAAGAAAGGTGTTAGTTACACCATTTATAACTCAAGAACGGCAGAACGGATTTAGCTGAAAATTGGTGGGGAGGTAGCTTAGAACCAGGAGACAGGAGACAGGAGGACATAGGATACTTTTTATTCCGTTTTTTTAAATTGAATTGAATAAAATCCAAAATCTGTTGTATAACAAAAGTCTTTGCTTAGTATGGGGCTAGATGGCGCTGAGGGACGTTTTTATGCAGGATAGGTTTACGTTTGACTACAGCCTGCCTGATGTTAAGCATTGCTGCAACCTAGGATGTAACACGCTTACCTAGAAGATACCTATTAACTCTCTCTATACATACAACTCTTAACATGCCCCGTTATTTTTGTAATGTGAATCAATTTTTTAAAATACTATCTGTATTTTTAATTTGACAAGCTATGAGTCAAATAGCCAAACAATAATAAGTCTTATCTTTAAGGAAAGATAAAATTGAGGTATTTCCGTTTGAATACACCTGTATGCCTTTTTGTTTACTATTGATGATCAAAATTACAAATACAAATAATTTATGAATACCTACCTACTTAGGTACATAGTTAAGTCGAAACAAAAATAACATTATTTGAACTATGACTTCAATCTTGTTTCCTTATCATTATATACTACTAGTGGATGCTCGCGGCTTCGCTCGCATTAAGAAGTAAAACTTGGGTCCCCTATTTCACCCCTTTAAAAGTGGCATTTAAAAAAAATCAATAATCCTTTCTTAGCGGATGCCTACGTCATAACCATCTACCTTCATTCTAAATTTCAGCCTAATCCGTCCAGTATTTTGGGCTGTGCGTTGATAGATCACTATATCAGTCAGTCAGTAACCTTTGAGTTTTATATATACAGAATACCCCATTCTTATTTATTACAATAGCTTTAAATTAATACAATACCTTTCTCTCATTCCAGCCAACTCCCAATCAATAAACCTGGTGTCGGAGGACCTGGTGGCTGGGCATAGGCCTCACGGCAGGATGTCCACTGTCCGCCGCTTCTTCTGCCTGTTTGTCACCTTCGACATACTGTTCACTAGCCTTATGTGGCTTATTTGTGTTATGGTTGGTTTTTTTGTTTGTTAAAATGTCTATACACCTATTTAAATAAATCTATACATGTATGTAGGTATATAAAAGAAAGTGGTGTTAGTTACACCATTTATAACTCAAGAACGGCTGAACGGAGTTAGCTGAAAATTGGTGAGCTCAGAACCAGGAGACGGACATAGGATACTGTTTATGCCGTTTTTTTTATTAAATTGAATAAAATCCATAATCTGCTTATTTATTGCCTCTAAAGCGGAACACAGTTCGCCGGGTCAGCTAGAAAAAATAAATTAAATATTCCGGGACATTGCACACAGCGTCATCTAGCCCCACACTAAGCAAACGTATCATCTCTCTTTATACTCGTATATATAAAATAATAAAACTAAAGAGGGGGTAATGTTCTGTTCATTTTGTAGAAGATACTTACTTGAAAAAAAAAATTGAGATAAGTACTCTGAATTGATAGTAAAAATAGACATACATACTTAGATCATAAATTTTGAATTTTTGACTGTTTATTTGTGCAAAAATAACTTAACTGATCATCAGGATTTTTGATATTGAGATAGTATAAGGTCCTGGTAGGTGGTTTGCACTCGTTTAACGGTGAAGGAAAACATCGTGAGGAAACCGACATGTTTGAGGACCATAATATCCGAGAACATGTGTCTTCCGTGGAAGGACCTGGGCGCCCACCACGATGTATCTGCCCAAGAGAACTCTTCTAACGGATTAATTCTGCGGAGGAGTCACTCCCCTCAGTCATGAGGAATACAACTCAAAAGAGAGAATCTATTTTAACAAACATTGTTTCTCTATTTCAGATGCGCGGTGAAACTCTAGTGCAAATATTTAACCGAGAGATAGTACATTATGACGTGAAAGTGTCATTATTTGACATAGTGGTGGTTGCAATAGTACGCTTCCTGGTGCTTCTTCTGTTCTACGCCATTCTGTACATCAACAATTGGACGGTGATTGCTGTAAGTATGTTTATTGTACTTTTTGCGTAATTCAATTCATGGTGGAAGTACCAAACACTAGCACGAATAGCATATTTCTTAAACTATCTTATTTAGGACAATGATTTAAACAGTGGTTTAAAGCTCATATTATCAAGTAATAAAAAACATTAGAAAAACCTGGTGTTGGCAACTTCAATTTAAAAAAAAAAACAATAATTTAAAAAAATAATGAAAAAATAATATGTTTTTCAGCTATTAGTTTTTTTTTGAGTACTTATATGAAATATGGTTTGTAAAATATTTTTTTCACAAACCTATTAGCTATAGGTACTATAAACTCCCAAATGAGACATTTTTGAGGCTTATATGAGGCTCATACGCCAAAATATCACTAAATTAGCACAAGCACCCGTGATTCCATAACATAAAAAGTAAAATAGCCGCCATTTTACCTTGGTAACATAAAAAAAAATTCGAAGCGTGATTTGTCGATGAATTCGACCATATAGGTATATTACCGTTAAAATCTGACATCGTTCCCCAAACAAATTGTATAAAAAAATGATTTAGGTATTATTACATATCTTTATACGAAAAAAAAAAAATTATATTGCTTGTGCTACTGACTATGAGCGCTTGCGGAACTATTTTTTTCAGTCCTTCTTCTTAACGAATGAGACTGGCCAACTCTGGTGTCGAGAGTTATCAAGCCACCCTAAGGGCCTCTGACATGGCTTAACGACTGCCGTACTAGACAAACAGCCGGGACCTACAATTTTTAGTCCTGAAAATAATGTAAATAACGCCTTAATTTTTTTATGTTTCAGCTCTCAACAGCGGGTACCTGTGCGTTGTTAATAGCCAAAGTATTCGTGTATGATGTAAGTAAACAATTCATAGTAAGAATGTATACTAATACTTAAATATGTTGTATGGAAAGTCCCGTCTGACAAAAAAAAACGTAAAAACATAAAATTTTTGTCTGGATCTCTGTTTCCCTTGATACTTTGTTTTTTTTTTATAATTGGTCTGTGTTTACCCATGACCATAACTTGTATGGATTTGTAGTTCAAATGCGATCTTCAAAGCGATAGAATCGGTTCTTACTGGGTATACTATGTAAAACTCAAAGGTGACTGATTGACTGACTGACATAGTGATCTATCAACACACAGCCCAAACCACTGGACGGATCGGCCTGAAATTTGGCATGAAGGTAGATGTTATGACGTAGGCATCCGCTAAGAAAGGATTTTTGGAAATGTCACTTTTAAAGAGGTGAAATAGGGGATGCAAGTTTTACTTCTTTTTTTTTAAGTAACATATTAACATTTATTTATTTATTTAATAATAATTAATACGGTCGTAACCAATTACATTAATTACTTATTTAATTAACAAATATCAATAATCACACTTAAATTCACGTTGTAATGGTTGATGCTACATATAGCGAGTGTTCGCAGTATTGTAAGCACACTGACAGCAGCTCCATCCAGCCATCGACAAACACATCACAAGCAGGGTTTTCGTGCAAGACAGCATTGAGTGCAGCCAGAATACGCGGCAGCGGAGATTGAGAACGCGCAACTGTGCGCCCATGAGGCTCGGCGAACAGGGTCTCGCGCCTACCTCGCGTGTTATTGACGGGGACACGTAACCTGCATAATTCTTGGCCTAATTCTGGACAGTCGATAAGACCCCTCAAAATCTTACAAGCTATACGAATCTGGTCGTAAAAATGCGAGCGAAGCCGCGAGCACCCTCTAAAATATATTCCACATATATTTTAATATGTTTTCTCTATATGGCAGTGGCCAAACGCGTCCCAGCCAGTGTACGAGGTGTTCCTGATCCTGGCTTCCTTCGTGCTGGCGTGGAGCGAGGCCTGGTTCCTGGACTTCAGGGTGCTGCCCCAGGAGCAGCAGGCCAAGCACATACTCGACTCTATAGGTTAGTATTGACACTAGAGCTAACCACTAGACTTGTTATTTAGGGTTTTAAAAAAAGTCCCAGGAATTAAAATAGTTGGACTCGCTTCGCTCAAGTAAAAGACAGTTTCGCTCAAGAAGAATGCCGTAAGAATAGCGTAAAACTGTTTCACCCAAGAAGAATACGGCTTCGCTCGCGCCATATATCATGATAAGTATAATAGAGTAAAGCAGTTTTGCTCTGGCATCGCTTCGCTCGCGACTTATACCATGAGAAGTATAAGACTAGTTAGTACAGTAGTTTCGCATATTATATGTAAAATTATAAAACGGTTTCGCTTGCTTTGCTTGTAATAATAAATAACACTTGGCTCCGGCCCGTGCAGAATGTACCTCCTACGCTGGAGAGATCACAAAAGTGTTAACAAAATAATAACATAGAATATAGATTCATTTTTCTTTTACTTCCTCCAGTGCAACAAACCACCGCTACCTCCGAGCGCACCCCCCTCCTGCAAGCGGCGCGTCCTCACTCGTACGCAGAGTCAACTGTGAAGTGGTTCTCTCCGGTGGACACGCCCGAGTCCAGCCCACACCCGCATAAAGCCACCATACTCACACAGGACCAGGTGAATATATACAATAATTAGGAAAGAAAGAAAGAAACAGGGGACAGCGCCACCTCCGAGCGCACCCCCCTCCTGCAAGCGGCGCGTCCACACTCGTACGCAGAGTCCACTGTGAAGTGGTTCTCTCCGGTGGACACGCCCGAGTCCAGCCCGCACCCGCATAAAGCCACCATACTCACACAGGACCAGGTGAATATATACAATAAATATGAAAGAAAGAAAGAAACATGGAACAGCGCCATCTCCGAGCGCACCCCCTCCTGCAAGCGGCGCGTCCACACTCGTACGCAGAGTCCACTGTGAAGTGGTTCTCTCCGGTGGACACGCCCGAGTCCAGCCCGCACCCGCATAAAGCCACCATACTCACACAGGACCAGGTGAATATATACAATAAATATGAAAGAAAGAAAGAAACAGGGAACAGCGCCATCTCCGAGCGCACCCCCTCCTGCAAGCGGCGCGTCCACACTCGTACGCAGAGTCCACTGTGAAGTGGTTCTCTCCGGTGGACACCCCCGAGTCCAACCCGCACCCGCATAAAACCACCAAACTCACACAGGACCAGGTGAATAGATACAATAAATGTGTATTTATTTATTTACTGAATTAAAAAAAAATAAAATAAAAAATAAAATAAAATAGCCTTTATTGCTGAACTTTGTAACCTTTTTAAAACTAAACCTACTTATTTTAACTAGGTAGATAGTAAATGAAAGAAAGCGACTGAGAATGATAAGGTTATTTATTAAGGATCCTTGTAGAAGATAGAAAATATACAATAGAATCAACACAGTGCCTGAAGGGCTAAATAGACTTACAGAATTTAGGTTTTAGAACAATAAATGGGCGCCTTAGTTACAGAATGCCAGCTAGATTAGCAGTAGATGCTATTCAGGGTGGGTTTCGAGCCTACATACTAGTTTTGCAACCATAAATCAATTAATTTGTTAAGGGACAATACATTAAAATTTTGAATGTGGGTAGGCTCGGCCTACCCACTGTTACCCTGAGATACAGATGGCCCGGAGCCAGGTGCTGCTGCAGCGGCGCAGGGGGTTGTTTAGGCAACCCTCAGGCTGCGGAGCTGACCAGCAGACCGTCGGGTGTAGTGTAGTGTGGCGAAGGTGGAGGCACCTTCGCTTGAGTTTCAGAGGTAGTGTAAAAAAACCCTGTGAGCAAGGAATAGATCACTGATCACAGTTTTCCAGGTGAAATATAGATTAATTGAAGGTTTATGGTACAAGCTACTTACCCGAGACGGGGTTTTACAGAAGTTCCGTAGGTAGTTATAAAAATGTGTGACTAGGCAGATTAGAGGCTTTCAGCAGCCAGCTGGAACAAGGTACCGTCGACACAAAGACCCTGTGAGCAAGGAGAACAACTGATCACGGTGTGCACTGATGAACAAAGGTGAAAGATAGAAGCCTACGGATGGTAGACTTACCGGCAGAGGGTTTCAAAGATCGCGCACTTCTATATGTAAATTTTACTATTATGCACTTGGGGTTCAGTCTCCCCGGCGAGTCAAACGAGTAAGGAAGGACAAGCGACTGGTCTCCAGCGAATCTTCATAGCCAAGAAAGAACTGGAAGCCCCGCCGGCTGGTGGTTGCAATGACCATGCCGAATCGACTTGGGCCAGAAGGTGACCATGACAGCTAACTGACATTAGGATTGTTTGACTTTTTACATTTTCTGGCATCGCACGACTTGCGCATTAAGCCAGAAAATGAAAAAACCAGAGGATGCAGAATCCAACGGTTACAGTATCCCGCGAACCAGGGAAGAATTCACGTTAGGGAATTCACGGCTGCCCCAGCCGCATATTACAGAGAAAACCAGGTCATGAAAACAAAACAGCAGAAAAACAAAAATAACAACAGACTACAAACCATTCTCTGTTTGACAAGATGTGTTTACAAGACTTGGAAGAGACGACTTTAAAAAAAAATACCATAGGTACCATACCTAATCGAAAAATAGACATCTGAATAGATGACAAATCAATACAAATACTATTATCATATACTACATATTTAAAAAGATATGTGCAAGAGTTTATTCATTGTTGTTTCCCATATAATCCCATGTAACAATACTAATACATAATGATAACTATCTTCATATAATTCATTATTGGGAGAGACAGAGACCCACCATATTTGTATAGGTAACCACTGGATATAACGCAAGTGTACTATGTAAATTTCTGAGTTCCTCCCTTCCAACATGTTATAAGATAAACTAATAAATTCATTATTGAGAGAGACAGAGACCCACCATATTTTTACAGTTAACCACTGGATAAACCAAGTGTACTATGTAAATTTCTGAGTTCCTCCCTTCCAACATGTTATAAGATAAACTAATATACTAATCCCCGAAATATGTTCTCCATCACCACTTTATGTGTAGCAATGGGCCTTAAAAGATTGTGTTTATAGCTTATTTATAGTGTTCACAAAACTGCACTTTTTTAAGATTGTGTTTTAGCTTATTTATAGTGTCCACAAAACTGCACTTTTTAGTCTGCGAGTGAGCTTATTTTTCCTAGAGTCCGCGAGCTGCTCTGAATTTATAGGCGTGTTATTAGCTTATTTATTTTTAAAAAGAGTTCACGTTACTGCTCTTTTAATAGTTAATGGCCCTGCCAATGATGTAATATACTAAACTCAAGTATGATATTATATATATGTTATACATTCAAATGTTAAATAATATCTCTTCCGTATCTGTATTTTCTTTAAGTTAATAATTAGTGATGTAAGTAACTACATTGAAGTTTGAAATATAGCAAGTAATAAAAAAAAATTTAAGTGCTGAATATACAGAAAAGAAAAAAAACTGGTATAACGCCAATAGCGCAACCAATGGTTCGGTAAGATCCGAAGTGAGGAAAAACAAGAAGTTACTCAGCTACAAAAATTATAGTGACTCTAAGTTATGTTTGCAATGAAGGATAATAAACAATGAAAATAGTGAATTGATATAGTATATATATGATAGTAATAAATAAGAAGTTGGGGAATTATTTAGTTGGGTTAGGATGTGTGGATTATGTGGAAGGAAGAGGAGGTAATTGGATACTGTGGTTCTTTGAGGAAGTGGAAAAAGGAACAAAACCACAATAGCTCGAGCAGCTCGTGGGCGCGTCCAACGTATCTACCTAATTTATTTCCCACGGCAATAACTAGATAGACCTCTGAGCGTAGGTTGGGAATTATTAAGTTGGGTTAGGATGTGTGGATTATGTGGATGGGAGAAGAGGTAATTGGATACTGTGGTTCTTTGAGGAAGTGGAAAAAGGGGACAAAACCACAATAGCTCGAGCAGCTCGTGGGCGCGTCCAACGTATCTACCTAATCTATTACCCACAGCAATAACTAGATAGACCTCTGAGCGTTAGAAACGCTAAGGAACAACATTAGTGTCGCACAGCGAAAAGTAGCAATGGTAGAAATTGCTCCTAGATGTTTCTAGCCACAACTGTAGGTTGTGTGAAACAAGTTTAAGGCCGACGTCTCTTGACGTGGAAGGGTTAAAGTTCGAACTAAAATAACAACAATCTATAGCCGTTATCCAAGTAACTGGGCAAGTGCAGTGACTTGTTTGGGTAATAAAAATGCTTCCAATAGGTAAGCCTTAAGAAATGCGTGACTTAACGTCACTAAGAGTACCCTTTGTTTAGGAGACCACGTTAAAGATGAGAAGTCTCAATTTATAGTTTTAAGATCTTTAATGTGCCAGGTACCTGCATCTCTACCTTGCGTATCCACCAACTCATATACCAGAGGTGATTTCTTCGCCGCCACCGTGCACTTTACATATTTCGGTGCGAGCTTCGCGGAGAAGAAACGATCTTTGACACTTAGTGGAAAGTGACGCTTCCAAACGGTTTGTCCCACTGTAAGTTCGGTGTGTCTACGACGAGCATTGTAGTATTGCGTGTTTTTGGCATGCGCCTTCACCAATTCCTCGCGGACTCTCCTGAATATACCTGTCAGCTCTCCTAAATTACGCGCATGATCATCGCGATTCGGGAAAGTCAGATCGGTCAAATCCAGGGGAGCAGAGTCGTAAAGGCTGCCCGACGCTACAGCTTCGCGCCCGTGCACCAGCAGGAAAGGGGTAAACCCAGTTGCGTCGCTGACAGAAGTGTTGATGGCGAATTCAATATGAGGTAGGAACAAGTCCCACTCTCTGTGGTCGTCCTTAATAAGGGCAGAAATAGCAGTTACGATAGTACGATTTTGCCTCTCGACAGGATTTACCTGGGGGCAATATCGTGGAGTCAGATGTATCTGTGGGATGCTGTATTTTTGAAAGAGCGCTTGAATCTCGTGTCCCGTAAACTGAGTACCATTATCAGAGATTATTGTTTGCGGAATTCCATGTTTCATAAATACATCATTCTCCAGATGTTTGATGATATTAGCCGCCGTAGCCCGTCGTAAAGGAAAGAGCATGACGTACTTGGAGAAGCAGCACATCACAACGAGTAAGTGATTGAAGCGGTTCCTAGAGACCGGGAAAGGACCGACTAGGTCCAAACTTAGAGTTTGGAAGGGTCTTGTGCATTGTTTAGGGCAACCCATAAGACCTGGAGTAGTACGAGCCGGAATTTTATGAGCCAGACAAGTGTCGCAGTTCCGAACAAAGTCAGCTACATCCTTGATAAGTCCTGGCCAATAGTATGCCAGGGAGATCTTCTTAAAAGTTTTCTGAATTCCCAGATGCGCGGAAGTAGGCAAGCAGTGAAGCTCCTCCAGTATCGCTTTCCTGCGAGGCTGCGGTATCACTTCTTTCCATTGGAAATTCTTCACCAGTCCGTTAGTTGACTTCGTATAGTGGAAGAGTCTTCCTTCTTTCACCATAAAATTTGGACGAGATAGAGGCTTGTTCGATAGTTTTTTGAACAAGTTGTCATACCACGGGTCACCGGTAGGGGTGAATCGTGATGTAGTTGTGATGGCTGCAACACATGGAACGGCCCTGGACAGCGCATCCGGAACGACATTATCTTTGCCAGCGCGGTGCACAATCTCAAAATTGTAAGGAGACAGCCGACAACCCCAGCGTGCTAGTCTGCCGGTTGGGTTCGTCAGGTTTAAGAACCATTTTAGGCTCGCATGGTCGGTAACAATCTTGAAAGGTTTGCTACCTTCCAAATAGGGCCTAAAATGTTCAACTGCGAACACAACCGCCAGGGCTTCTCGCTCTGTTGCGGAGTAGTTCATCTCACACTTTGAGAGTGATTTGCTTGCGAAGGCAATAGGGTGTTCGATGCCGTCAATGTCCTGTGCAAGCATCCCGGCGATCCCGTATGCAGATGCGTCACAATGAAGTGAGAAAGGTTTGGAGAAATCTGGGCAAGCGAGAACCGGAGCAGAAACTAAAGCCTGTTTGAGGGTTTGAAATGCGTTCTCAGCTTCATTAGTCCAGGTAAAAGGTGGAGTTTTTTTTCCAGTACTAGTTAGCCTATTCAAGGGTGCTGCGATCAGGCTAAAGTTTTTAATAAAACGCCGGTAGTACGACGCCGTTCCCAAGAACATCTTAACTTCCTTCCTGGTTTTGGGTGTTGGAAACTCCACAATGGACTGCACTTTTGCTGGGTCCGTGTGTAGGCCTTTCTCGTCCACCACGTAGCCCAGGTACTTCAGCTCCCGCCGGAAGAATTGGCACTTAGATGCCTTAATAGTGAGGCCCGCTTGCCTCAACTTCTCCAGTACCTTCTGTAGAAGAGAAAGGTGACCTTCGAAGGTTTCATGGGTCACCACAATGTCGTCGAGATACGCAAACACGCGGTTCTCAAACTCAGGCCCGAAGAGAAGGTCCATTAGTCTCTGTTGCGTTGCTGGTGCTCCGGTTAGTCCGAACGCCATTCGCTTGAAATGGAACAGCCCTCTCCCCGGGACTGTGAACGCAGTTTTCTCGCGAGAAGCCGGGTCCAAAAAAATTTGCCAGAATGCGGAGCTCAAGTCAATTGAGGATAGGTATTTAGCGTTTTTAAGGCTGTCTAGAATCTGTGAGATATAAGGGAGGGGGTACGCATCATGCTTAGAGACCGCATTCAACTTCCTGCTATCTAAACAGAAGCGTAGCTCGCCAGATGCTTTGGGGGTCATCAAGGTCGGGTTGTTCCACTCGCTCCGACTGGGTTCGACGACATCAAGCGCAAGCATGTTATCCAACTCCCGATTCAACTCCTTTAGTTTTTCGGGAGACATTGGATAATATCTCTGCTTGATGGGTTTTGCGTCGGCCGTGTCAATTTTGTGGGTGATGAGGTGGGTTTTACCCAAGCCCACCTTCTCATAAGCTATCTCCTTGTACCCTTTGATGACTTCCTCCGCTAGACCGCGCTGTTTCTCCGTTAAGGTATCCATTGGCTGGATATAGTTAATCCCCGCAACTTGTAGCGAATCTGATGGGTACCGCCACTGCAAAGAAGTTAGGATGGAAGGTGCTAGACCAAATGCCTTCCAAAAGTCCCATCCGAATATGAAGGGATCCTTTATTTCCGGTACGACGTGAAATGTGATAACCTTAAGGGTGTTACGTAGTGTTACTGGAAGTAGAAGGGTTCCAATAATTTCTGAGGTAACACCATTAACCGACTGGATCCTATCGGCGTTCGTGCTAGGATAGAAAGTGGCGCCTAGGTTCAAGAAGGGAATATGGTGGTTATCACCTACGACGGTAATACCCGAGCCAGAATCTAGAAGACCCAGTATAGGTTGATCATAGATGTCAACTGTCAAGTAGGGTCTATCGTCAATGTCATTATTGTTACGGACCGTAGCCACCCTATGAGGGGAGTAAATTGAGAAGAAAAGCTTCAATGTTTTGAGCCAGTCCTCCCATTCCTGACTGCGGCCCGTGCTATCTAGTTTTTTGAAAAGTTATTCTTATTGCTACTAACGTCGTGAGTTTTAGTGTTCCGGCAGTTTTCGCATCCTACTGGAGTGCGAGTATTAGTTGAGCAATTTGGACAATCAGCGACAGAATACCCTTTACGACCACAACGAAAGCAAACCAAGAACCTAGGCGACGTGCAGGTCTTAAGGGAATGACTAGCAACACGACAACGTGGACAGAACGTTTTGTTCGACTGCGCCGAAGGGACCGTAACAGCAGCTACCTGTAAAGAGCGTCCTCTGTAAGCGAGGTCTACCGCTAGCGTCTGCTGGTTGGGTCTCGGTGGTTCCGCAAAATATTTAGCGCTGAGTCGATGCCTTTCCAAAGCCTTGCACTTCAACTTAAAGTCCAGCAGTGAAGAGGCACTACAGAGGACCAACTTCTCAGATAACTCCGGCCTAATGTTACGGTTCAGGATTCGTAACTTCTCCTCCTCACTCAGTGGTAAGCGCAGCCTGTTGAAATAATTAAGCATTATAGAAAAGTATGTTGAAAACGTTTCATCCACTCCTTGGGTACGAGACTTGAGTTCCTCCAAAAGCCTATAGTCAAAATCTGGAGGTAAATATTCCTCTAGCAGCTCCTGCTTTAACTCTTCCCAAGAGTCTACATAGTTTCGAATGCCTCTAAACCAGATAAGTGCTGGGCCCTCAAATAACTCAGCCGCTGAAGTAAAAACTTTTTTGTATGTGAGTGAGCGAGAAGACACCAATTCATCAAGACGTTCTAAGAAGGAAAGAACACAAGTGTCACCCTTAAACTTTAGATTTAGTGAGTTAATATTCGATGGAAGGACACAAGTTATTCTAGTAGGTCTATGCCTATTGTCAGAAGAATCAGAGTCCCCAGAACGCTCCTGACAACAAACTTCCTGCCGTCTAGACCTAACTTTAGGACTCATTTTCCTCATTGGTTTACAGCTAGCAATGTCCTGATCCGAGGTGTCTGAACCACCGTCCGTTGGCCTCGCTTCGGTCAACTCAGCACTAGAACCAGGCATTGATGACAGGATATGCATATTAGATGTTTCTGAGGTAGTTTCAAGAGTCTCCGGTTTCTGTGACATTTTAAGAAAACTTCAAATAGATTGGATGAAGTGAAATGTGCTAATATACCTATAGGTACCAATAATACCTTTGATATGAAACAAACACCCAGCTATCAACGGTGTGACAAGAATTGTGCAAGTAGACTTGAGTGTTTATGTAATAGGTACTGCAATCTACAGTACAATGTGATATTAGATATCAAATTATGTAAAACTGTTCATGAATATCCTAAGAGTATATTATATACCACTATACTGCGTAGTTGCAGGTTTTAGTTCATATAGAATTTGTGTTTTGTAGTCTATCTTTGATCTAAAAGTTGTTTAGTTGTGTACTATTAAGTTTGTATTTCAGGGTTATATAAATAATTTAATTTTGGTCTAGTACTGGTTGCAAAACTGTTTACAATGTTATGATTTCCAATATTGAGCCTGTTATAAAAAATTTCACTCAGTAAATAGTAAAATACTAATAATTATGTTGCTTATCTTTTACAAATGAAGTTAAGTTTGCTACCAACACACTATGAAAATTACTAACAAGGTTTAGTATTCCTCTATATGCACTGATATTATATGAAATAGAATGATTTTATGATAAATTTTAACTTAATAATGTTTACTTATGTACAGAATGTTCAATATAATAATTATGAGAATTTACTAACAAGGTTTATCATTTATCTTTATGCACTGATAGTAAGTATATGAAATACAATGATTTTATGATGAATGTTAACTTAATAATGTTTACTTACAGAATGTACACAATAATAACATACAATGAAGTACAGTATGAATTCACATGTCAGATCTTACAACTAAAGGATATTGAAACAACACAAATTTCTTTTCAATTAGGTATTCTTATTGGGTTAGTATATTAGTACATAAGTTTTAATATAGCTGCAAAACTAGTTTTCACCAAGTGGAATCGCCAGTGTAACCTTTTTAAAACTAAACCTACTTATTTTAACTAGGTAGATAGTAAATGAAAGAAAGCGACTGAGAATGATAAGGTTATTTATTAAGGATCCTTGTAGAAGATAGAAAATATACAATAGAATCAACACAGTGCCTGAAGGGCTAAATAGACTTACAGAATTTAGGTTTTAGAACAATAAATGGGCGCCTTAGTTACAGAATGCCAGCTAGATTAGCAGTAGATGCTATTCAGGGTGGGTTTCGAGCCTACATACTAGTTTTGCAACCATAAATCAATTAATTTGTTAAGGGACAATACATTAAAATTTTGAATGTGGGTAGGCTCGGCCTACCCACTGTTACCCTGAGATACAGATGGCCCGGAGCCAGGTGCTGCTGCAGCGGCGCAGGGGGTTGTTTAGGCAACCCTCAGGCTGCGGAGCTGACCAGCAGACCGTCGGGTGTAGTGTAGTGTGGCGAAGGTGGAGGCACCTTCGCTTGAGTTTCAGAGGTAGTGTAAAAAAACCCTGTGAGCAAGGAATAGATCACTGATCACAGTTTTCCAGGTGAAATATAGATTAATTGAAGGTTTATGGTACAAGCTACTTACCCGAGACGGGGTTTTACAGAAGTTCCGTAGGTAGTTATAAAAATGTGTGACTAGGCAGATTAGAGGCTTTCAGCAGCCAGCTGGAACAAGGTACCGTCGACACAAAGACCCTGTGAGCAAGGAGAACAACTGATCACGGTGTGCACTGATGAACAAAGGTGAAAGATAGAAGCCTACGGATGGTAGACTTACCGGCAGAGGGTTTCAAAGATCGCGCACTTCTATATGTAAATTTTACTATTATGCACTTGGGGTTCAGTCTCCCCGGCGAGTCAAACGAGTAAGGAAGGACAAGCGACTGGTCTCCAGCGAATCTTCATAGCCAAGAAAGAACTGGAAGCCCCGCCGGCTGGTGGTTGCAATGACCATGCCGAATCGACTTGGGCCAGAAGGTGACCATGACAGCTAACTGACATTAGGATTGTTTGACTTTTTACATTTTCTGGCATCGCACGACTTGCGCATTAAGCCAGAAAATGAAAAAACCAGAGGATGCAGAATCCAACGGTTACAACTTATTATAACAATATTTTTCTTTACAATATGTTTACTCTATCTTACGACAGTTTCTTCTCTTTTACATATTATTTTAAATTAATTATCGGTAAACGGCTGTTTCTCTGTTGCAGCTTGTCTTTCGACATAGGCCTCCTCTAAAGATTTCCACTCTTTTCTATCTTTCGCTATGCGGGTCCATAGTGGACCTGCTATTTTCTTGATGTCGTCTTCCCATCTTCTAGTTTGTCTGCCTCTATTTCTTTTGCTGTCTCTTGGTTGCCATTCAGTTACTAGTCTCGTCCATTTCTCTTTTTTTTCTCTTATCATATGCCCAGCCCATCTCCACTTTAAGCATCTGTATGTTGTGTATGCATTCTTAAATTTTGTTATACTTTTGATATATTTTAGTTTAACTCGGTCTTTTCTTTTTACTCCTATAGTACTTCTCTCTATTCCGTTCTGACACACTTTTATTTTTCTTGCTAGTTCTTCTGTCAATGCCCAGGTTTGGCACCCGTATAGTAAGCATGGCAGGATACACATATTGTATACTCTCCTCTTATTCCTCATGGACATATCTGTGTTCTTCATGACTTCACTAAGTGACCAATATCTCTTCCAAGTGTTAGCTACTCTTCTTTCTATTTCCTTTTGCATACATTCCTCAGTAGATATTAGCTGTCCTAAGTACACATACTCCCTTACATACTCGATTTCTTCATTATTTACTGTTATGTGCTCTGTTTGTGGAGAGTTTGACATTACTTTTGTTTTTGTTAGGTTCATAGACAAGCCTGCCTTCTCGCTCTCTACCGCTAACTGTTGCAACATAGTCTCTAGGGTTTTTGAGTTTTCCGAAAATAATATAAGGTCGTCTGCAAAGCGTAGGTGACTCAAATTTTCGCCATTTATATTTAGGCCTATATTTGTCCAATCCAAACTTCTGAATATCATTTCCAAGACAGCTGAAAATATTTTTGGTGAGATTGGGTCTCCCTGGCGCACCCCTCTCTCAACCGGAAATTCTTCGCCTATAGATTCTAGCTTTACTTCTGCAGTACTTTTTGTGTATACTTTTTTCAGTATTCGTATGTATTTTGTATGTACGCCTTGTTTTTTCAGTGCTTCCCAGATAAATCTATGTTCAAGTGTATCGAATGCCTTGTTGTAATCAACAAACCCTAAATAGTAAGTTTTATTATATTCTTTAAATTTTTGGAGTATTTGTCTAAGGGCGTGGATATGGTCTATTGTTGAAAAATTTCTACGGAATCCGGCTTGTTCTTTAGGTTGATTTTCTTCGAGTGTGTTTGTTATTCTGGATAATATTATTTTTGAGAACACTTTATAAATATTGGACATTAAACTAATTGGTCTGTAATTTGATATATCTCCTTTGTCGCCCTTTTTATGAAGTAGTATAATTGTAGATTTTGTCCAATCATCTGGAATCTGTTCAGTATTGATAATTTCATTATATATCTGTGTAAGTTTAGGAGCGATTACTGGTAACGTTGCTTTTAGAAGTTCGTTTGTAATAAGATCAGATCCAGGAGCTTTATCAAGTTTTTGTGTATTTATTGCCTTTATTGTTTCTTCCTCCATTATTTCCGGTATATATTCTTCATCGGTTGTTTCGTCATTTTCTATTATGGTTTCCTTCTCTTTTTGACTTTGATATAGGTTTCGGTAGAATTTTGTAGCTATTTTTAATATCTCGATTCTTTTAGCTGTACTATTGCCATCTTTCTTTTTCATATTTGGTATCCAGTCCTTTTTGTGGTTTAATTCCTTCAATGCTTTTTTAATTCCTCCTGTTTTTTCTATGTAACTTTTCATAGTATTGGATCTTTTAGTTTTCCTTTCTTTTCTAAGTTGTTCGCTTATCTTTTTGCTTACTTCTGTTATTCTTTGACGGTTTCCTTTATTTTTCTTTTGTTGTATAAGTTCTTTTCGTTCTTGGAATAGTTGTTTAATTGTAATTGAGACTTCTTTCTTGATATTTTTGTTTGTTTTTGTGGTCACTGTTTTTAGTTCATTTAGTAATAAGTTGTACTTTCCTTGTATTGATGGATATTCTGTCTTTTCCGATTCCACAGCATCTAGGGATTTCTGAAGATTATTAAGTAGTAGTTTAGGGTCACCTGTATATTGTACTGTTATGTGTTTATTTTGAAATTGTCGTGTTTTCTTGAACGTTCCTGATATGGTAGCTCGAACCATCCTATGATCTGTGTGAAAGTTTAAATTGTTTATGATAGATACGTTCTTGAAGATTTTTCTACTATTGGACATCATAAAATCAATTTCGTTCTTGTGTTGCCCATTGGGTGAGATCCATGTCCATTTTTTTGATGGTTTCCTTTTATAAAAACTGTTTAAAATACTCAATTTGTTTTCCAATGCAAAGTTTACTAGTCTTGTTCCGTTTTTGCTTCTATTTCCATATCCATAATTTCTTTTTTTTCCGGTTCCGGTTGTCAAAACGTAAACATTGTAGTTGTGTAGCTCCGTAATATTGAGTGTTATAAATCATTTCGTAGACTATTTTTGAGACCGTGAACTCATAAAACACAAACTGAAGTGTCGTCCGAGTGGTGGAACTGCCGATTTCACACAAAAAGTGGAAAATAATTGCGAAAAGTGATAAAATTAAGTTAAAATTTGCCAATCATAGTGAGCATAGACAATAGATCAAGATCAGTGACATCGACATTTTTCACAAAAACAGCTGACTAGTGTTGCCAGAACAAGAAAAATAAAAACTACCACTAATTACGTTCCATAACACGCAGATTAGTTTGGAAAATATGGAGGACCAGTTTCAATTGTTATTTGAAAAAATGAAGATTGAAATGCAGAACCAAACAACAGAATTAAAAGACTCAATAACCAACAATATTATGGAGAGATTAGACGAAAAACTGCAACCTATAATAACAGAAAATAAAAATCTAAAAATAAAAGTAGAAAATCTCGAAAAAGAAATAGAAACTCTAAAAAGAGGAAAAAAGCAAAATAATTTGATAATGTTTGGAGTAAAAGAAGGGGAAAGGTCTACACAAAAATTAATACAAAGTATAATTAAGATTTTCAAAACCGACCTTGACATACAATTCCAAGAACATGATATAAACAAAATATATCGTATAGGAAAAGAAACGCCCTCTGACAAACCAAGACCAATACTGATTTCCTTTGTGAGTGAGTGGAAGAAGAATGAAATTATGGAAAAGAAGAAAAACCTCAAAGATATATATGTTACAGAGGACTACACAAAAGAAGTTTTAGAAAAAAGAAAATTGTTACAGGCGCAACTAAAAGAGGAGAGAGAAAAGGGAAATGTAGCATACTTAAAATTTGACAAACTAATAGTAAAAGGAAAAACTAATAACACTAATAATAATGAAAAACGAAAAAGAGAGCTATCAACATCCCCACAAAACAATGCTCAACCAAGAAAACAACAAACTCTAATGCCGCCGAATAATAATAGAGCAAATGCTTTCGACTTAATGAGGGCTAGAGCTAATTCTCTTTCGTCTCTTTCTACTAAAACAACGAGTAACAAAGAATAACAATTAAATATCGGTAAACGGAAAAAACAGCTAAACACGAACAAACATAGAATAACAAAACAACACGCTTCTCCAAGCCGACTGGTCATCGTGGGGAAGAATGACCACGACCCTCTAAAGGGAAAAAACAACACTAACATGAAAAACAAAGTAAATGACATCCACATAGCAACTATTAACTGTCGATCTCTTAGAACCCCGGAAAAACTTCAAGAACTGGAGCTGGCAATAGAAGAATTAAAGTGGGATATTATAGGAATTAGCGAAATGCGCAGATTTGGAGAAGGAATAGAAAATCATGGAAAATACGTACTGCATTATAAAGGAGAGACGCCCGGACTGTATGGAGTTGGATTCATGGTGAAAATTAATCTAGCAAACAACATAGAAGAACTCAGAGGAATCTCGGAACGTATTGCAATCCTCAATATAAAACTGCCATTGAATGGAGGAAAAGAAGAGAGATGGTCTATTATACAGGCATATTCACCAACTGAATCTGACAAAAAAGAGGACGTAAAAATAATTGAACAATTCTATGAGGATCTCCAAGCCACCGTTGATAACGCACATAAAAACGTAATCGTGATGGGAGACTTTAATGGGCAGATTGGGCTTCAAAAAATAGGGGGGAAGAAAAAAAAAAAAAAAAATACCATACTGAATTAAAACGGTAACATAAATCGGGACGTCCTGAATAAACACCAACCAGACTGGAATACAATAGCACTTGACAGAGATAAGTGGAACGAGGATAGGGAGGCCTTTGTCCAACTCAAATTCAAATTCAAATTCAAATTTTTTATTTATATAACTTATGAACTATTACATGTTCACTGCACTCCACACTAGGATAACCTGTGTTGTGAAGTGCAGGCTCTTCCTTAAGATAAATGAAAGGATACAATCCAAGCTTACATACTAGTCAATAAAATATATAGGATTAGCTGACGCCTGGTAACAGATGAAATGAACTTGCAATCGTGCGGAACAAACACGCCGCGCTCTGCACTAGGTCGAACCTGTGTCGCAGGACACGGTCGTGCTGATCCACACGTGCTATATCCAAGGTGAAAGGAAAGCAATGAGGTTACCAGGCATCAACCAATAGTGGCTACTTATGTACATTATGTATGAAATATTTAACAAATTGTATGAATTGAGTCGTTGAGTAATGAGTCATACAACTATTTTTGTTGTGTTTATTTATAAGATACACTTTGTTAGTAATGGTATCATACCGTAAGCGTTTTAGTGCGTGAAGCTGAATGTGTGTGTCTGTGTGTGTAAGTGGATGTGAGGGAGGGACCGATATCTAGATCATATATATACGTAATATTATATAAATATTATTTATGCTTGTTGGTTGGGTAGGTACGTATATATATATATATATATATATATATATATATATATATATATATATATATATATATATTACTATTAGTTGATTATAATAGATAGATAGTAGCTTATATAAATTATATGTTTATAGTAGTTGCATAGGTACAAGCGGGTGTAGGGCAGTTAAGAATCAAAAACTATTAGTTTTTCAGTGCAGCGGTAGTCAAGTGTAATCAACCAATTGGTCATTTTCTTTTTGCAAATGAATCTAGACGTTTCGAGAAGGTCTAAGTCCAGATCACATTGAGAGTATAGTTTAGGGCCTTTATAAAAGTAAGCACGTTGAGCGAGACATGTGTTGGTTTTCGGTATCTTCCATGTATTTCGTCGTGAGGTTGGTTTGGTAGTGAGTGCTGAAAATTGTGCCGTCCTGTGAAATCGTAGTATCACTGCCAAAATGTATAGCTGTCGGACTGTGAGGTATTGCGTGTCTTGATAAAGTGAGGAAGTAGGATATCTGAAAGGCTTTCTGTACGCAACTTTTAGAACCGCTCTTTGGGCTACTTCTACCTTTTTGAGGTGCGTCATAGCAGCAGATCCCCAACATATGATGCAGTAGCTGAGAACTGATTGGCAAAGAGCCAAGTAAACAGATCTAAGAGTTTTTGGGTCAGCTACGGCACCTAACTTCTTAAAAACATGCAACATTTTGCGAAGACGACTTCTAAGGGACATTATGTGAGAGTCATAAGTAAGTGTGTGGTCTATTATTATTCCCAGATACTTAATTTTCGTAACTCTTTCAAGATCAGGACATAGGCAGCTTTGGTCAATATGAGAACCACATGAGTGCAGTTTTATACGTGGGATATAACTATGGGACAATACAGGCTCATAATAATAATAATAAAACGGTTGCTTGTGCAATTGCTGACGAAGTTATGATGACGAACAATTATCGGAAATTTATCCTGAAAGACGGTACGGTCGACATTTGTCGAGCATGCCGCCGTCCCGGAGAGTCACTCAGGCATATAATTTCCGGTTGTTCTCATCTAGCTAACGGCGAGTATTTGCACAGGCATAACCAAGTAGCCAGGAGCATCCACCAGCAACTTGCTCTTCGATATGGCCTTGTTGAGTCTCAGCTACCGTACTACCAGTATGTACCAGAGCCACCCACCCAAGGACTGAGTTTTTTTAAATTTACTAACAATTTATCTTGAGTGCACATCACTCTTCAAATTGCTCTTGCTCGGGATTTTTGGAATTTTCAAGCATCATTTTTGGCGCCAAAACACTAATAAATAAAAAACGCAGTCAAACGAAACGAAGGGCCAAGAAAATTAAATACCAAGGCCAGATTTAAAGAGCAGATATATCTACAACGGGAAATTACTATCTGTTGCAAAGACATTAAAACTGATCAAGATGATAGAGTGCATTATTAATTATGTATTTTATCGCAAAAGCGCTTTTAAGCCAAAATGGGTGCAACGAACTGTTTCTCTATTAATTTTGGTTCGAAGCGCCACAATAGTAGTACTTAGTATATATCTATACATATAATAAAGCTGAAGAGGGAACATAGGGAGGGTACATAGAAAATATAAGAAAAAAAAATGGGTAGGTACTCATACTTTAAATCGATAACAGAACACGTTTTAGCAGTTTTTAACCGACTTCCAAAAAAAGGAAGTTATCAAGTCTTCTGAAAGTTTTATTTTTTTAGTTTTTTTTCTGTCTATATAAACGCCCATCACGCAAAAACGGCTGAACGGATCATCATGATTTTTGACATGTAGGTAGTATGAGGTCTTAGAAGTGTCATAGGTTCGAAACAAGTGTGTGCTTAACATCAGGCAGGCTATAGTCAAACGTAAGACTATTTATTGTAAAAAAAAAAAAAACAATGCGAGTGAAGCCGCTGGCGTCCACTAGTAAGCAATATATAACGCAAAAGCTCATATTCCCGGGTCTGTGGTACAAAGTATGATCTATCGATTAACGATCGATTAGACACAATAGGCGGATTGACCCCAATTGATGCGGTTTAACTAACATGACCTTAGAATGACTCCATTACTAGGTATTTGTTTACTACTTTGTATGAGTGGAATTTCCATCCATGGTATCGTATCTTTAAAAAATCATTTAGCAATTTTTTTTTACCTTATTGTGCCGCTAAACGCGTTTATGAAGGGTGCAAGACTCAAAACCCGAGAATAATTTCAAATTGTAGATATTCAAACAAGAAGCTCGCCTCTTAAAATCTAATATACGTTTTAAGATTTTCTAGATGCGACATCTTTGCATACCTAATCTTTTTATTATAATCATCAGCTTAATGGGACCCACTGCAGGGTATAGGCCTCCTCCCTCTTACGACAATACTCCCGGTCTTACGCTGTTATTTGCATACCTTAATTATTTATTTTTTTGTAGTTAGTCTTATACATATAGTGTGTTATTGTTTTGTTTGTTTTACGTAGTTCGAGTCGTCACCCGTCGGTCTCAACGGAAGACCAGCGCTGACTGTTCGCAGTCAGCACATGCTGAGTTGAGGCCGGCTTGTGACAGGAAATTGTGTATGTGCAAAATGTGTTTGTCTTACTTTCCTTTCTTACTTTCCTAAACATAATACAAAAGTTGCTATGAAACTTTCATGCAACTGAATTTTGTTCTATGAATTTTACGAGGACATGTGTCTTCCGTGGAAACACTTGAGTTGCACTATTTATCTGCACAAGAGAACTGTCCTAACGAATTAACTCTGCGGGGGAGTCACGACCCTCAATAATGAGGAATACGACTCGAATCTATTCGAACTTACGATACGTTCTATCTTATGTATTCTGAACAAATAAAAAAAACAGAAAGGCGCCGCTGGTACATAATTTTATCGTGCAATCTGTATATTTTCTGTAGCACATATTTAAAAAACTCCCAAATACATTTAGACTACATAAACATGTCTCTGAATGCGTAAATGTTTATACAGAAACACATTAGAAGAGTTGCGTAAAGAGTTTATCATAGAGTAAGCAATGAATAATTATAGAAAGAATTCTTCTTCTTATCGTATGAGAGTGGCCAACTCTGGTGTCGAGAGTTTATCAAGCCGCCCTAAGGGCCTCTGACATGGCTTAACGACTGCCGTACAATGACAAACTGCCGGGACCTACAATTTAACGTGTCATCCGACCCACGGAAGCTCCCAAAATGGAATGCCACTTTTCGGTCATCCATCCGCTTACTGACCGCGTCGACGTTCAAGCCATGACGAAGAGTTCCTGTTGAGTCGTCGCGTTGCAATAGCCGCTCCCTCCCGTGAGGTTGCGTGCGCCGTTCGTCGTGCTGCTGCTCCCGAGCGGGAGGTCGACGCGCCTGCACCACCTCCAGGAACCACCGCCTGTCGTCCCGGCGCTATAGAAAAAAAGCGCCGCAGCGACAGGCACATCGCCTCACCACGTCGAACAACGCCGACCGTTGCTGGTACGCCGCCGGACAGAGCGACTCGACGTGAACTTCCCCGGAGTCAGTGTGCCCCGGAGCCCAGCCCCTCGAAAGAGCTTATGTTCAATGAGGTACCTACCTCCCCTCTCTGGGGGGGGGGGGGGGGGCAGAAGATCTGCGCCATGACGAAGAAGAAGATACGTATAGTTATTAGAAATCTCGCTTTTAATGCGAGATCCTTGTTTTAATATCGGGTTTTTTTAATATTATTCATCGCAATATGTCTTAGTTATTGAGTCTTCCCATACAACAGTTTGTATGGAAATTCCGCAATGAACTCTGCCCGTTATCTGAAAAATGATATGCAATAAAATAATCTACATATCATCATCATCATCAGCCTAATGACACCCACTGCAGGGTATAGGCCTCCTCCCTCTTACGCCAATACTCCCTGTCTCGCGCTGTTCTTGCCCAGATGTTTCCTTCTAACTTTCTAATATCATCCAGCCACCGTTGCACAGGTCTTCCTACACTTCGCTTACCAAGCCGTGGGTACCACTCAGTTATTGCTTTGCTCCATCTGCCGTCAGTTCGTCTCGCCATGTGTCCAGTTTCCAATCTACATATATATTTATTAGAAACTAGCGGCTCTGCCCGGCTTCGCACGGTCACATATGCATGATATATGTATGTACATATATGTTCTTAAAAAACGTTCTCTTAAAACACCATTTGTTAAAAAAAAACACATCAAAACCCAAAATATTCGATTTTTTGCGCCGTAAAACCCATCCTTGAACTTCAACGAACATTTAAAAAAAAGAGTTGGCCAAATCGGTCCAGGTGTTGTTGAGTTATGCGCTTACCAACACATTTTGCGATTCATTTTTATCTACATATATATTTATTAGAAACTAGCGGCTCTGCCCGGCTCCGCACGGTCACATATGCATGATATATGTATGTACTTAAATGTACTTAAAAAACGTTCTCTTAAAACACCATTTGTTAAAAAAAAACACATCAAAACCCAAAATATTAGATTTTTTGCGCCGTAAAACCCATCCTTAAACTTCAACGAACATTTAAAAAAAAGAGTTGGCCAAATCGGTCCAGGCGTTGTTGAGTTATGCGCTTACCAACACATTTTGCGATTCATTTTTATATATAAGAAGATGTCACCGACAAACTAACTCTATTGTAAGGCAGGTCAGGCCATATTATATATATCTAAGACTTATTTTATCAATCTGTTGCTAACTGAAGTTACGTTATTAAATATGGCCTTGAAAACGGCAAAGCTGATAATTAATAGTTAATCACTGTATTAGGCTTAAATAATTAGCGATGAAAGTACAGTATAATCATTTGATGTTATCTTCCACGTACGCACATTGCGTGCATACGATGACATTTTATGGGGAGTACCTACTACCGTACTAATACTTTAGTTCTGGCTGAAGAAAAAGCCTTAAAAATAATGAAATTTTGACTATTCATTTATTCAAAACTAGTAGACGCCCACAGCTTCGCTCGCATTAACTTTTAGAACATAACTTTTTTATTTAGGAACCGATTGAAATGAAATAAAGTTAAAAATTCACCAACATGTTAGTGAAAACCGTAGACAAATCCGTTCAGCCGTTTTCGAGTAAGTGTAATATGTATAACGAGCAAACATACTTACAGACAGTTTTTTTTTTGAAACATGATTTTTGTGTTCTGTTGCATCAATGAAGACTCCTCAACTATTTTTTTTTTCAATTATCTTCATTGTACATACACCGACCGGTTACAACTTTATTATATGTAATATATAGGTAGATATAGATATAAGAGCTGGCTTGTGTGGGTAGAGTTTGCGCCATTCTTCACAGTTTCCTGCAATTTCCTTGACTTCCTGATACGACATGACACCTGCTTTCTCCTTTATTTATTTTTTCTTTTTATTTGATCACCTATCTTCTGTATCTTCCTCTTCGTGCTTCTGACTACCCCTCAGTTATGTTTCTTACAAAATTGACATGATGTATTTAAACTTGACAGTTTTAGTACCTACGACACAAGCGTTTACTTAGTGTGGGGCTAGATGGCGCCGTGTGGAATGTCCCGGAATATTTATTTATTTTTAATTAGGTAATTGCATATCATCAACATTAACATAACATAGTATTTTTTTATTTAAAAAAATAAGTTAGCTCAGATTAGAGCAGCACAGCACCGTAAACGAAGAGTGCCGTTGGAAATAAATAAATAAATATTCCGTGACATTGCACACAGCGCCATCTAGCCCCATACTAAACTTTACGCTTGTATCATGGGTACTAGATATCGGATATAAGACATACATATATACTTTTCTTTTGTAAACACATACTTATTATACTTAGAAACGACCAGACTCAACACAAGTACTTGTGTCATGCGGGAATCGAACCCGCACACCTAGATTAGAAGGCTGAGCCACTACCAACTAAGCTAACAGAGCAGTCAATACTATGTCGATTGTTACTGCACATGTACATATGTGCTTAATTATCTGAATAATAACAATAGTACCTACAGACAGACTATCCAGCAGCAATGATATCAAATTCAGTTCGGTATTAACTATGAAACTATTCTGCATTATTACGACCTTGAACCGGCGAACACAATACCGTATAAACAATCGAGTGTGTTGCCACGTTTATAGAATTGTGCGTATTTATACTTAAATATATTGAAAGCTAAACGTGTGTTCTGGCAAAAATATATTACTCCTTTCATGCACTTTTAGTGTCTGTATAAAAAATATTGTTAATTTAATTTTAAAAACTATAAATATATTAAAGTAAAGTACAAATGAATTTTTGAAATCATACATTCGAAAGAAAAATTTCCGAGACATTCGATTATTAAGAATATAGGACATATTTGCAATAAATTCCACAGTGATAAAGCCTTCGATAACAGATATGTCGAACCGAACCATAAATTTTATAATGACGACTTTAAATTTAATGTCGCGATTTTTCTGCTAACGCCGATACGTTGTTTGAATTTACTCATAGAAGAATAAACTTGTCATACTGTAAGACAAAATCGTCATTACTGTAAATATATCTTTGGATTTAGAATATAAAATAACCCACCAACAAAGAATTTATCACTATCGGAACAAGTACATGTTTGCTCCACCTTGAACCACAGAATACATCTTAAACCACAGTGTGGCTTGTGTGTCTTCGACCTTTTGGTCAAATGCCTCTCCCTTTGAGTCATATTTCCTCATGACAGAGGGTCGTGGCCCCCCAACTGAATCAATTCGTTAAAAGAGTTAATGCCTGACTGTAAAGCGTAAAAAAAATGCCTACGGTTCCCATGCCACACTAATCTGGCAACCCCGCAGTTGATTCGTCAATGGGATATCTGCGTCTGCGTCTATATAAGTATTTATAATCTATGGCGCGGCCATTTTATGTTGTCTTGTCTGTGTCTATGTCAGTTGCTAACGGGATCTCGTGTCGAGTGGACGTCTTATCGGTGTGAGTTTTTAAATAGAACGCGTGTTCTCATTTTGAAAATAATCGCATTTGTTTTGGTGAGATTTTTAAGAGTTGAGTCGAATGTTGATTGGTTAGTTATCGATGGAATTGAAAGTTGAATCCGTATTTATTTATTAGTTGTGTATAATGCAAGGTTCGAGTGCATAGTTTTTATATAATAGCGTACAGTTATTGTGTGAAGTTTTTGTAAGCATTGGAATTTGTGAAATATTTATTTGACTGAATCTCTAGATTTATTGCACTACAAAGTGGGTTTTTAGGATTCAAGGTTTTATTTTATATGATTTAATACGATTTTATCGGTATCTATCATCATAATGCAAATTTTACTAATTATTACCTTTTTTGTGAATGTCTGTAGTATTTTTCTAGTAATATATTTGTACTTACCTAAGTAGGTAATTAAAAAAATAATAGTAAAAAAATATTTTCAAAATGTGTCAAAGTTAAAATTAAATCATATTATATTATTCTTACAAAAATCTGGTTCTGCTTTTCTGTAGTTTTGCATTAAATTATTTCTTAGGGTCTTACTTATTTACTTTATAATTACATTGTTGAAGTCATTTTGTTAGATTATTTTAAGAGAAATAATTCTTTCATACATAGTTTTGTGATATCTTGAACCGTTTTCGCAGCGCATGCAACGGCAGCCCTCAAAGATGAATAATTTTCCCCGTTTTTTCCACATTTTCCATTGTTTCTTCGCTCCTATTAGTTGCAGCGTGATGTTATATAGCCTAAAGTCTTCCTCGATAAATGGTCTATTAAACAGATAAAGAGTTTTTCAATTCGCACCAGTAGTTCCTGAGATTAGCGCGTTCAAACAAACAAACAAACTCTTCAGCTTTATAATATTATTAGTATTAGTATAAATTAATTAGACACTGACTCCTCCTTCTTGTGACATATTCCTCATCTCTGAGAGTCATCTCCTCGCAAAATGTATTCACTAGGGGAGTTCTCTTTATCATATAAACAAGATAATTATAATTACTGTCCAATATGAAACTACAAACATAATTACTAATTACAACAAAAAACATTAGAAATGATAAAATTTACTCAAATCATTTGTAACGGAAGTGATAATGATAACAAATGTGGGCAAGTACATAATGTTTATATACAGGGATAGACGTAACGTAACTCACGCATTACATTTTAAGGGTGACTTTATCCTCTACTGGCTGACCCGGCGAACTCTGTTCTGCCTTAGAGGCAATAAATAAGCAGATTTTGGATTTTATTCAATTCAATTCAAAAAAACGGGATAGAAATCCTATTTCCATCTCCTGGTTCTAAGCTACCTCCCCACCAATTTTCAGCGAAATCCGTTCAACCGTTCTTGAATGGTGTAACTAACATCACTTTTTTCTTTTTTTTTTCTTTTATAAGATATCAGAGAATATTATAACTCTTTTGAATTGTAAAGGGCACAATTGAGCACGTGGTAGAATTTCCAAGTTTACTGTCCTTGCCAGAAATTTGTTTTTTAAATACCACAAAAGCAAAAACTATTTCTACAACTTTTTGGAAATTCGCAATAAAAAATTTGGTTCGTCATACATTTTGTCATTTTGAGGCCTATGCTCAGCAGTGGGCGATAACAGACTGATGATGAACAGCTGATAATTGTTCGTGAATTTAAAAAGATTGCCCAAAAAAATCTTTTGATGTATCAAAGCTGCCCATATAAAATGTTATGTTTTGGTTAATATTAACTGTGTATATTGCAAGTACATTACATACGTTGGTATAGTTCAACGATTTCTAAATATAAATATGTTTTGCTTAACTAATTAGTATACTTACATGAATTTAATTAAGTAATTACCAACATGGCTTCTTAATCTTCCTAAATTTTTGTATCCTATGGAAGTACATTCCTATTGTTTACAAATTGAGGGATTATTATAGACTAGCTCGCGGCTTCGCTCGCATTAAGAAGTAAAACTTGCATCCCCTATTTCACCTCTTTAAAAGTGGCATTTCCAAAAAACTTTTCTTAGCGGATACCTACGTCATAACATCTACCTTCATTCCAAATTTCAGCCTAATCTGTCCAGTGGTTTGGGCTGTGCGTTGATAGATCACTATTTCAGTCAGTCATCTTTGAGTTTTATATATTTAGATTTGTTTACTTCAAAAATTAACCTTGTAAAAGGGTCTTTGTGAATAAGGGGAGAGTACATTGCCCTTTGCATATCTGGTTTCGTCCGGTTTTCTGATTTAATGTTTTTTTATCTTACTTTTTGTTGTAAAATGGTATGGTGGCGTACTAAGCTACTTACAATACAAAACAAATACAACCTAAAAAGTTGATGGTCATGTTTATTACCACGAAATAGTTTATTTCCTTTTATTTATTTATATATTCATACTTGCCCACATACATCTTTCAAAAAAATTACATGTGCCCCGAGGTATTGGGGCGTAGCAAGAGACAATGGCTACATACGAGTACATATGTATGCTAGCCAGTGTCTACCCAAAGTCTTTGCTATATCTTTTTATATTTTTGGAACTTGAGATAATATCTATTTTATGTAAAACTTTGTTTTTTTTTTCTAAAAGTAACTTACGAGGATATGCGTTGACCGTTCTTGCGTTCGCGTTGTTTGTACCCTGCAGTGGGTCTCTGAGAGTCTGAATCACAGGGCATAATTATCTACTTCCATATATGTACTGTTCGTTTTTAGTAAATTCACGATTATTGTAAACAAGATAATCAATTATAATAAATTTAAAAGTTACAATACAAATAATAATAAATAGAACATTATTTTTTGGCTCCGTAATTTAGCTAAATGCCTCGACATACTAGCCCTCATAATCGTGATTTTATTTTAACATAACTTCAATTTGTTAATAATCATATTATTGAGTACAGTGACCCCTACATTTAATCCCAAATTCTACAAATACAATTCACAAAGTGTATAAAAAAGTGGGCATTCAAAATATCTCAGGTAGGCAGTATTGTAAACAAAACTAAGAGATCTTGCAATCTGTGCTTCAACAGTTTATTGATCGACCTACTTCTTTTCTTACGGGAGTAGTTTTTTCGTATTTATTGAATTTTTTTTGATTGTTTTTGCATTTTTTTCTTTTGCAAGTTAACAATAATTGGTATTTCTTGAAGAAAAAATATGTGGTTGTTATAATAAGGTGATAAATTCAACTAAAACATATTTTAGACTATTTTGTCTAAACAAAAACATTTTTATGTATAAAAAATCCAAGACCATGGCTTAAATGTCATAAAGCCATGTTTCTTACCCAAGTTCAAAATCTACAAAATTCACTCTTACATATGTACTTACATATAAAAAAATCTCAAGACCGATGCTACATTTACATAAAATAATATAATGTATTTAACATGATATCGGTACATATGTACATATACTCAAATAAATATAACTACCTACCATAATCTTAAAAGCTCACCAAAACAAGTATGCGATTGAAGGTCTTTTATTACAAAGAAAAAAATCCCTTGTCACAAAAGCATCTAAACAAAACATAACTTAATTTATCCAGGACTCGATAAAATTCAGAACCAATCAAAAATAAAAAAACAAAATGGCGTCCACAACCCAAGCGCTGCCACCTGTTGATCAAAAAGAGGAAACTTTCAAAGAAGAGATCTTACAACAGCAGATACAAGAAGTAGAACAGGCTAAGAATGAAGATGAATATGAAACTAGATTGGACAGGATCGGCACAACAGTCGCTAAATGGATGAAGTATATATTTAATAGAGATTATGGGAAGGAGGAGTTCAAAGCTGAGTGGAAAACGGTAAGTTGTAATTGTTAGTGCGATTTTTTAATTTAAATATTTGGACTTCATAAATATGCTTGAACGTCTAAAATAGATAAATAGATTTGATGGTAATTTTTTATATTAAACTAGGGTTCAGCCAGTGGGACGACGGGACATATCCCTATTTATGTATGTAAACAAAATGGTATAAAGCAAAAATGGAACTATTTTAACCAACTTTAAAAATAGAGGAGATTCTGTTTCCGGCTGAATGTTTATTTTTAACTACGTGGACGCCCGCGGCTTCGCTCGCATTATTGTGAGATAAATGAAGACTCCTCAACTATTTCTTTTTTCAATTATCTTCAATGTACAGACACCGACTTGTTACAGCTTTATTATATGTATAGGTATAGATAAGTAAAGGTACTAGTATCAAATTGTCTCTGTGTAGTTTATTCTTTATCAGTTTTGAGTGCATATAAATTAATATTTATTAATGCTTCTTTATGCACCAAAAAGAAGATGAATACTTTAAATAAATATCTTTTATTTCTTTGCACTGTGACCCATATCAATTAAACCGATACCGATACAGAGCTCGCTTTATTTACCAAATACTTTATCAATACTGATAATACTGACCACTATCCGTCTTGAGTCATTCGAAAACACATAAATATAGTAAAATATTTATACATTATATTTGTGCATACATTTAAACAGTTATCTGTTATGTTAAGAGTTTACTCGTTGACCTCTTTATATAATGTACCTACTTATTTTAAAGTCATTTATGAGTCATACATTGGACAATGAATTAGCTGGCTGTTAGCTGAACTATTTCTTTATTTAGGTATTCCATTTATGTATGCACTAACAGCTAAAGCCAACACGTACAAGCCAAGCCAACTATGGAATGGAACCTTTAGTACTACTGCGCTCAAATTTATACATATCTGTCTTTTTGAATGGTATCCTTTATTATACTGAGGACGGAAGGACTCCGCTGAAAAAAATATTCATTGGGGGAGTTCTCTTGTGCAGATACATCGTGGTGGGCGCCCAGGTCCTTCCACGGAAGACAATGTCCTCGGATATTGTGGTCCTTAAACATGTGGGTTTCCTTACGATGTTTTCATATATATCGATATTTTGATAGTTTGTATGTGATGTTTGAACTACAAGAACCGACTTTTTGTTTTTAAAGTTCTAGACTAATATTTAAACCACGTTTTGTAATAACACGGATAGTGTTTAGTAATATTATAGGTACCTACCTATTCTAAAACAACTTTCTTGTTTACAAAGACCACCCAGCGCAGCTGTGAAACTTTGAACTGTCTCTTAGATAAGCGATGATCATTAAACGATGTTGTTTGAACAAAGCTGGCTTTGTGTGCTTTTCTTTGTGTATTTTATCTATCATCGGTAATTATTAATTTAACTACTTCTTCTTCTTCTTATCGAATAAGAGTGGCCAACTCTGGTGTCGAGAATGTATCAAGCCACCCTAAAGGTTTCTGACATGGCTTAGCGACTGCCGTACTAGACAAACAGCCGGGACCTACAATTTAACGTGTCCGGTATATCCTACGGAAGCGCACTTTTCGGTCATGCATCCAAGGACTGACTGCGTCGACCTTTGCTTAACGTGTTCCTCATTTATAATGGGGATCTATCGCTGTGGGCGCCCAAATCTACAACAAACCACGGCACTTGTTTCCTTTCACTAAAACCTGGTTGTTATTGCTTTTGCAGTCAAACGCGAACCTATACCACGTTAAAAAGATAAATAATGATATTAGTACTTAGTAAAAAAAATTGCGTATGTATTCTGTACTTTCACTAACATACAATTTTCTCTCCCCAACAGATAGATGAATACCTATCAATGGCCACCGAGAGCTGCACGAGTGCGTGGCGAGTCATCACACTGCCCGACTCGGAGTGGTCGGTGGAGAAACGAGGCACCACCAAGGGAGACATTGTAGAGTCCGCGCATACTGAGTTCGGGAAGGTTTATAGGTTTACTGTGAGTATTATTTAAAATTACATTCCTTAAAAGTCATTTTTGACCCCCCTTAAAGATCATTAATGACTCTTGAGGTTCATTAATGACTTGGAGTGGTCAGTGGAGAAACGAGACACCACGAAGGAAGACTGTAGAATCCGCGCACACTGAGTTCGGGAAGGTTTATATATTTACTGTAAGTATTTACTAACTTTACATCCATTAAATTTCATTACTGATCTCTTAAAGTTTATTAAAGATCGTTAGATATTAGGCGCGTTTATTTCATAGACGGTTTTTATAAAACGCTCTGCTTAGTTTCAACATGACTAGAGTTGCTTCTTACTACAAACAATGAAAGACTGAAAAGTAAGCTAAATAAATTTAGTTCATTCCCAAAGAATACATACCGTAATGAGCGAAACGTGCAGAAACAACGGAGACAGGGATAAACAATGGCCGTAGATATAATTCCTTTGATTAGTAATCACACTATTACAGTAAAAATTGTAGATTCGAATGTTTGTGCGTGAGTGAGTGTGTATATTTGTTACTGTTCGCTAAAACGGCCAGTTTTGGATGAAATTTGTAATGAAAATCGAGCCAAGCTAATTAGAGCCTAGACTAATATATATGTTACTAGTGGGTGCTCGCGGCTTCGCTCGCATTAAGTGCATTATTTAAAAGTGGCATTCCCAAAAATCCTTTCTTAGCGGATGCATACGTCATAACATCCACCTTCATTCCAAATTTCAGCCCAGTCCGTCCTGTGGATTGGGCTGTGCGTATATCAGTCAGCCAGTCACCTTTGAGTTTTATATAAGTATTTAGATTTTATATCCCGAAATAAATAATATTAACTAACCATCTTTCCTCAATATTTCCAGGGAGTAGTGGCGTGTCCAGCCAAGTTCCTGTTCCAAGAGTTCAAAGACAACCTCACGAGGTTACCCGAGTGGAATCCCACCATATTGAAGAGTGAATTTATCAAAGTGAGTATCGTAACACGGTGTTTCGTAGTATCCGGTCGCGCTTTTGATAAGCGCTTAGTTAGGCAACCGGTTCTCATTGGGTTAGCACACACTCCTAAAATAGGGTATATTGGTCATGTGAGGACGCATCAGTAACTTACCCGTAGGAAATACGTTCGCCGTAACTGAAATCGGCTTGGAAAGCATCATCATCAACACACCACACATCAGGCACACTGTGGTTAAGCGCTTAGTTTTAAAAGACTGTGGTAAAAAGACAAACATATTATGCTGGATTCAATACAGCGGTGGTCTTTCGCTGTAATTGGCAATAGGGTAACACACAACCTTCAGAGCTAATACAATAATATTGCTTGTTTCCACTACTTATCTGTTGTTATTAAAGTGATTATTGATGTCAACTATGTACTTAAACTTATATGCTGTCATTATTACTTTAGGTACTTGTCTACTTATTTGTTGTTCATTATTCGTATCAATTTGGTATTTTTCATAAAAAAATATGTATAACTCTCAGAATCCAACATGAGTGTTGAGTACGGACTTAATTGAACTGTAGGTTTAGTCTTATGCGTCACAGTGATATTTGTTTGTAATCTTTTTGTGTCTGTACCTTTTGTAAATAAATATTAGCTTTAACAATAACGCTTATACACGTTTTTAGTTTACGATTAGACAGAGAGAACCGTCATGCCATGTGACGTCACATGGCACTAACGCCATACAAACTACATAGAAAATTATGTTTTGAAAGAAAGAGATGGAATAAAATCTTCAATTGGTCATAACTTCTTTATTTTTCAGTGGATATAAATGGGGTTTGCACAGCTCGTTTAATATTTTGGTGTACTTTTATAGTTTATTTACAAAAATCTAATTTCAGTTCCATGCATATAGCCTATTACACGCCATATCTATTCCTATAATATCTATGTATGTATTACATGTTTCATAATATTTGTAACATTTCTTTCAGCAAATCGACGACTCAACAGACCTGTCGTACCAAGTGACGGCGGGCGGCGGCCGCGGCATCATAGCGCCGCGCGACTTCATCATCCTGCGCCGCACGTGCGCCTTGTCGCGCGACGGACAGCGCGCGGAGGAGAACCCGTACGCGTACATTAGTAGCGGGGTCAGTGTCACAGTGCCGGGGTACCCGCCTGCTAAGGATCTAGTCAGGTTGGTGGCTTTAGTGAAATAAAACATCAATAGTTTCAAAAAGTGTCAAAATTATAGGATTTGAGCGAGGCGAGTGAAACAATATATTCGCTTCGCTCATATATCAAAAACTAAATCAAAGGTAATATAAAGCAAAACGTTCTTACTCTTTTACAAACCAAGCAAAATATTACCCTCACTTCGCTCACTACAAACTACCTCCATAAAAAAAATACTACATCGTAAGCAAAACAGTCGGTCGTTCGGTCTTCAAGTCGAGAGTAAACCGGTTTCTTCTAGGCAAGCGCGCAAGATCGTAGATTATAACGTTGCTTAACATCAGGCAAGTTGTAGTCAAGCGTATATCATGTAAAAAAAAGTGTGAATGTTTAATGTTTTTTTTTTTTCAATTAGAATATGTATTTTATTCAATAATAAACAATATATACACATATATACACTAATAAAACTAAATAAGAGTATGTACATTTAACCTAAATTTAAAACATCTACATGTGGTATGGAGCCAAGAACGCTGGCTGCATTCCCACGCTGGATTGCTATAGAAATCCTTTGCGCAAGGAACCAGCCAGCGTTCTTGTCTCTAGTGATGTCATTCAACCTTTTATTTATAATTTTTTTTAATGTTTTGTTTTTCTTTGTGTGAAGAAAACGAGTATTCGAAGTAAATTAGTTCGTATGAGAGTGACCACGAGAGTGTTTTAAACCGCCCTTGGAGCCTCTGACGTGGCTTAACTACTACCGTGCTACAAACGGGACCTACAATTGAAATTAAATTCGCGTCACCTGAAGAAACGCCCAAAGGGAAAGCCACTTTTTGCTCACCCATCCTACGACTGACCGCATCAACAATTGCTTAAAATAGCTAATCAGCGTAGTAATTGGGATAGCCTCCGCTAGCTGAGCTATGGGCACTTTAAAGATAGATATACTATAACTTATGTATTCATATTATTAGCCAGTGTAAGAATTATCGAAAGTCATAGGGCAACAATAAAAATCTATACTAATATTATAAAGCTGAAGAGTTTGTTTGTTTGAACGCGCTAATCTCAGGAGCTACTGGTGCGAATTAAAAAAATCTTTTTGTGTTAGATAGACCAGTTATCGAGGAAGGCTATATAACATCACGCTGCAACTAATAGGAGCGAAGAAACAATGGAAAATGTAGAAAAAACGGGGAAAATTATTCATCTTTGAGAGCTTCCGTTGCGTGCGCTGCGAAAAAGGTTCAAGATATCAAAAAAAATATGTATGAAAAAATTTATGCCCAAAATAACTATTCCACGCAGAAAAAGTCGCAGACACAGCTAGTGTAAGATAAATACATAGTAAGATAATAAAAGTTATATGTTTAAGGTACCTACCTATGACGAAACTGTTATATTTTAATTCCATTACAATGTTATCGATTAGGTACTTTCCTTACATTGTGACAAAATGTTTATCAAAGACTTTACAATTGATAGGCTACTTATTATGGCTTTAATAATTATATCCAAGTAAATGTCGCCTTTTGCAGGTGTTGCTTCAGGCTGCTAAGTTATAATAAGAAATAAACAAATAAAAACAAGTAAATATTCCGGCACATTTCACACAGCGCCACCTAGCCCATTCAAAACAAACACGCGCTTGATACTACATAACAAATTAAATACATACATATTTTTTTTCTTACATAAATACATACTTATTACTCATAGAAACAACTTAACTTACAACAAATACCAAAAAAGATTGCTTTTCAGATATAAACATTTATTTGTGTTATGTGGGGATCGAACTCGCGACCTCTAGATCAGTAAGCAGACATTCCAACTGAGCTAACATAGCAGTTGGTACGTAGCTTATTTAGGAGTCTGCAGATTTATTATGTCTATGGTTAATTTTTTATCTTTCTGAAATAATCGGATTATTGATGTATCTTATGATCGATCTGTGTTAATTAGTGGATTAAAGATAAGCCTATTGCGAAACGATTTATTAAAATTACTCATGTTTCGAAATTGTGAAAACGTGAAGGAAAATTTGAGCCACGTTTTGGACATTTCTATTGTTTATTTTAAAGAATTAATAATGATGAAGAAATTATGCATTATATTATTATTTAATTTACCGATAATTTGAATAATTTTCTCATGAATTTCTTAAAATTGCAATTAAAACTTTCCAAAATCATATGAAATGAGATATGAGTTTTTTTTTTTGGCGAACGTATCATGTTTTGGTTACCTAACATCAGGTAAGTTGAACTCTCAAAGAACTGATAGAAAAACGAAAAAACCGGCCAAGTGCGAGTCGGACTCGCGCACGAAGGGTTCCGTACTATCATCTATAATAGAAAATCAAGTTTCTAGACACTACCAAGTTTAGTTCTGTTTATAAAATAACGAGAAATCAATGAACGAAGCCTCGCGCTCGCGCCACCACCACACCGCGGCGCGGCGCTCGCACCGTGTTTAGATGCACGGATTATTTTCATTTTGTGAATTTTTATGTATTACATTAGGTATTTATTTTTATAGTTAATATATTTCTAAATATTTACTTAACTTATTCAAGTTTCCACCTGTTTATTAGGATCGAGTAAAAATTGCTTAAAATTACGTTTGTTGTATAGGAGCCTGCCTTTAATATTTACTTTATTGTAATATAAATATTTATTTTGAAAGGTAATATAGATACAAGTAAATATTCTGTAAAAATTTGAGGCGTCTTCCTGTTACCGTTTTTAATATTAAGCAAAAAATGCAAAATAAACACATTTATTGTATGGGGACCATTAATAATTTTTTTTTAAGTTTTAGTATTTGTTTTTATAGCGGCAACGGATATACATCATTTGTGAAAATTTCAGCTTTCTAGCTATCACGGTTTATGAGATACAGCCTGGAGACAGACAGACAGACAGACAGCGGAGTCTTAGTAATAGGGTCCTGTTTTACCTTTTAGATACGGAAACCTAAAAAGAACGAACTTAAAGAAAACTAAAGAAAGCTTTAATTTTTTATTATAATTAGAAGAAGATTATAATATGTCCAAAACTTTACATTGTTTTTGAGTCCTAAAATCATTTTTTTCCTAATTCCAGAGGTCACAACAAGGTCGGCTGCTGGTTACTGAAACCCAAGTCAGTGAGCACTGCTGGAGGAAGAATCGAGGAACACACTCAGTTCCAGTGGCTGATGTGCTGCGATCTTAAAGGTACATGTGTTTGTATGAAAAAGTATGCTAGTTTGTATGAAAAAAGTATGCCAGTTTGTATGAAACGTGTGGAAGTTTGTATATACGGCGATAACGCTTAAAGTAATGGGCTGATTTTGATGACAACTTATATACAGGTAGTATAAATCAAGGAGTAAAATATAAGCTATTTATTATCCTGAATTGATGCGTTAATCAACGAAAATTAAATTTTAAAACCCAAATTCGTGAACACCACTGGAGGAAGAATTGAAGAACACACGCAGTTCTACGTACGTAATTCATCGTAATCAACGTTGTAGAATTAATTAATTCAATTATTACTATTCATTTCCAGGTAAAATCCCCCAATTCATTCTGGACGCAGCGTTCGCGACCGTGATGTTGGACTACATCAAGCACGTCCGCAAGTTCGTAGCCGACTGCAAGGCGCAGAACAAGTTCTAACACTTACAGTAATATTTACAAACAAATTCATTCATAAAAAGTTCTTTTTTATACAGTATTTCGATCATCATCATCATCAGCCTGTTATCGCCCAAGCAAGGCGCAGAATAAGTTCTAAAAGTTCTAAATACAGATATATTAACAGACAAATTCATTCACTTTAACTCGATCATCATCATCAGCCAGATATAGCCCACTGCTGAGCATAGGCCTCTCTTCTACTACGCCACTCGTGCCGGTCCTGCGCAGATTGAATCCAGGTGCTCCCTGCGGTTGTTCTAATGTCGTCAACCCGTTTAACTCGTCAGAAAAAAGTGGACACTTAATAATCTTTATTTATAATAATAATACATAGAAATAAGGGAAGAAAAACTAAACAAACTACTTCTAATAACAACAAAAAGGGGCCACTTAGAAAATCTCACTCGATAGTATTTTCCAACTCATTTACTATATTAATAAAATTCTATACATACAGATTTCAGCTAAAAAAAATACTGTATATACATAATATATAACATTTATTGTGGCTAAAGCTACACTTAGATTAAAATATAATTCGCGTGGAAATACAATTCAGTTTACGCACGTCATCGCAATTTCAATAGGCGCTGACAACAAAACACTCAATTTAAGCAATTTCACATGATGGTATAATATCCACATCGATATCGTAATAGCTCATTATAACATCGATAAAACGCGACCAACCTGATTGCAGGGCCAAAATCAGGTAACGCGACCAACCTGATTGGCGCGCAGCTGCGCTCTCATTGGTTAGATTTTAATGGCGGCAAAATCACTGTGACAATACACGTACGCGTGAATTTAATTTAATAAATTAAAAGTTAAAATGTTACAACATTAGTGAAGATAAAGTAGTGTATGCAACTGCATATAACACGGGTATTAAAACACTCGTTACTATTATGAAACTCGCTGCGCTCGTTTCATAAACTCACACTCGTGTTTTAATACCCTTCATTATATGACAGTTGCATAAACTACTATTACTGTGTCTTGAAATGTCCTTTAGTTCAAATGACTGAATGTGTAATAAAATCAAAGAATAAATTTTGATTTGGTAAATCAACACAATTGAATGCTGGTATCCATTAAAATGGCGTATAAGTAGGTTTTTCGTTTTCCAAATTTATTGTTTGGTAAAGATGATTAAAGTACAAGAAGAGAGGCCTGTGCTCAGCAGTGGGCGATAACAGGCTGATGATCATGATGATAAAAGATGGTAAAAAATAGTAATAATAATAAGTTTCTTTTTTATAAAAATGTCTTTAAAAATGTTACTAACATCAAAATGTATATGAAATCAAGAGAATTGACATGTATAAAGAATAGTTATATTTACATCATATGGCTTCGCCTGTGATATACATATAAATTAAAATATAAGTAAACTTGTATGTACGTTTTTAGTTTTAATCTGACTTAGATGTAAGACACAATTTATGACTGTCTTTTTATATAAAAAGAAAATTATGAAATTAATGTTTTATTCTCATTTTTTTTTAATATTTGTTATCATATATATTTAACACTAAAAGTTCCTTCTATTATTTTATGATCGATAATCAAGTACAAGAATTGAAACAGACTTATTAGAAATAAATTGAACTAAAAGGGGATAAATAGTTTAAGATTTTGTTTACATTTTCATGATTTTCTCAACACCAATATAGAAAAGAATATAACTTTAATGTACACCATAAAACACAGAAATTACAAAACAGAAAAATATACTAAATAAGTATACAGGCTTTTTTAACAGTCTCTCTAACTTTGTTGTAACCTTCAAAGCATCATCTATCCAATGGAGAGAACCGCATCTTAATCTGTCTAGTTTAGCCCTAATAGGTGAATGTTTTAATAAACATTTATTCCTTTTTGGTTCCATTTAACTTCTTTTAGTAATTATGAAAAAAAACTTATGTTTTTATTTAGTAATTATGACAAAAGTATGTAATCTAAGAGCATTTATGAAACCACCAATTTTAAATCATTTTAATATTATAAAGGCAAAAGTTTGTTTATGTAAGAAATTTTATTTTTTCTTACTTTACGCCTAAACCAATTTGGGATTAATTTGGTATATAAGTAGATGGATTTAAGCCAGTATTAAAAGATTTTTGATATTTATCCCAAATAAACGAAAGTAACACTGCGGGGCGCCACTAATAATAATATTTCCATGAATTTCAGCAAGTTTATGAATTTCAGGTCTGCAAATGTATATAAATATACACAAAATTGAAATATTACACATGTTTATATTAACGTATAGGTAATAGTAAGCAGCTATAAATATGTAATAGTAATTACTTTGAAATTGCTTTTCTTGTTTTTTTTTATTCTAAGCGTCCGTAGCTCAGCTAGCGGAGGCAATCGCATGCGATTACCAATGTTAAGTTAAGTAAAGGTCGACGCGGACAGTACGCGGAAGGGTGACCAAAAAGTGACTTGGCTAAATTATTGTCTTATATTATTTCGATTTCTATACCAAATAAGTTAACTTTAGCAGCTTTTCGATTTATTGACTATGTTTATATTAAGTAAAGTGGTTTTTTATCGAAGGGAGCCACTGCTGAATTTCAATACAATTCAAGGTGATATTGTTAGTTTTTGTTTTTAGCCATCCAGTAACCGTTTGACAATGTTGTACATAGTACAAAGATATAATCCCGTATTTAGTTTTGCATTTACTATAAAGAAATTAAATTTTAATTTGTAACTTCTTTTAAATATGTACCTATATGTTAATTAATACTTATGTTTTAATATAGAGCTAAAATGAATTTATGACTTTTTTTTCACTGAGCACGACTGCTTCAACGACGAGGTTTAATCAAAAACTGCTTAGCATTTTTGTCTCATGAAATTATGTAAAATAAGCGGTAACATAAGGTTCATGTAAAAATATAGATGTAAGTATGAAATGTATGTATTAAAAATAAATCTTTTGTACTGGTTTGTGTGTTTTATTTAAATGACTAGTGGACGCCTGCGGCTTCGCTCGCATTATTTTGTGATAAAAAGTAGCCTATATATTTTCTATAGTACCTACATATTATAATTACGTAAGTCGCGTCACAAATAATCAATAAATAAATATTTCAGGACATATCACACAGCGCCATCTAGCCAAACACTAAGCTTACGCTTGTATCATGGGTACTAGATAGCGGATACAATAGGTACATATTAGTATGTATTTACAGGAAAGTATATATCCTGTAAATACATACTTATTATACTTACATAGAAACGACCAGACTCAACACAAGTAATTACAAATTTTTATTTAATGTTCATAATCACGTATGTTATGCGGTAATCGAACCCGCACCCCTAGATAAGGAGGCAGAGCCACTACCAACTAAGCTAACAGAACAGTAAATAAATGGATCACAATTTCATTATAAACAAAACTTGAGGTATTAGAAATTACCATTTACTTTCGTGATCATAACAGTGTATCTAATCAAACTGGAAAAAGACATATAAATTGAACAACTACTACTTATATGGGGTACCTACTATTAACGTTCAAAGAGAGGCCTATGCCCAGCAGTGGGATAGAGAAGGCTGTGGATGATGATGGTGATAAGGTGCCGCCATGTTTTCTACACAGTTCGGAACAATTGTAGGTACATACAAGTACCTAATAATATACCTACCTATGTAACGTGTTTTTTTCAACATATCTACATATATATGTTACCGTCAATCTGTATAATCCGGTATTGTATACCTACAATGCCTAGGCAATGTATAGAATGCCTAAAACCCGTAGGCAATGTGTGTAACATTAAAAGACGATGACTAGAAACGCCGGCAGGCAGGCAATATACGTGTTTATAGGTATAAAAAAGTAAGTTTGCTAATGGCCGGCTTTAGTGTCGAGAGTTTTCAAACCGTCCTAGGAGCCTCTGGCATGGCTTAACGACTGCCTATGACGAGCAGCCGGAACCTTCTATTTAACGTGTCATTCGACCTGGAATGCCTCTTTATGATCACTCATAAAACAAATAAAACTAAAACAAACATTTGTACGCCTATCGACAGAATATTTGACACAAGAAATTTATGTAACACCTAATATGTATGACAATATTCACGCAAATAAATGAATTTTGATCACCCATCCATGGACTAACCGCGTCGGCAATTGCTTAACATTGGTAATCGCATGTGAATATCTCCGCTAGCTGAGCTACGGGCGTCTAAATGTCTAATTTTAGGCCATGTACTGTTTGGTTATAAAAAAAAATATATATTTTAACTAATCGTGAGACATTCTTATCAAGAACGCACGTTCTGAAGATGGGTGTTATTACACCCGAAACGCGTAAACAACATACTTACGCGAAATTACACGTGATTGAAAACCGTTTTAGTTATATATTGATAAACAAACAATTATGTCCTGTAATTTCCACTTTTCTTCAGTATTAATGTGGGTAATATTTCCATTATCGAGATTCATCAAAATGAAAGAAGAAGGAATCTGTAAAGAGGTAAAATTCAACTTAAGTAGGTACTTATATAATGTAAATGCTATAAATAAATGCCCTTGTAATATTTACCTAATTAGGTATTGTGATAGAGTGAGATATTCCTAAGTATCGCACCTATGTATGGACTGCCATGTTAGCTTAGTTGGTAGTGGCTCTGCCTTCTAATCCAGGGGTGCGGGTTCGATTCCCGCATAACACAAGTAATTATGAATATTTAAATTTGTAATTATTTGTGTTGAGTCTGGTCGTTTCTATGTATAATAAGTATGTATTAACAAAAGAAAAGTATATATATGTACCTATTATATCCGTTATCTAGTACCCATGATACAAGCGTAAACTTAGTATGAGGCTAGATGGCGCTGTGTGATATGTCATGAAATATAAACTGGTAACTAGTTTAATACATAAGGCTTACCTAAGTATCTTTTTAGGCTGAGTTTAAAAGATATATGAGTGTAAAGTGATAGTGATCTGTAAAGGGCTTTGTTAAATTTGTCAAATTTTATAAGTAATTTATTTTGTACTAGCTTTGCCCGCGGCTTCGCGCGCGTTACCATACATATAAACTTTGAATCACTCTATCTATTTAGAAAAACTGCATCAATCTACGTTATTTAGTTTTAAAGATCTAAGCATATATAAGTACATACAGACAGACAGGGACAGACGCGGCAAGCGACTTTGCTTTATACTAATAATAAATAAATAAATTAAAAGTTTATTTGACTATTTACAATTTAAGAAACTTAACAGTAGGTTAAATTGACCTTTATTGTTCGTACCGCAAGGTTGTGGAACTCCCTGCCTGACTCCCTGTTCCCCACGCACTATCATTCAGCGATGTTCAAAGCGAAAGTGAATCGGTTCTTATCGGGTAAGCACGCTCCATCTAAGGCCTTTGCTTGCTATCAGGTTAACTATGGCAAAGTGCAAACCCGTTCAAGTTAAAAAAAGACTAATTCATTGATTAAACTTAAATAATTGTGATATAAAATCTATCTGGTATGCGCACTACTTAGTTACAGAACTGTATTGCTCACACAGGTCTCTTCGCGTGGAGTTGATGACTTACTTAATCTTCTTTACACTACATGACTTACTTAATCTTCTTTACACTAGCACTACATTGGTAGTAAACTTCCTTTTTATTAGTAGGTATACTAGCTTGTTTCCTTCTTTTCAGTTTCAAATTATTAGGTTAATGATGTAACAGAGTAAATTAACAATAAAATAAATGTAATTAAGTCAGAAATTATTATCATTAAGCCATGTCGGAGGACCCTTAGGGCGGCTTGATAAACTCTCGACACCTGAGTTGGCCACTCTCATTCGATAAGAAGATGAATAACATACATTTATTAACAAGTAGGTAAGTACATAAATAGTAGGTATTATACATAGGTATAGATAGCTATGGCGCATATAGCTTAGTTAGGTATATGCATTAAGTATAGATAACTTGGCATTCAAAAGGTTAGGTATATAACATAAGCAAAAAATATATTTTTTGAACGTGGGATAGGTTTACGTTTGACTACAACCTGCCTGATGTTAAGCATTGCTGCAGCCTAGGGTGTAACACGCCTACCTAGAAGATACCTTTTAAATCTTAAATGTTTTGTTATTGTTGAAACATGTGTTTAAAGGTTTGAACTTGAAAGACAAAATTTATATAACTACCCTCAAGTTTGAATTTAGTAAGAAAAAGTAGTATAGTTTTATAAATTCTATTTTGAGTTGTTTGCCTATTTTGACACTTCGTGTTTTTTAGACTGACTAGTTTTATTATCTTTCTATGAACAGGAAATATCCACCTACTACATAAATACTCATAGATATAAGTATGTAATATTTAAGGAAAATGTTATAAATTATTATTAAATAAATACACGATATGTTAAGTAGGTCAACAAATAGTAAACACATATTCTAGTGTAATTAAACGTATGTACTTACATAGACTTTATGTGAATTGAATTATAGAAAGAAACAAGCCAAAATTGTAGCTCCAAAAAGAGCTTTTGTCACCAATATCGCAACACAAAAATATGACATGCATTTTAAGATCATATCTATTTACAATAATTTATAAATCCTCTTTCATTTTTCTTGATCGTCTTCCACCTCCTTTTATGAAACTTTTTGCTTCTTCATTTTCCAAAATATTTTTATCGTCGTTGACCTCCTTTCTGTAATATTTTATATCTCTCTATTAATTACAACCTCCTTTTATTCAATCTCTTTCTTCGTTGTATTTTTTCCGTTCTTCGTTTGTTTTAATTACCTTTTTCCGCAGCGATGCTGTTTTGATATTTAGCCATAGCTTTGACAGATTCAATATGAGCATGTTTCGATAATTCTGCGGGAATAGTTAATTTTATTGCGGTGTGTATATCCTCACTGCCCATAGTAGTTTTTTTACTGTGAGCCACCAATCTTGAAGCTTCTGTGGCTATATTTTCCATCATGTCAATTACAAAGTTGTTCATGATGCTCATAGCTTGTCGAGATATTCCCATATTTAGATCGATTGTTCGTAAAACTCTATATAAATACACGGAATAGTTTTCGTAGTTTTTCTTTTTGGGTTTTTTCTTCATCAGTGGCTTGTCGACGAGTTTCTCCATTGATTTTAATGGCTTCTTCGGTTTTGCTGTTGGCGCCATTTTGTGATTTTTCTTTTTATTTTTGTTGATAAAACTTGATGTCTTGTTTTATTCTTCTAAAATAAATTTATCTTCGGTCTTGTTAAAATTGACGTTGTATATAATCTTGATGGCGCGATTTCTTCTAAAAAACGTGTAAACCGCGTATCAACGCTTGCTACATATAAGTAAGTTTCTCAGACTTCGCAGTTAGTGGTGTCTGCAAGCAGCGGCGTAAAATGAACAGCCAATAGGAATCGTATAAGTTTTTTAACTTAACATTGGTTTAGATTAGTACCTATTTATTTAATTAATTAATACTAATTTGATTCGATTTGTCATTTGAAAAATTTACAGATAATGTATTGTTATTACTGTCACTAAGTAGGTACATAGAATAAATTTATATTAAATTCTTTCCTTGAATTCCTTCGATCAATTATTTGAATTCTTAAAATATACCTAATAAAATTAAAATAGCCTTTATTTCAGATTCTTTAGTGAATAATAAGTGTTTCATTTAGTATTAATTAAAAACCAGACGTCAAATATCATTATAGTACTTACCTATTTCATAGAAATAGAATTTCCTTCGTATTCTTAGATCTTCTAAAATAAGCATTATACATGTTTGTCTAGTACGGCAGTCGTTAAGCCATGTCAGAGGCCCTTAGGGCGACTTGATAAACTCTCGACACCAGAGTTGGCCACTCTCATTCGATAAGAAGAAGCATAATACATAAACATACATCGATACAGACATAGGGACAGACGCGGAAAACGACTTTGCTTTATACTATGTAATGATGATAGTGTTTACTTTGATAACAGCTAAACATTTTTAACAAATAAAGATTTGAAAGAAAGAAAGAAAGAAAACATTTATTATGGCAGATTTATCAGAGAAACAAACACAAGTAAGAACATAATAAACAAACAAACATAAAATCTGCCACAACACAGCCCCGACTCAGCATAATGCTGGTTGTATGGAAGCAACCAGCGCTGGTCTTCCGTTGGGGCTGTGACGTCACGCACGTACAAGAAGGCAGGCAAACAAACAGACAAGATGAGACTTTTACAAAGAGGAGCAAAATGTTAAAATTAGACAAACGTAGTTACTTTATTAGATTTGCGGGTAGATAAACATTTACTTAAATATGAATGCGATTCGGTCGAGTCATGCTATTTTAGTATAGTCCAAGTATTTTTGCATAAATTGTGTTATGTATAGATACATATAATATTATGGTGTTGTAAAGAGAGTGTGGCTCGGGGGTTTCATCGTCTGCTTTTCATCCAGTCATACCCTGGTTTGAATCCGGCCCTACACCAATGACTTGTATTTTGAAGTTATGTGTGGTTTTGCACTCGCCTAGCGGTGAAGGAAAACATCGTGACGAAACCGACATGATTGAGAAACATAATATCCGAGGACATGTGTCATCCGTGGAAGGACCTGGGAGCCCACCACGATGTATTTGCACAAGAGACCTCACCTAACGAATTTATTCTGCGGGGGAGTCACGACCCTCAGTCATGAGGATATACGACTCAAGAGAGAGAATATTATGGTGAGCAGATCTTATCATCATTATATCGTATCAAGTCAACGAAACACAATATACCCTTATTGGGTATTTGGAATAAATTTAAGTTTGATTGGTTCGGTGCGGGCCGGTTTATTATTATTTATCTTTTTTTTAACTAGATAGGCTCACGCTTGACTACAACTCGCCTGATGTTAAGCAACGTTATAATCTACGATCTAGCGCGCTTGCCGAGAAGAAACCGGTTCACTCTCGACTTGAAGACCGGTAAATTAGATATAGTTCGAGGGGAATAAGAGATGTATGCTTTTGTTTTTTTTTTGTATAATCGTCATTTAAGTTTTCGTCTTTTATGAAGTCTTCAACAGAATAATAACGTTTGTGTAGTATTAATTTTTTTAAGGAGTGGGTGGTCCGGTCGCTAGATGAGTCGACGACATCGTCAAAGTCGAGGGTCCAACCTGGATGAGGTCTGCACAGGATCGACGCAGATGGCACATACAAAGGGGGACCCAGCAGTGGGATCCCAAGGGCTGTGGATGATGATGAAGTTTTTAAGCTTCTTCTCAAATTTAATAATATAAATAAGATATATGTATATTGTACACCGCCTGTTTACAATTCTAAGTTATGTCCATTCAAAAGGTTGCCTGGAAGAAATCGCCTAAGGCGATAAGGCCGCCCAATGTGCAACATTTTAATTTAAGTATGTTTATTTCTGTTTTGTAATTTTTGTGTTTTTATGGTGTACATTAAAGTTATATTCTATTCTATTCTATTCTCAAATATGTTTAGTTTTTTATTTTTGAATATTTTCGTAGTGTTGTAGTGTAGGTAGGCTACTTGTAGGTCGTCTGAAGGCTAAGAATACAGGATCTAATGGTAAATTAGCTTATTATTAAATTTGTTGGTTTTGGTAGATGTTATTGCAAGTAGGTTGGTTTTAAAGCCACCTTTAAAATTATACGTTAGGTACTCTTACAATTACCTGAGTTAATTAATTAAGTTGGTTGATATAATCAATATAAATACAATTTATTTATTTTTAAGACAAGAGAGAAGTATAAAGATTTTTTTAAAGCATATAACTAGGTATAGGTATATAATTATAAGTAGGTAATTATACATTATGTGTGTTTAGTCAAACGTAAGCCAATCATAATGATATTCTGTAAAAGGAAAAATGAATTTGTTAATTACTTATTGTTTTTTTTTCGGGTCGCAACAGAGCAACGGATTAAAGTGATTTCTGACAAAGAGGTAGTATATGGACTTAATAATGATTTGCTAAATTATAATTAAATCTAATTCATCAACAAGAAAATATTTATATACGTACCTAATAAGGAAAAAGCTTCTAAAATATCTTAAGAGATTAATAATTAAAACCTAACTAGGTAGTACATAATTTTAGTTAAATTGGTTAAGTGTGTATGTAATGTACCTACTCGTATAGGTAGGTATATCATAACGGTAATTTTAATTTTAAATAATAGATATAAGTAGTGTGAAAGAAAGGACGAATGTGATAGAAATAAAGGCTTTTTTATTTTATTATTTTATAGGTAGGTACATAAATTTTATCAACTAAACTGATCAAAATAATTTTCGTTATGGGTTCACCTTGTAAATTTACAAAAGATGTTCATTTTGATTATAAGCGAAAACCAGTTCTCAAAAACACAGCCTTAAGAGATTTTTAAGCACACACAAAAGACATTAATTCGTCCGTTTTTAGAGTCGGTTAAAAAAGAAAGGTGTTATAAGTTCGTTGGGACTATTTTGTCCTATTTGAGGAAACATATTCTGCTAGATATTTGTAATTTAATGCCATAATAATATCAGTGGTATTAGATTAAAACTAAAAAGGAACAATGATTTTTTTTTTATTCTGTATTGTATAGTCAAGCATTTGACCACCAGATCACAGAAGTAACACCCGCACAAATGAACCCTCTAGCCTAAGGCATGAAACTGGATCTCTTCAAATTTCTCAGCCAAATGCTTTTTGATTGCATAAACTGACAACCTTTTACGCGAAACCCTTTTCAAACGAGGCTGGCTGAATATAACGTAACCAAATCTCCAAGTAAATTAAAATTGTTCAACAATCCCATAGTTTAAATAGCAAATTGTCTTGACTGACATAAGTTTCCAACCAATTACAGCGCAGCGCATGGTGCTTTCAAATCGGTCATGCAATGTCCTTACTAAGCTCAATAAATTTGTTAAAATCTTTGTTAGTGATTTCTTTGAGATAAAATACAATCATGACGGACTACGAATCAGATCTCGATCAGAGCAAGACAAAAAATCTACTCACTCCGAAGAAAATTGCGAAAACAGTTACGATAGAAAAAGACAAAAAATGGACTACGAAAATGATGATAAAAGATGCTTTGATAGAATTGAAGACACGTAAAGGAGTATCAGTTTACGCAATCAAAAAGCATCTGGCTGAGAAATTTCAAGCAGATACCGAAAGACTTAATTATATAATCAGAAAAACTTTAAAAACTGGTGTAGAAGATGGAACTTTCATACAAGTCAAAGGAGTCGGTGCTTCAGGGTCTTTCAAACTGGCAGTCGTCAAAGAAAAAGTCAAAAAGACCATCACAAAGAAGAAACCAGAAAAGACTGACAAAGAGGTCAAGAAAATGGTCGAAAAAACTGATAAAGCAACCAAAAAGACCAAACCAGAAAAGGAGAAAATAGAAAAAACAAAACAGAAGAATCTAGAAATCAATACTAAGATGAAGAAAGTAACAAAAGAAGTTAAAGCTAAAAAAACAACGGAGAAAAAGAAAGAAAAGCCAGAAAAACCAGTGGAAGAAACAAGTAACGCTAAAGAAAAGAAGACGAAATCCAAAATGGTGGAACCCGAAGAAAAGAAAAAAGAAAAGAAGACCAAAACAAAGATAGCAAAAGGATTTGAAACTCCAAAAAAGAAAGGCAATCCTATGATGAAAAGAAAAAGTATCGGATCTTTAAGAAAACCGCCGAAAATGAAGCCTAAATAAGTTTTTTTTTATAATTATTGTTAAAGATAATCGAAAATCATAACTTGCTGGACAATTTTTTGTATATTTTGTATTTTGTATAGCTTTAATTTGGTGAAATAAATGGACAATAATTGTTTATTTAAAATGTATTTTTAATAAAAACAAATAGACAAAAAAATACCAAAAATTATTTAAGTTTGTTAGCATAGACACACAAACAATATTGTAACTGAATCTGTTACAATAATGTTACAAGTTGGTTTTGAAGTTCAAAACTCACTGTCACTTAAACTGAATTGTGTAAATTGAATCTCAACGGATTCACTGAATGAAAATAACATACTTATCTATTACTTATTATTATTATTAAAATATTATTATTAAAATATTACCCACTTACGTGATTCAGTCAATTTATGTGCTCTCCACGGTTGCGGTCAATACTTGGATGGGTGACCGATCATATATCAAACTACGTTAACAATTGACGAAACTTTGGATTAGGTACTTGTAGTGTATCAGGATCTTTGTTTTCCGTGAATTGCAATTCAGTTTATAAATTTACAGTAGGTACAGTTAATAGATTTCTTCTAGGCAAGCGTGTTACACTTTCGACTAGGTATCTATCAAAATTAATGCTTACCATCAAGCAGTCTGATGAAACGTAGGCCTATATTAAGTAAATGCAGTAAAAACAAAGTTTATTAAATAAAATTAGGCAACTAAAATGTAGGTAGGTACTTACTTACCTACTAAATAAAAAACAACGATATTTTTTACGCTGACGACCAAAAAGATTTTTTTTTCATTCGTGATTTAATTGTGAGTTGGTTTACAAAAACTGTCATTTTATAATTTTAAAGAATGTGTGAAGAAATAAATAATAATCTAGAGTAAATAGGTCTCTTCTTCTAGGCAAGCGTGCTACATCTTAGACTATAGTGGTGCTTAACATCAGGCAGGCTGTAGTCAAACAATATTTAAAAAGAAAATATTAAAATATACCTTTAATATTAATTAGGTATTAAGTATATAAAATATTGACAAACGTAAGTCAATTTCGTGTTAAAAAAAGAAGAAGAATATATCAAAATATCTACTTAGGTAGGTACTTTTAACCAACATTAATAGGTAATTAAAAGAAATAGCTATTTATGACATGAAATCTAATCAACATGTACCGACCTAACCACCTGTAAGTAAATTATTTTCTAAGAAATCAGCGATAAAGAAGGTAGATTCTGATGTCATTTCTTTGCGTGTAAAACGGGTATATTACTTACCATAAGATAGGTGCGCAATTATACCATTTTAAAATATGCATAAAGTAGGTAGGTAGGTACCTACTTGATTAAAATTCTTTCATCTCTTATAATGATTTTTTTTCGTCGTAAACATGAAATCTGCAAACTTTTTAGTCCAGAAACTCCTTTACTGTTTACGGTAAAACGTTAACCAAATCATTTTGTTCCCGTCGGCAAACTTTAACGACACATTTTGCATTCAAATGGCTTCATTTAACATTTCCGTGGGTAGAACAATACATAGTGTACTATAAGCATCTATATTACAAAACAACTATAGTTGGTGACTGGTGTTACGCAAAATAAGTACGGAATTAATTTATTCTATTCCCCTCAGAAAAGATAGGCCAAAATTATTATTCCGCAACCAGCAGCCATTCTTATGACATCAGCATTCTAACAAAACAATCTAATCCCTACTTTATCGTTCAAAAATAAAGTATACAATAACATGACAGAAAAATCGCAAAAGTAACGCGCGCTTATAACTATGTCGAATAAAACTCGAATGAAACGAAAAATGCTATATCTTTCTCTGTTTGACTCGCACGATTTTTCTATACGCATGACAAGGATGGACTAGTATTTGTCAATGCTGTGTAAGCGGATAGAGGACATTGGGGTCATGGAACGTGTTTGAATTTCGAAACGCGTTTTATCCAATGCGGTGCGTCGTTACTCAGTCCTGTGTTATTGGTTATGTTACTCTCGTACTATGAAGAGAGTCGCTTGTAAAATCAATACTTCGCTCTTGTGTTAGAACGGGATTTTGTATGGAGTTGAAACGATAGCGTCGAATTTGTGCTGTCGCTTGGGGTTTCTTGGTACGGGGAGGTCGGAGCAATTCGGTCGCTTCTGTGTTATTCGTGCAGCCATTTCGATTCAAAACATGTCGGAGTGAGTGGCCAGCGTGACGTTTCCGTGGATTTTTTAACGTTGTTGAAGTTACAAGCTGTAGAATAGTGGCACGGTGAGTTCTGTTGACGTTTTTTTACGATTTCACATATTGCCAATGTGTTTCTTGGTGCGTGTGGTGTAGAAAACGCTTAGTAATGGATTTCCTGTGAATTTGATATGCAGTGTACGTAACAATTGACTGAAATAACTCTGTTACCAACGTAAGTGTGCTGTTTGTATACAATAAGGGTATTGATATGTGTTGCTATAGCGTATTTGATGCATTTTGCGAATGTCATACGATTTATTGAGTTGAAAAGGGATTATTATTACTTTCTTAGCATATTTGTGGGTTAGTTAAGTGATTATGTTTATTATGGTGCATGTGTTTGTGTATATAAGACTGGTTATCACTGATTTCATGTGTGTGTATAAGTATTTAGTATTGATATTGAGTGATATTCTTATTACCTCCATGTAAGGGCCAAAGTTGATTAGTCCAACCATTATTTTGTAAGACGTTGCTTGCTGTCCCTTTCTTTCACCGTAGTGGTGGCGATATGTCTCTCTCTTTCGCGTACGTTTTACTTATTTATAGATATTCGTCGGGGTGTTCGGTCGCCCTACATTTTTTATGATAGTGATGTGCTCAAATGCAAGGGAACCGGTTTAAAATATAAGATGTCGATAAAAAGTATATCGACTATCGATAGTATTACATATATTGTAGAATTTAGGGATTTTAATTTTAAGTCTGTATAGTGTTTGTGTTATTCGTTATCAATCATTGTTACGTATACTTTGATAATGATGTTTAAATAGTATATCCGTTACTATTTTATACTATTATGGGGCTAGATGGCGTTATGTGATATCCTGGATATTAGGTATACCAATGCATTTAAATGTTTTTTTTATACTGTTAATGTCACCTACTAACATTCAGTAACTTTGTAGACCTGTGGCCAACCCTAGTGTTCATAAATTATCCAATCAGTTTAAGGAATTCTGCCATAACTTAATGATTAAAATAACAGAACCACTACTCCCAATTATTTTTAAAGCTATTTACATTTAAATGTCAGTACAATAACTGGATAAAAAAAAAAACAGAAAAATTGTGAATGTCATATTATATTGAAGTCGGTTAAAAAATACTATTAGTGGTACCTACTATACATTACTATGGCTGTCCCTATTATGGCACATACAAAGGGAGGCCTATATCCAGAAGTGGGATCCCAAGGGCTGTGGATGATGATGATAATGGCTATCCCTTGTAATAGTAGCATTTAAGTGCCTAAAAATAGCCTAGACACACTTTCCAAGAAAACAATACAAATTTTTATCAAATCAATATGATAATCTATTATCATATACCTATCACAACATGACATGATAATTTATTTGACACATACACGTAGATAGGTATATCTACGAGCAAAAACACTCATAAGTATGTACTACTATACAATAGTTTTGAATAACATAGGTAATATTCGTTTCATTACCTACATATCATATTTCTTCATATTAAGTCTCATTTTACTACACAACAAAAATAATAATAAAAAAACCATTAAAATTCTAACACGATAAAATTTTACCCCAACACTACACCTCATTTCTTTCTTTTCGACAACAAAAAATAAAAATGTCTGCCGTCCCCGGTATCCTCCAGCCTTTTATTTGTCGACCCTTTTATTTATATGCAAAACTGTACCTTATATTATATACAATATAGCGTTCAATTTTCCTTGTCAAGATCTAGCCTTTGTTCTTTTGCCAAGAGATAGGTAAAACTCTCTCTTGTTCCAATTGCAATAGAGTTGAAAATTGTTTGTGAAAGTGTGAAGTTTCGTATCCAATTTATGAGTATTATTAACTTGGTATTTTCAAGGGAACCATGATAGATTTACAAAGATAACGAAGGGTTGAGTAGAATGGGAGACAGAGACAAATATAGCGCCGAACGCTTCTCGTATAGCAATTAGAATAATTTAATTGCAAAAACCGGTATCAATGATGGTTTCTTAGTGTGTTTTGTATGATGATTTGTGGCATATAATTAATTTGTATTCATTATTACATGTTGACTTTTTTTACACTACATCTTTCTTTAGAGTCCTATTTCTTCATTAGGGGCTGGGGTACTGAGGGTCGTGACTCCCCCGAAGAATTAACTTAGAGAACTCTCCAAATAAATAAAGATAGCGGGGAGTCACGACTCTCATAAGGAATACGACCCAATGGGGAGAAGCTTCGTACCCAATTTATATTAATAAATGACGTTGATTAGTCAGATCAGTAGCCAATCGCGTAACGGTATGATTCGGCAGCTCAATTTGGGAGCCATTTCTATGCCACAACAATTATTCTCCACTTTAGATCACAGCGTCGTTTATGAAGCTATCTTCATCTAAAGAAGCTTCAGATGAACTAGTGATAAATGCCTTACTCTATACCTAGTGTAAAAATGTTTTGAGGACCACAATATCCGAGGACATGTATCTTCCGTGGAAGGACCTGGGCGCCCACCACGATGTATCTGCCCAAGAGAACTCCCCTAATGAATTAATTCTGCGGGGGAGTCACGAGAAATACGACTCAAGAGATTAAAAAACTGAACACGATATCATCCCAGCAACAAAAAAAAACTTGATTGATCGAGTTTAAAAAGTTTTTCGACTGTATTTACTTATAATATTTAGGTATATAGGACTGTAAGTAAAGCTTTGATATTAAAATAAAATAAATATATCAGGAGTCAGGACATATCACACAGCGCCATCTAGCCCCACACTAAGCTTACGCTTGTATCATGGGTACTTGGGTAACGGATATAATACATATATACCTACTTTATATATTAGTATTTAGTAGGTAACTTGAAGCGAAACCCGCACAAGCGATAATGTTGTGGAAAGCTTTTTTTACGTGGGATAGGTTTGCGTTTAACTACAGCCTGCTTGATGTTAAGCTATGTGGCAGCCTAGGATGTAACACGCTTACCTAGAAGATACCTGTTAACTCTAGATTTACATACATTATACATGCTTACTCCTTTCTCTCTTGAGTCGTATATCCGCATGACTGAGGGCCCTGACTCCCCCGCAGAATTAATTAACTCTAGATTTTAAGACCCCTGGATTGTAGTTCGCAAGAAACATAACTTATACCTACCTATATAAACACCGATAAACAAATGGATGCCTGCGGTTTCCCTCGTTGTTTTAAATTAAAAAGTTGTCTATATCACTCTCGGTACCCTATATGTAAGCGAAGCTCCCGTAGCTCAGATAGCGGAGGCAATCGCATGCTATTACCAATGTTAAGCAAAGGTCGACGCGGTCAGTACGCGGATGGGTGACCGAAAAGTGGCATTCCATTTTTGGCGCTTCCGTGGATCGGATGACACGTTAAATTGTAGATCCCGGCTGTTTGTCTAGTATGGCAGTCGTAAAGCCATGTCAGGGGCCTTTAGGGCGGCTTGATAAACTCTCGACACTCTTATTTGCTAAGAAGAGGGTACCCTATAGGTACTTACTACAAATTTACCGAAATTGTTTTGTGTGTTCTACCTGCATTTTTATTTATTAAATATATTTCTAGATGCAACAGCAAATGCCACAGCAGGAGCAATGTAGGTAAGTTATACTTTTTACTACCTAGTAGTTATTTCACTTCAATATGACGATGCTATTTTAACCGACTTCAAAAATAGGAGGTTATCAAGTCTTCTGAAAGTTTTTTTTTTATATTTTAAGATTATGTTTCTGCAGTTGCTACAGATCTATGACGTTAATTGCGCGGGTGACTTTGAGCATATTTTGTGCTTTGAGTTAAAAAAAAGTATAGTACCTATTCTTAGCACATGTAATATACTTCTTGTCTATAACTACCTGTATTAAAATGTGTAGAAATACTAGAAATAAAACAAATTTCTTAATATTTACGCATTTTTGACACAATTTATAATGAATGTATTACAGATTAGATTAATAGAGAAATAAAAACTTTATTAAAACACCACATCGAAATAAAAGAAACACAACATAGAGAAACTTAGTCGGCGGTCTTAATCGCCAAAAGTGATCTATAAAAAATAATCTGCTCTAGCAGACACATGTGGCGTTGCCATATTTTCTTCACTTTTTATCCGAAAAAATATTGTTTTATATTATAATTTATTCAAAAAAAGGAGGTTATCAAGTTTTCTGAAAGTTTTTTTTGTATTATTTTACCTACATATATTATCTTGGTTCGACGAGATAACATCTGCCGCAGGTTAAACCTGGATGAGGCCGGCTAAAGATCGAAGACAGTGGCATATTAGGTAAGAGAGAGGCCTATACCCAGCTGTGAGACGAAACCGGCTGTAGATAAAATAAGTGTGTGTAGACACAAGTGTTTGCTTAGTGTGGAGCTAGATGGCGCTGAGTGCAATGTCCTGGAATATTTATTTATATTTATATACAAGTGTATGCCCGCGGCTTCGCTCGTATTATTTCAGGATAAAAAGTAGCCTACGACACTCCTAAGACATCATACTACCTACATACCATAAATCATGATGCAAAAACGGCTGAACAGATGCTCAGCCGTTTTTGTATTATGAGCGTATAAATAAACAGACAAACAGAGACATCCCCTATTTCACCCCTTTAAAAGCGGCGTTTCCAAAAATTCTTTTCTTAGCGGATTTCCTAGGTCATAACATCTACCTGCGTGCCTGCATGCCAAATTTCAGCACGATCCGTCCAGCGGTTTGGGCTGTGCGTTGATAGATCACTATTATAGCAGTCAGTCAGTCAGTTTTTTTTTCACCTTTCAACCTCCTTATCTTATCACCTTTGAGTTTTATATATTTAGATATAGACATTGATATCCGTTATCTAGTCCCCATGATACAAGCGTAAGCTTAGTATGGGGCTAGATGGCGCTGTGTGATATGTCCTGAAATATTTATTTATTTGTTTGTATGTTTTCCAGCAGTCAGCAGCTCCCTCAGCCAGTGATGCTGTGTCCGGTTCAATATGTGTACGAGACACCCATGATGCTGCCACAAGTTCAGCAAACACAAGGTAACACTAATTTAATTCCGTGGGTCTGATGACACGTTAAATTGTAGGTCCCGGCTGTTAGTCTAGTACGGCAGTCGTTAAGCCATGACAGAGGTCCTTAGGGTGGTTTGAAAACTCTCGACACCAGAGTTGACTACTCTCATTCGATAAGAAGAAGAAGACTAATTTAATATACGCTTTATTACTTCTAACTCATTTTCAGTCTTATTTCCTCATGACTGAGGGTCGTGACTCCCCTGCAGAACTGATTCGTTAGTTCTCTTGGCCAGATACATCGTGGTGGTTCTACATGTTGTTGAATTGATCGATGAACATACAAAAAAAACTATTCTTTGTATAGATCTCATTATTCTTCATCCCATTCTACATTTAAAAAGGCGAAAGTTTGTGAGTGAATGAGTGTCAAGCGCGTATGTTTATAACTTCTTCGCGCTCAAATGGATAAACTGATTTGAATGAAATTTACTATAAGTAAAATAAATATTCCGCCACTACCAACTAAACTAACAGCCAGTCAGTATGTACTAGATTAGATCCTGGATTAACACATAGGCTCTTTTTGTACTAGATTAACGGGAGAAACACAGCATGGCGCTGCTAGTTACTCATATTAGAGTATGTTGTCCAAGCTTATTTAAATTAATATACCCAAGTATGACTGAGAAAAAGGTTTTATATAAAATTTGCTTTCAAATTTCCTATTTCAACGCTAAAATTGTATTAGTAAGCTAATTATAAAATATTTCTTTTTCAGGTGACCAGATTCAACAGAATCAAATCAACCAAGTGCTAATCAACGTGAAAAATCCACCGCCATGGATACAGAACCGGCCTCAGAACCAAGTGGTCTATGTACAACAATTACCAAACCAATATCAACCTTATATCCAGCAACAGATGATCCAAAATCCCATATACCAACAGCAAATGACTTATCAAATACATCCTATGCTACAAGACAATCGACAGTTCATACAAATACCGAACTTAAATCAGTTCAATACAGTCCAAAATGCCCCAGCACAAATACAGCAAGTTAGTGAAGATGACAAAATGCCTGTTCTAACACAAATGCTCAACCAAAGAGCTAATACCGTTAGACCAGTTAATGTAAACAACGCAAGACCAACAAATATAACTTCAGTAGCAAACATGGTGTCTACAAATAACATGGTCTCTGCCAATGCGATAAGACCTATAACACAAAACCAGCTAGTTCAAACTGATGTAGCTACAAACACGAAAGGCAGACCAAGAAATCCACCGCCACAAATAATGACAATAAATCCAATGCAGCAAAGGCAGTTTTTAACCAATCAGAAGCAAGAAATACAAATGAGTGTGAGACCACAAGCGATGCCGGGTAGGAGTGACATGCCTCAAAATATCAGGACAGAAGTTCCACAGCATATAAGAACAAAGATACCAAGTAGTATCAGTGTAAAGACAATCAATAGACCACTGCTTCCTCGACAAATGATAAGACCAACAGATGTAATGCCATCGCCACAGAACGTCTTCTATAGCCCTATCGTAATGTCTGCTCCAAATACTGAAAATACCAATAGACATGTAACTAACACTACAACTCAATCACAAATACAGCAAACGGTGAAACCTAATGCAGCTCAAGAAATGATTCCAAGAGCAACCAATTCAATGCAGTTACCAATACCAACTACCAATGTGCTTCCTTTTATAAAAACTGAAATCAAAAGTCCAGTAGACGTTAATGTAAACAATCAAATAGTTAATACACATGCTTCCGTAGCAAATAACACAATGAGTGTAAACACAGTAAAAAATAATGAAGATATTAAGAAGCCAATGACAGATCCTGTTACAAGAATGAATACGGAAAGTCAAACGCAGACTGAAGAGAAACTAGTTAGGAATACAGTTTTTATACAAGCCAGGGGAAGAGTTTTGAATGAAAAGGAAACTCCACAAAGCAATACTTTAAAAAGAACCACCGATGATAGACTGAAACAAGAAAATAAAACAAATCAAGACAAAGCTAATATTAGTAACAACAACCCTAATTCTATTTTAAATCCTGAAAATATAAAACAATGTCAAAAATACTTCAAAATAGCACCTGCAGATAAAGTTCCCGAAATAAAAAGAATGAAAGCAAATGTTCCATCGCCAAAAGTTCCTGTAAGCATACAGACACAACAGTCAAGAATCAGTAATTTACAAATGGGCCCAAATAATAATAAAAATCCGTTTTCTTTGAATATGCCTACACTAGACGATTTCGCAAATAACTCTACTCCTAATCTAAACACTTTAAAATCAGAAGACTCGAAACCAAAAGAAACCAAGGCTATAGAAAAAGAAATTAAACCAAAAACATCAGAAGAACCAGTTAAACCAAAAACCCTAATAAATAGAGAAGAAAAGAATCAGGAAAGTAAAAAAGTTACGAAAATGTCTGATAAAGAAAACATCAAGGAAACTCCGGAAGAGAAGACTAAACAAGAAGATATTAAGAAGAAGGAAGAAAATATACAACTGCTAACACATGTTTTAGAAGGATATATCATTCAAGAATCAAATGTTCCTTTCCTAGTAAGTCAATATATTATTCCCACTAATATTATAATATAAAAGTGGGTTTGTTTATGTCAATTACATCGTCACGCTCAGATGTCTGAACAGATTTGAATGATATACACTATATAGTATGAAGGTAGTTTAGATCAACATTTTCTATCTACATTATGTATTTATCTTTTCAAAAGTTATCACAGAAAGTTTGTGAGTAAGAATATTATGGGTGTATGTTTCATAAATGGCAAATTCGATTTGTATAGAATTTGGTATGGAGGTAGATTAAGGCTTAGAATTGACGTAGATATAACGTTTTATACAGCGAAATAAACTGGCCAACTTTGGTGTCACAGTTTACATACCCTAAGGGCCTCTGAAATGGCTTAGTGACCGTTTATGACGTTTATGACAAAAAGCCAATTATGGAAATATTCATATTATTTTTTATCTTTGCAGATCCAGAAACCAATATTAGAGAAGGACATGAAAAAAGAAAAGATTAACAATAAAGGTAGCAAAAGTGCAATTAAAAAAGAACCTAAAACAGAAGAAGAAGAAGATAATAAAGGAAAGAAAGACAACAAGGGCCACTTTCCATGGAAATGTTTAAATTCTGGCCTAGGAAATGAGAAGGAAACGAAAATCGCTGTGATAGATAAAGGTAAACCTTATACTTATGATTATAACTTATAACTTTTTTAACTTTAAATTTAACCTTTTATTACCACACCATACAATTACAAATACAATAAAATCTATATAAATAAAACTCAAAGGTGACTGACTGATATAGTGATCTATCAACGCACAGCCCAAACTACTGGACGGATTGGGCTGAAATTTGGAATGCAGGTAGATGTTATGACGTAGGCATCCGCTAAGAAAGGAATTTTAAAATGTCACTTTTAAAGGGGTGAAATGGGGGTTGCAAGTTTTACTTTCTAATGCGTGCGAAGCCGCGAGCACTCACTAGTTTATTCATAAAACCGATCACAAACATGACTGTAACTTAGTTGTTTAACTTTTACTTAAGAATTGGCACAATACAAAGTTATGGCCAAGAAGTAGAGTAAAAGTTGTTTATGTAACAGTTTTTTTACATGAAATAGGCTCATGCTTGACTACAACTTGCCTGATGTTAAGCAACGTTATAATCTACGATCTAGCGCGCTTGCCTAGAAGAAACCGGTTTACTCTCGACTTGAAGACCGACAAATTATAGGTCGAGGGGAATAGAGATTCAGAATAATATTTGTAAGTGACATTATAAAATATTATGTAGTATTATTTCCTCTGACATTTTATAAAATTATTCAAGAATCCATATTTGACATTGTTTGTTTGTAAGTGACATTATTTTTTTTATGTAACATGATTTTCTTTGACATAGCTTAAAATTATTTTATTTTATTTTATCTAATCTACTTAAATAAATCTGACATTGTTTGTTTGTAAATGACATTATGTATACATTTTTATCTTTAATTCTTTAGTTCATAATTAGTATTAAGTTATATAAATGATAATTGTAATATATGACGTACCTATTGTAGCGCAATGTTATAAAGTCAATAAATATCTTTGAATCTTTGAATAATTAAGAATTTATGGATTACATTGTATTGAGGTACCGGTAGGTCCTGCACTAGGAATACCTGTATCGCAGGCACCTACCATAGCGCTTGACATACAATATGAATAACTATGAACTACAAACATATTTACAACTTATCGAAAGCACAGAAAACCTTAAAAATTAATTATACACATAAAATAACACAACGAAAAACAAATGTGTTTTGTGTCATAAGTTTATTGATCGTTTTCAATATGTGGCGCCATCTCTTAACAGCATTCGTTAGTAAAATGAACTTGGTACAAGAAAATCTCTCATTCCCATAACCAATTGCATATTTTTGTTTTATAGTTAAATATGTTTTAACTAGTGGGAGCTCGTGGCTTCGCTCGCATTAAGAAGTAAAACTGGCATCCCCTTTTTCACCCCTTTAAAAGGTGGTATTTCCAAAAATCTTTTCTGATGCCTACGTCATAACATCTACCTTCATTCCAAATTTCAGCCCGATCCGTCCAGTGGTTTGATAGATCACTATGTCAGTCAGTCAGTCACCTTTGAGTTTTATATGTATTTAGAAGATAATATATGAATGTATGTTGTGTGTACTAAAACTTTTTTCACTTCTGATCGAATGAGAGTGGCCAGCCAGAGTGTCAAGAGTTTATCAAGCCGCCCTAAGGGCCTAACTAAAACTATAAAATAATATAAACTTCCTTAATTTTATCAAAAAGACAACAATATGAATAATTTTGTTTTTTTTGCAGATGATCCCTTTACAAACATTACGGAGACAACTGTGGCATCTTGGACGGTATGTACTCAATTCTTATTCTTACTTACCAGACTTTATACAATGACTTATATATTACTAGTGGACGCCCGCGGCTTCGCTCGCATTATTTCGGAATAAAAAGTAGCTTATGATATGACACTCCTAAGACCTTTTACTACCTACATACAAAAATCATGATGATCCGTTCAGCCGTTATTGCTTTATGAGCGTTTAAACAAACAGAGAAATCTTTTAGAAATTGTTGGAACGCTATCAATTCGAAGTATCTCCAAACAATTTTTTTATAAATATTTTCAATGTTCAGACTTTCGACCCTCATTAACTTTATTATGTGTATAGATAGATATCTACATACAGATCGCGGCAAACTTCTTGAGCCATGACCTTGAGTGCGCAGTAGACGATTTTAAGGTATCGTTGGTGGAAAGAGAGGTGCGCGGGGGCATTCTGTCGGCATGCGTCCCCGTGATTGGCCGATCACTTGGCCCCTTGGATCGATCACTTGGTTCCCCGCGTTGCGCGCATGTTCCGCTAGCATCTGACTACACTTGCGTGCAGTGTCAATAGGCTATTTTGAGTTTTTGTTGTTAAAGTTTGTTTGCTATTGTATTAAAAACTTTTTGAACAATGCCGCCAAAACGTAACACAGTTCTGAAGAGACAAGCTAGAAAAATGGTGTATGATGTGTATTGCTTCATGAATAACATTATTTATTATTATTATGCAGCTGGATAAAGTACTTAGGATAAATACAATGTATACTCTTAGGGATTTTGCAAAGGTATACATTTTGTGTTTATGAATAATGTCTTACAATATTTATTTATATTTAAGTTTTTATGTTTATATTGGTTGCGCAACTAAGAAGTGGCTAAAACTTGTCTAGTTTACTTAAATAAACAAATTTACAGAATCTCACTATATATTTTACAAACGCCAACAATGACCAATAAAATATGTCCGGAAGTGTACATGCGCGAACCTACCCCCACTACGTCGACTTTGGCTCAAGAAGTTTGCCGTGATCTGTACCAAAATTCATGAAGATCCGTTCAGCCGTTTTTGTCCGATGTGCACACAAATAAACAGACAAAAGTTCTAAAAACTGCTTAAACATGTTCTGTTATCGATTCAATTTCTATGTACAGATCATTGCCTATCTTTAACTTTATTGCACGTAAAGTTGCTATTTCTAAATATACTAAACTCCAAGATCTGACTGACAGTGATAGTGACAGTGATAGTGATCTATCAACGCACAGCCCAAACCACTGGACGGATCGGCCTGAAATTTGGCATGAAGGTAGATGTTATGACGTAGGCATCCGCTAAGAAAGGATTTTTGGAAATGCCACTTTTAAAGGGATAAAATCCGCGAGCACCCAAATTAATTAATATGCTTGTCAAGTTTTGTATGTAACTTTTTTTTAATTTCCATTCAAATTCCCTTACAGGCCGACCAGCTCTCGTCCCATTTACAAAAGCACCATTGGATGGAAACAGCTATGAAACTGTTAGACGAGGAAATCGATGGAGAATCCTTACTCCTTGTCAATAAAGACCAGCTGGTTGCTATTGGAGTATGTGAAGAGCATGCTGAAAAGATCGCTGCTTTTGTTGGCTCTGATAGCTAAAACTTCCCCTATGACTCTCTCTCTCTCTTTTGAGTCGTGTTTCCTCATGACTGAGGGTCGTGACTCCCCCGCCGAATTAATTCGTTAGGGGAGTTCTCTATGACTACTATATTGATTTAAAATTATGTTTTTGAATCTAAATAATTATGTTTCATATTGTTTTTTTTTCTTAAGGGGCGCGCCTGATTTCTTTTACCATACCAACTGTTGTATACGATAAATCCGTGGGTCGGATGACACGTTAAATAGTACGGCAGTCGTTAAGCCATGTCAGAGGCCCTTAGGGCGGCTTGATGAACTCTCGACACCAGAGATGGCCACTCTCATTCGATAAGAAGAAGAAGTTAGATTCAAAGACTAAGAAAGATAGACTGATGGTTTATATCTCAAATTGTTGGTATCTAAACAAAGATCTCGCCTCTAAAAAACCAATAGCATAAGTTTTGTAATGAAAATTTAAAAAAAAAATTAAAGATTTTACGAAAAAAAAAATTGTAAACATTTTTTGATAAAATTAAGAAACTCCAAAACCCTTCGATCTATTGTTGATCGAAGCCAAAACCAATGCCTTTCGTTTTGTAGAGCCGAGTACTTTGTTTAGATACCAACAATTTGAGATATAGACCAACAGTCTATCTTTCTTAGTTTTCGGGTCTAACTATACAACAGTTTGTATAGAAATTATCACACGGGCGAATGTAGTGTAAGAGAAAGGCCTATACTCAGCAGTGGGTTGAAACTGGCTGTAGATGATGATGATGAATAGCTTAAGTCTGGTCGCGATATTCAGAGAATTGGGACTATAGTGTGTGAGATCACCGCTAGAGGCGCTAATGTAGCCCGAGATCTAAATGTTCTCATAATTAGCTAACCTCACCGATTTACCGCTAGGATCGCTAGTGGACCGTGAGATTGCTGAGTTTTTTTTTGAGAGTTTATAAATTATGTTTTTGATTCTAAATAATTATGTTTCATTTTGTTTTTTTCCTTATTGTAAATAAGTTGTATGAAGCATGTTCATATTTACGCCTAAGACAAAAAGTATGTGATTTTTTTATTTGTATGATTTAACTTAACCTTATTCATTGAGCTAGGATTATACAGAGTCACAAACGCTCGAAAAAAATGTCCGAGCCAAAACTCTGTCCATGCTACTCGTTGAGCAGACTTTTGAATTATCTATCTTGTTTGCACGTTCTTAAAATATGTAAGAGCGAAAGAGACAAGCAGTGTTTATTTTGCGCGCGCTGAAGATGTTAGCGTTCGGACACTTTCCTGCGCTTTTTAGTTTGAGATTGTGTCTCTGTATAATCCTAGCTCAGTGCCTTATTTCCGAATTTAATATAAGCATTATCATGTATGATATACAATAATTGAAAAACTTTAGTTCTCTTGTTCGGAAATCCGTCCATGTTTTTTTTGCATTTCTATATTTTGGCTTTCTATCAATATTGTTCTACTATCTCTTATTGTGAGTTGCATATTACAACGACTTAGTAATAAGAACCAATAGGAGGCAATCGCATGCGATAACCAATGTTAAGCAAAGGTCGACGCGGTCAGTACGCGGATGGGTGACCGAAAAGTGGCTTTCCATTTTGGGCGCTTCCGTGGGTCGGATGACACGTCAAGTTGTAGGTCCCGGCTGTTTGTCTAGTACGGCAGACGTTAAGCCATGTCAGAAGCCCTTAGTGCGGTTTGAAAACTTGACACCAGAGTTGGCCACTCTCATTCGATAAGAAGAAGAAGAAGCAATAAGAATTATATTATATTTAAGTAGGTTATCCAATTATTACATTTGTAAGACAAAAACGGTTCAATAGTAGTTTAAGATTTGTAAATATTGTATTTATAGCATTTATAGATGAAAATTACATTTTGTATGCTACATATAGTTTTGTAACACGAAAATAAAGAAAGAAAATAATCTAACTATTGCTTTTTATTTCAACCTAATAAAATAAATAAAATATTCCGGGACATTGCACACAGCGCCATCTAGCCCCACTTAGCAAACGCTTGTGTCGTGGGTACTAGGTAGGTTATATATAATACTTATTTATATTTATATATATATACCGTAAACTGCTGCAACTTTGCACGGGATTTCAAGTTTTTTGCAGATATTTACCATAATATGTATATTATCTGGGTGTTTTTGCTCGAATACACAATATTAGACATTTGATCTTATGCTGTATGGTGTCAAATAGTTCAAAATCTTTGAATTAAATGAAATAGAAGCTTCCAAAGTAGTAGGCAAAGTTGTGGCAAAAAAATCCAACTTTGCCTAGAAGATTATTTTACAAAATAAAAGCAGAGTCAAAAAACCTTTTCTTTGTTTTATAGGCTTGCTAAAGTGTGATCGTTAAATATCTTTGCACACAATTCAAAACGGCTTAGATTTTTTTTTCTCGAAATTAGGCAATGTTGAGTTTGCCTGGAAAATTTACCCATACAATCGGAGAAACTTATTAGGGTTGTGCTAAAAGGCTAAGGCGCCAGGTTTTCTTCTGCTTCCTTTCTTTCCAATTTCTTCATGTAGGTACTGCCGAAAATATAAGAAAACATATTTATTTATAATACAAGTACCGATTTTGACATTAAGTGTCTAAAGACCACCGCCGGAAGACACGCTTTCTAACAAAAAACCGCACCAAAGCAAAATTGATTGACTCGATTAGGCGCTACAGTGCCACAGACAGACAGACAGACACACATAGCAGTCAAATTGACACCCCCTTTTGCGTCAGGGGTAGAGAATACAAATATAATACTATACATATTTTATATATTATTTTTATATATTCGATATTATTAAAATAACATACGGTTAATTGTTTCGTAAAAAAACGCGAAGATACGCGAAAGTAACAATCAGGTACATATTCCATGCAAATTGTGAGGTCTAAAATTCTCATTTTCGAAAGTCGGTTAAAATACATAGTGGCAGCCCTAGCTCTAGGCAAAGTTGTGTAATTTGTGTTCGAGTAACCGTTTGCAACATTACCTACACTCTATATTACCTTAACTAAGCAATTTCACTAAAAAAAGCAGTAGTCACATTAAAATAGTATATTTTCTTACCTTGTGATGGTTTGAGAAAATAGGATTTCTAGCGTTAAACAGGAAAAAACAAAAAGTTTACAACCACAACAAAATAACGTTCCTCGCCTGCGAGTCTTTAACAATACAATGACGGTTCATATGACAGTGTTACCTCAGAAAAAAAAACGAAATGGGTTGCTACTTTAGTAATGTTATTTACCCCATTTTCAAAAGTAAAATACAGATGATGTGTCAAAAGCAAAATGGTATTTTATGATTTAGGCAAAGTTGGTCTTAGTTGGCAAAGTTGGAGCAGTTTACGGTATATATATTATAGATTCTTGCAAACCTTTAATTATATAGAAGTAAGTTTGATCCTCCTTTATTCTTAAGCTTTAAAAAAAATATTTAGTGACATAGTTTAATAATAATTCCATTTCTTTCTACTAGAGAGTGTCACAAACGTATTTACTATTAAAGAGTTCTGCAGGGTAGTGTTTTAGGGTATATCTTTTACCTAATGTATCTCTCTTGAGTCGTATTTCCTCATGACTGAGTGTCGTGACTCCCCCGCAGAATTAATACGTTAGGGGAGTTCTCTTGGGCAGATACATCGTGGTGGGCGCCCAGGTCCTTCCACGGAAGACACATGTCCTCGGATATTGTAGTCCTCAAACATGTCGGTTTCCTCACGAAGTTTTCTTTCACCGTTAAGCGAGTGCAAATCCACACTTATCTTGAAAATACAAGTCTTTGGTGTACGACCGGACTCAAACAAGGGTGCGTCTGGATGAAAAGTAGACACTGGAACCGCTGAGCCACACTCGCTTGTAATCTTCAAAATGCAGAGTAATTACTCTGATTTTGAAGACAAATCGCATGTGGCTATTATTTAAGATAATATCGCCTTTTAGTTAAAAAAAAAGTTAAAAATAAATGAAACAAACTCTTGCATTTAAATATTTTATAGAAAAGCACATCTAGATAATACAAGCACAAAAAACTTTAGGTACCTATCAATTAAAAATTTCATATTTCTAACACGATTTCTAAAATTAGAGTCACAATTTACAACCTGTTGTAGAATTTCCAATTCGTACATTATTAAAGCACTTAAATAGTACCTATAAAATTTTTAAACATTTTAAACTAATGTCGCCTCCCGGATTTGCCCATGAAATTGACTACTTGGGCGAATGGTGATATTCTTCCTTTTCTATTTCTCTTCTTCATTCCTAATTCTTGAAGAACATCGTCTGACTCTGCTATAGAGGAATCCATGTTTTTTGAGGCCAATTCTTCTGAATATTCCTCGCTCTCGTTTTTGTCGGATTCGGAATCGTCTTTGTACTTCGGGTTGTAGTTTTTGGTTCGGTGTGCTGAATGCTCTCTGTAAAATAGATACGAGTGAAAATAAGATTTTATTCGTAAGTACATACACGTTAAATTGTAGGTACCGGCTGTTAGTCATACATAGTACGGCAGTCGTTAAGCTATGTCAGAGGCGAGGAGGTACCTACCTACCTACTTTATAGAATTAACTATCAGGTGTGCCCTCTGCCTTCTGCGTCCGAAATCTAATTTAAGGATCTTTTCTAGTTTATTTCTTAACATAATTTAGACAGCTAATTTTTTAATACATTTATCACGTTTGTAACACAAGAAAGAAACAAGAAATGATTTTGTTGACGTTTGTAACACAAGCAAGAGAAGTAAGTTTTGACAAAAAAGTGACTGCAAAGGTAATTTCGCTCGCTTGGCTTAGATCAGAATCAGAAAGTAATTTACTACCTCTATTCTTAGCAAAGCGAGCGAAACGAAATATTGTTGCTACAATCAAAATTTTAATCCAAAAGCTAACATAACCCGATGTTACCCTACTCAAATAAAGAAAGAAAGAAAAATGTTTAAATAATGAGCGAAGCGAGCGAAAAAAATCACCTTCGCTTTCTCGGTGCGTCCTGAGCGAAGTTAGTTTCTGGCGAGCACATTAATGTCTCATAGAAGTACCTATCAGCTCTGCCCTCGGCCTTCGGACGGGACTTGTCTTCGTCCGAAGTCTCGTTGGAAGAGTGGCCGTGGGTGGATTCTGGGGACTTCGCTTTGTATAGACGGGAGCTGGGGGGAGATAAATCATAATGATACATATTACATATACTTACTATAATCCAGGTATCTTCAAAGCAAGAGAGAATCGGTTCTTATATAGGTTAAGTACGCTCCATTTTAGGCCATAGCTTTTGCTTACCATCAGGCAAACTATGGCCAAGGGAAAATACGTCTCAGTTAAAAAAAAATGTGGGTCCAGGATATCGTTTATAGGTAGGTACTTGTATATTTCATATCTCTCTGGGTATTTTCTTGCTAGCGAAATGATGGATGGGGATAAAAAAATATATTGTGCATACGAAACAATTATATGGACAAATTTTTTGATAAAGTCTGAAACGGTGTTGTTGGCCTGTTCGTTTCAGTGTCCCGCCGCAGCAGATAACCCAGATTTTCGATATATGTACACGTAGATAGGGTTTCGAAGAATAAACAAAAAGGATAAAATAAATTTATTGTCACATCAATCATAAAAATAGACACACAATAAAAAACAAGAGTACCTACAATATAAGAAGTTTCATGCCACAATCCGGCCCCAACTCAGAATATGCTGGATGCAAGCATCCAGCGCTGGTTTTCCGTTGGGACCGGAGCGCAGAGACGTAGTTATAAAAGTGATTTTTGATATAGGATTCCGAGAGTTACCTATACCTACTTATTGACTACTTGTTATACCGAAACAACGCGAGCGAAGCCATGTATACCTATAACTAACAAATCTAGCAATGCATACTTTTTGTATGCAAGAAACATACATTTGCTACATGGGATAGGTTTACGTTTGACTACAGCCTGCCTAAAACATAACATAGTACCATGTTTTTTTTTATATCTATGGTTAGAAGGAATATTGCTTACCATCGTTTGACATCGCCTGTGACTATGGGCGGGCGCGGGGATGGTGGGGCGAAGCCACCCTGGACACCTGCTTCGTCACCACTCACCGTCTGTAAGAAAACAAAATATTTGTAATCATCATTTCACTTTAATATTATGTGTCTTTTCTTTAGTAGACAGTTCATACAGTAGTAGAACTTTTTTCAATATTTAAAAACTCTTTTTTCTTTTTCATTCTAGTATGCGCTACCTCTCCCTGTTTTACGCCAGGTAATCTTCCCTATACGATATGATCTATTTTACTTTACCATACGACTTATGTCTGACTACTGACCGAAAATTAATGACCAAAATACCTTTAAAATCCATACGTGCCAAGTTGAACCCACGAAGCCCAAGAAAATAAGTTGCAAACTGAATGATCTTAGGCAGCAGTTAGAGTGGAACTTCCCTTCGCAGTAGATGGTGATATCTTCGAACTACAACAGCATCTTCCAGATGAACTAACTTTGACGTGTTATTAGTTGAAAATATGGCGTGAGCGAAGCGAGCGATAAAACTTTCATCAGTTTTTCAACGATTTCTTGCCTTGTTCTATAGGATCTTGAATTGACAGTGATTCACTATACCTAGCGTCAGAATATTCATCCATGTCCCAGTGGTATTATTGGTATATCTTGAATTGACAATGAGTCAGTTTACCTAGCGTCAACTTAGTTACCTTATTATTATTGATGTGGAAGTAGCAATGCGTGACTCGCTCCACGTCCGCCCAGGCCACGATGTAGCGTGCCATGCCCAGCGGGATCTTGGGCAGGAAGTTGGAGTGGAACTTGCCCTGGCAGTAGATGGTGATCACATCTGTGTCCTTGATCTCGAATATTATGCGGAATATTGTGCCTGGAGAGAAGACAAAGACATGGAAGGAGTAAGGGAAATGACTGAGAAGGCTAAAAGATAAAGGCTAGAAGAAAAAAGTATTGGAAAGATGGAAAGTATTTAGTTATTTGCTATTCGAGAGATATATGCTATTGTAGATAATACGGAGGAAGCGGCGCAAGCCTGTTAAATCATGATGATTGGCGTAATGCCGAATTATGAATGGCGGAATCCACGAGATGTTGTAACGAATGCCCTGAGAGGTAAACAGTATTTAGTTGACAATTAGTTAATGTCGATATTACGATAAGTCAGTAGGTAATTCTTTCATTTATTCCTCATAAATATCAATGCAATAAGGGTTTGTACGGTAAATATACGTAGTACCCGCTTGCTTGCCCAAGGGGGGCCCGCGCGCAACGCGCCTTTGCCCCTGGCCCCAACGCGTGCCTATCTAAAATATCCCACGAAAAAAACGTGACCACTCTATATCAACTACCAGTTAACACGGGTTGCAAAAGCAGCAAGCAGTTGCAAAGCTGACTTCAAGGTCATGTTAACTACTACTGGGCATGGTCAATTCTAAATTCTCTATTTGTTAACTACTACTTGCCACGGGCAAGCAAGCGGGTACGTACCTATTTGGACTTTGTTCTAAGTATTGAAACAAGCTTTGAAATGAATTATGTGAGCGAAGCGAGCGTAAAAGTTTCTCAGGAGCAAAGAGATCGTAAAACATGCCTAAAGGTTGGTATCTAAGGAGCAAAACAAGTACCTATAAGAGACTGCTTTGGAGCGCAGCGAGCATAACATGACGTGTCATAAGTACGAAGCAAGCGTCAAAGAATTATCTTAGAAGCGAAATGACCTTGAGTGTTACCCGGCAGCTGTGGTTATAGTTAGTTTAGTAGGTATCGTAGTTGCCGCTCCCGATCCAGACGCCATTTTTCCGCGAGAGAGAGAGATGATGTTGTCTCAATGGAACCTCACGTCAAAGTGGGAGATCACGCGCGCGACCAAGCTCCTTCTTATTGTTTGTGTTATGCGAGTAAAGCGAGCGTAATAGTTCTTAGGAGTAAAGCAAGCAAAAAAGGACTGTCTTAGGAGTGAAATGAGCATAAATGATGTGTCTTTAGAGCGGAGTGAGCAAAAGCGAAGTATCTTAGGAACGCAGCGAGAATTGGAGGTGTATCTTAGAAGTGAAGTGAGTGTAATAGATGGGTTTTAGGACCGAAATCAGCGTGCTGGTAAAGTAGCATAGTTATTTCTTAACATTTAAGTACCTGGTACAAACATGTTATAGTTAGTATCGTAGTTGCCGCTTCCGATCCAGACGCCGTTTTTCCGCGACAGAGAGATGATGTTGTCTCGATGGAACCTCACGTCGAAGTGGAGGACCACATCTCGCGGCTCCTCGCCCTCTTGCGCGCACAGGTTTACTGACATTCTGGAAATAAAATCATAATAAGTAGTTCTCAAATAGAATATCTTATTTGCTTTAAATAATTCTCAATTTTTGCATACCAGTAATGGTTAAGAATTATGATTCAATTTTTTTAGCATTTAACATCTGTATTACCTAACTACATCTTGCAAATAAATTAATCTTTATCTCTTAAAAAAATAACTTATTTCCGCTGGCGTCAGGATCTTGACCGGTTTCGGGGTGCATGGCGAGAGGAGCCGGAGACCGGGACGCATGGAGGGAGTTGGGGGAGACCAGCACCCAGGAGTGGGACAGTAGGTATAGGTTAAAAAAAATGCTTTGATTTGTGCGAATTGAAAAAGGGGGAAAATTTGTTATTTATTTAATAATTTTCAAAAACTTCTTCATAACTGTAAGAGCTGACAGTTTTTGGATAATTAAGCCAAGCGTGACTAGACATGGGGACATCCTCCTACTTGAGTAGTATATCCTCATTAGTGACGGTCGGGACTCATCCGCAGAATTAATTAATTGGGGGAGTTTTCTTGTGCAGATACATCGTGGTGGGCGCCCAGATCCTTCCACTGAAGACACATGTCCTCAAGTTTTGTGGATACCATGTCGGGTACCTAACGCTCTTTTCCTCTATCACTATGCGAGTGTAAATCCAAACTTAGGTAAGTAATGTTATTGTTACATATGTACATATTATTATTATAAACAAGTAACTGAGGTATGGCTTAAATCGAACCGGGAACATAGTTGGTTACATAAATTTAAGGAACTACATTTTAAAAATCATTGCGATGTATTTGAATGGAATTTGAAATAAGCTTACTTTCTTGCATTTTCCTTAATTTTCCCTCCTATTTCTATCCTATCGCCCACTTTGAGAACACTAGGAATGTTAGCTGTAAACACAGGCATTTCGTAACCTATTTATAACTTTTTAAACAATTAAAATCCGTCCCTAACTTCTTTATATCAGGGCCGGTAATATCTTTGGACATTTTGAACTAAGAATTTATACATAACACGAATTTTTGGTGAGTTTGAATAATTTTTATGTTTGCAATTTGTAAAGAAACTTAAGAAACACGATGACGTAGAAAGTTTATTTGGTTAAAATGTGACAGGCTTGTCATCATTGCCATTTTTATTCTTGTTATCAAAAAGTTTTTATTGATATTCGGAGATGAGTTTATAGTGCTGCATTGGTATGAACATGTTTTTGTTATATAGTCCAGTCAATAAAGCCCAAAACCCCTAACAAATTAGTTACTCGGCCAAACTTTGTGATTTTGTTCAGAAGGGTAAAATAAGTGACCGTGTGAGTTTGCACCCTTGTAGGGAGACGGAAAGGGTTAAAAAGGGGTGAAAAGGGTTTTTTATCAATAACATTGCCAAAAAAATTAGTTATTTTGTGCAAATTTGGAATTAAGTTTTTGTTACCGTTTTCTAACATGTATCAAATTTGCACACTTTTGCAACATACGGAACATTGTTTATTATTAAAAAACTGATTATGGTTAATAACACGAGTGAAAAAATTAGTTACTCGATGCAAATTTGGAATTATGATCTTTCTTTGGTTTTCTAGCATGTATTTAATTTGCACACTTTTGCAACTTACGGAACATTGTTTATTACTAGCAACGCTTTTCCCCCGAAGGGTAAAAAACGTATATTTAGGTTCCAGCCGGAGCTTGACCCACTTATTGAGATAACATCCTGGATTTTACGTGTGGCAACACTATTTTGCTCTATGTTGCACTGTTGCGTCTCTCATTTATACAGGGCTTTCCAGCAAACGTTAGATTAGACTCAGGGTTTTCCTGAGAAGTCTAACTAGCACCATAATTCTAAGACAGGGCTTTCCTGTGCGTTAAAAGGTGTAAAATGCGTTTATACAAGGCTTTCCTGCGCATTTAGAAGTGCATAATGTACTATAACAGGGCTTTCCTGCTTTATTAAAAAAATTAAAGGTTATTAAAACAATTAATGTTCACTTACATTTTCGTAGGAGTCACAGTAGTGTTAACACGTCAAAAATCCAAGACGTACTGAGGAAGCGAGTCCGCCCGGCGCTACGCGAGCGTTGTGCGGGAGGGGGGAGCCGATCGATACCGAGTCGAGCCGATATGACTCGACGCATGGAAGGGGCGCCATAGAGCAAAACAGTGTTGCCACACGTAAAATCCAAGATGTTATCTCAATAAGTGGGACAAGCGGAGGCTCGGACACCTAAATAAAAAAATCATGATATTCGCTGATAGCAGGGATAAAAATATCTGTGAAGGGTTGAAACTTGGAGTAACTGTGCTAGACAAATTATATACAACGTGTTCTAAATTGCGAAAAAAAAAACAAAAAAAAAACAAACAAAACACGTTGTATATAATTTGTCTAGCACAGTTACTCCAAGTTTCAACCCTTCACAGATATTTTTATCCCTGTTATCAGCGAATATCATGATTTTTTTATTAATAAACAATGTTCCGTAAGTTGCAAAAGTGTGCAAATTTAATACACGCTAGAAAACCAAAGAAAGATCATAATTCCAAATTTGCAGCGAGTAACTAATTTTTTCACTCGTGTTATTAACCATAATCAGTTTTTTAATAATAAACAATGTTCCGTATGTTGCAAAAGTGTGCAAATTTGATACATGTTAGAAAACGGTAACAAAAACTTAATTCCAAATTTGCACAAAGTAACTAATTTTTTTTGGCAATGTTATTGATAAAAAACCCTTTTCACCCCTTTTCAACCCTTTCCGTACACCCTACAAGGGTGCAAACTCACATGGTCACTTATTTTACCCTTCTGAACAAATTCACAAAGTTTGGCCGATTAACTAATTTGTTGGGGGTTTTGGGCTTTATTGACTGGACTAATAATGGTTTCGTAGGGAAAGGATAATTTTAATGATTTATTCCTCACTTACAGTGTGCTCTTATTGGTCTGTCTTTCTTACACACTTACAATTGATATCAGTAATTAAAACTTTTAAATATTCCCGCTACATGAATTCCCGCTATTTGTTCGAAGCTTGGAGGAAATATTCTTGGTCCGAGGTTCGAAGTCATTTTAAATTTGTTTGTCAACATCACATGAAATTTGACATTGACAAGTTCCTACCACGGCTAAGTTGGTCGGCTCGGCAATTCGTTATTCGGCATACATAACCTCAAAATCGAAGGTTATTTTGCTACGAAAGTGCAAATTTGTTTGGATTCTGATAAAACTTATCAGTAAAAGTTGCAATCTTTAACTATCGTCGAATACGTGTTCCAGTTTATTGTTTTATTACATCGAAAGCATGTGAGTGTTGTTATTCACTGAATATTTTAAGTTGCATTAATTCAAACTTCTGATGCAATTCGGGCCTAATTTTGGAAAATTGAGATCAAACAGCCGTGACTAAAGCAAAGTTGTATTTGACCCGGTGTTCTTATGTGCTAATCCTCATTTTCTAACTAAACTAATGATATAAATAGCAAGTGAATAGGTACCTAACGTTTTAATATAAGTTTAGATTCACTACACTTGATTTGTAAATGTATGATATGAACATACACACATAGGTAACACATGTTTACAAAAGTAAGCAGGTATTGCAAGCCATAAAACCCTTATAAGCTATTAATAAAATTAAATATACCCACAAGCACATGAAACTAATAATTAAGTAAGTACATGTAAACTATTTAAGTACCTACCTCTTGACTCATAGCCTTAATTAACTCTGTCACTTATTACTATTGCATCAGTTATGGTGAGACTTTTGTGAAACCACTAAACAGTAAAATAAATAAATAAATAAATATATATTCCGGGACATTGCACACAGCGCCATCTAGCCCCACACTAAGCAAACACTTGTGTCGTAGGTACTAGATAACGGATATAATACTTATATACTTTAAATGCCTGAGAATATGTTAGTTTATTTTTTGTTATATTTAATAAGTTATGTTTATACTGTCAACACTTACTGACTGATATATTTTCGACACAAAGCTCATTACTCTTCTCACATGTAAAAAAGCTATTGAAGAAATCTGTAATCTATTTAAAACAAGAGTTATTGAATACATGTGTAATACTGAAATTGTCAGAAACCATTGTACTATAATGTTTTTGAATGAAATTTATGTTTACCAGTTGTTTTGAGACAAATTGGGCACTGTCTAAGTGAATTGAGAAATGACAGAATAGCTGTGATGGTTTTTGCTAAATTCTTGCTTTACAGGACCATTTTTGTACCTAGTATAAGTTTTCAGAGTATTTTTACTTGACTGATGTCTAATAAAATCATGTTCATCTTAAGCCATAGTCTTTGCTTGCTATCAGGCAAACTATGGCCAAGTGCAAACCCATTCCAGTTAAAAAAAAAAACTGGTAATTCACGAATCTGAATAATATACTGGAATATGCTTATTTCCCATAAAACTTTTTATGGATAAGCACCCTAGATCATAGACTACAACATTGCTTAATATCAGGCAAGTTAAATAAAATGAACAAATAAAAGTTTATTAGACTATTTACAATTTAACAAACTTAACATTAGGTTGTATTGACTAATTAATAATTAATTAAACTCAAATTTAATTGTGATAGATGATATATCTGGTATGTTCACTAGTTACATAACTGTATTGCACACACGAGGTCGCTCCACATGGAAATGCTGACTTACTTTAGCATTTTGCTTAGTGTGGGGCTAGATGGCGCTGTGTGCAATGTCACGGAATATTTATTTATTTATTTATTTTACTTACTTGACTTGTGACTTAGCTTGAGTTGTAGTCAAGTGTGAGCTGAAGTTAAATAAAAACTATTTGTACTTGCTTATAAGAAAGGTCGAGAAATATTTACTCAAGTTACAGATAGAGCCCTACCATGGGAGCTGAGCAGCCGCCGCCCGCTGACGGTGAGAGCAAGAAGGCAGCAAAAAAGGCTGCCAAGGCTGCCGAGAAGCAGCAGAAAAAGGCTGAGCATAAGGTACAATCTACTTGATAGAATTTATTATTATTAATTATTTAAATCCGGGACAATGCCCACAGCGCCATCTAGCCCCACACTAAGTAAACACTAGTCTTGTCTTTATTTAATATCTATGTATGAATTTACAAAAAAATTGTATTTGTTATCTAGTTCCCATGACACAACTGTTAGCATGGGGTTAGATGATGTGTGGGATGGGATGTCACGGAATGTAAATTTAGTATATATTATTATGTTTTATTTAATATATTTAAGTACAATTGAAAATGATAGATAGATAGATAGATAAATACTTTATTAAAACACCACAAATTAAACAATACAAAAAAAAACATACAAATTCGAATCAGCGTCTTGATTAGCGGCCTTATCGCTAAGAGCGATCTCTTCCAGGCAACCAATCTGCCTTATAGTTAGTAAGGATAAGTGAACTTAGGACATTCTTAATTGTTTTACTAATATCGGACTGACTTTGTTTTTTATTATAATAGGAGCGTTGTATGGTTTTATCCACATTGTATGTTCTTTTGTAGTCGGTGAATGTTATAATTCAGTAAAACAATAAAACACAAATTTGGCACATAACTATTTACATATATAAAAATGAGAACTCCAAACAAATCTCTTTCTTCAGTTTGTAAAGATAAATAATAATATAAACTGCTAACTGTTTGCACTCATAATATGTAATTCAAACATTGGCTTAGTATGGTTTATCCGAAGTAAACTTCCAATATTCCAGGCATCCTCATCGCAGCCCCAAGCTGACTCGGAGCCCGACGTGTCAGAAGGCAGGTATGGGGTGCTCAAGCTGATCCAGTCCACCGGAGACCACATGGACAGGGTCTACACTGATGTGCAGGATCTAGGAGTCGCGCTCGATGGGAACAATGTGTGGGTTAGAGGTAATTATTTAAGTCTAGAAGAGATGCATTGGATTCCTTCTCAATTAGGTATTTATTTATAGTCATAATTTCGAAGGAACTCTACACTAGAACACTATCATGTGAAAATATCAATTGAGTTGATTTTATGAAGTTATTTAAATGTTTGTTAGAAATCTCCAAAGATGCTGAACAAAACACCTTTTGAATATAATCAATCCGTAGCACACTTTGGTTTGTATATTTTTTTATTGGTAGACTAAAGCTATGTCCCATTCCAATAAAACATCCATATTTAAAAAAACCCATACTTCAGCACATTTTGAGAAGGATTCTGGGCTGTACGACACAGGCAAGCCTAGTGTACAGCCCAGTGTACACCTCCACCAAAATTGTGTACCTTATAATTTACTCTCAATGGTGTAGAATAGAATAGAATATAACTTTAATGTACACCATAAAAACACAAAAATTACAAAACAGAAATAAACATACTTAAATTAAAATGTTGCACATTGGGCGGCCTTATCGCCTTTTCGTGATTTCTTCCAGGCAACCTTTTGGATGGACATAACTTACAATTGTAAACAGGCATTGGTGTAATACATGTACAAAATTTAAAGGAACAATAAACAAATTAAAATTAAAAAACTTAATTTCCAGCCCGTCTGCAAACATCTCGTGCGAAGGGCAAGCAGTGTTTCGCCGTGCTGCGTCAGAGCTCCAGCACGGTGCAGCTGCTGGTCAGCGTGAATGACGACAGGAGGGTCAGCAAGCAGATGGTCAAGTTTACTGGCAAGTGAGTGTACAAATATGTATGTAAAAATATTCCGAGAAAATTAACACACAGCGCCATCTATCTACCCCCATAGCAAACGCTTGCGTTATACCGGATGTAATAATACTATTACCATTATTTTATCATAACAATACGGTATTTTCCATAGTTATCAAATAAATAAGTTTTCTATTGAATATTATAGAATTAAAGGTCCTAATTAAGAATATTTGACTTAAATTAGGAATAAAAATTATTTAATATTTTATTTTCCTAAATAAAAATAAGATTTTTTAAATCTGTACATCATTGAAACGTAACGACTCAACGACCAATCAGAGCTCGTGACGTCACATGTAATAAACAAAATGTCTTGTCATTCACAATTAGTGATGTGGTTAGGTCGAATTAACGACAATTTGAATTTAGTGAATGAACATATGAATCTAATCTCTCATATTATATTTATTTTATTTACAAGGATGAACAAACTTTTAATAAAATGTTTGCTCGCGGTTCAAAAAAAGGGGTGGATTCATTACGCTTGTACTGAATGATAATATATATTATGATACGAGTGTGCAAGAACAACATTATGGATATTGTGACGTAGAACCTCTTTGAATGTAGGTGTAAGAACTCTTTTGTTAAATGTAGGTATAGGAACTCATTTGTTTTTGTAAATAGGTTAGTAGTTTATTTTGACATGTGAATGTTGGCGGGAATGAAGTGATGAAAAATAAAGGTTGAGTGACGTTGTGCAAAATGAAACCGGTATTTCTTTCCTATCCCTGAACCCGCTTCCGTAACAATATTACATTAAAAAAGTAAGAAAATATTATAGATTTAATAAATAATAATCTAAATGTGCTAAAATCTAAATTTGTGTGTGTGTAAAAGTTTCGGAATTAATTATAAAATTAATTCCGCACCGAAACTTTTTATGAAATGGATTACCATAACAGTATTTTGATAATATGTTGCAAATGAACGCATTCATTCTCCTAGTCTTATTTTACGTTCATCCTTTAAATACCATTCCCATCACTAAAATGATTTTTGAGTGACGTTAAAGTCTATCATAGAGTGTTTGTCAATTTTATTTGCTGTTTTAATAACGTCTTCGTATTTTAGTGAAATACAGCGTAATTATGATGAATCAAAGTGTTCTACGTGTGTTAATAGTAGCATACATGTACCGTTTGTGTACAAGAACTATTAAAAATACCGAAGTGGAGTGATTTTGTGAGAGCCGGCGGTTTGTTTACCATTTTTTGCAAGTATAGATGAATAGACTATGCTGTGCTATTACTTACATATTCTATAAGACTTTGAATCCATTTTTACATAAATCTTGAACAAAGAACGTAACGAATTATCCAATACCTATCTACGCGTAGCCCTATCGTATTGTTTTTTGTTTGTTTTTTACATTGTGACGTCACGCCTCTGGCTCATCACGTGACCTAGCGTTTTAGCGGGATGTAACAGCCTTATGGTTATTAAAATGGCTCAACATTTAAGAAAAACAGTCGTAAAGCGTTTTTTTAGTGACTTATAACATTTTGGAGTAGTTTACGAAAATTAGTCAACAACCGAATTATGTGAATCGACAATTTATCTGTTCGTTTTGTAGTCTGTTTGGAAGGTAGATGTTAATGCATAAATTATAATATCACGGTCTTGATAAAAACATTGTGTCATATTATACCAATGTAAAAAACTTCTACTTACTAGTCTTGATTAAATCCCTCGCTAATATTGGGAGTTATTTTCGGGATCTTTCCTTTTGCTTAGAACCCATGGCAGGATGTTTTGTATTGTCAACTAACGGCACCTCGCGTTTTATTCGTGTTAATCCGAAATATATAAATAAATGAAAAACTTTTTTTTTTAAATTCGGGATAAAAAGTAGCCTATGTTAATTCAGGCTCTATTCTAACTAAACTCCATGCCAAATTGTATCCAAATCGGCTCAGCAATACATATTACATACTCAAACATATTTCCTACTCTTTTGAGGGTTCCGTACGCAAAAGGTAAAACGGGACCCTATTACTAAGCCTACGCTATCTGTCTATCTGTCTCCAGGCTGTATCTCATATCTCGGTTGCTCGTTGATTTATCGTTATTTTATAAACAGAACTAAACTTTGTAGTATCTACAAACGTGATTTTCTATTAGAGATGATAGTACGGAACCTTTCGAGCGCGAGTCCGACTCGCACTTGGCCGGTTTTTTATGTCCAAGCTACAAAGTTTATTGCCCATATTATGTTGTACTAAATCAAATTCTCTCCCAATTTTCAGCATCACAAAAGAATCAATAGTCGACATCTACGCAACTGTCGTGAAAACCGCTTCCCCGGTGGAGAGTTGTACCAACAGCGCGGTGGAACTACTAGGCGTGGAGGTGTGGGTAGTGTCAGCTGCGAAGGCACAACTACCGCTGCAGGTGGAGGATGCGGCCAGGCCGGAGATCTCGGATGTGAGTTTTTAAATTCAAAACCCAAATTTTATGTCGTTAAAGTCATATGTGAGTGTTCAGTTTCAAAACCTACTTTTTATGTTACTAAAGTCATGTTAGCAGCTTCAAAATGGTGTGAAAAGTCTTGACACTAGAGTTAACCACTCAGAAAGATCGAAAACAAGCTTTCTCACAAAGAAAAGTACTAGGATCGTATAAGAATAGAGATGGTATAAGATAACTAGGATAAAAAAAGCAAATTCACGCTTTGAAAGTGTTATAACAGGAAGGTTTTCATGTACGTACGTATATATTGCGTATGTGACCTTGTGAAGCCGTGTTGAGTCGTATACAATGAATTAAAATAATCTCTATTCCTGTATAAATGTACACAAAGGATAATAATTTATTTACAGGACCCAGAAGCGCTCCGCATCCGCGTGAACCAGGACACCCGCCTCGACAACCGAGTACTGGACCTGCGCACGCCGGCCAACCAGGCCATATACAGGATAGAGGCGGGCGTGTGCCGCCTGTTCCGGGACATACTCACTAGGAGAGGTAAATTACAAAGTGTCGCACGAGGTATAGGTCCACGTTTATAGTACGTGCCGCTGAGTTGTGGAACTCCCTGCCTGACTCCCTGTTCCTCAAGTACTATAATCTAGCGATCTTTAAAGCGAGAGAGAACCGGTTCTTTTTAGGTAAGCACGCTCCATCTTTGGCCATATCAATTGCTTTCCATCGGGCAAACTATGGTCAAGTGCAAACCTGTTTTAGTTTAAAAGAAGGTGGGTTTTTTTTGTATGTTTAGCAGTCGTCCTCCGTCAAAGGGCGGAGATTTTGGCATGTGAAAACACAGTTTTCCCGAGAGAACACAAGTTTGCTGTTCTATTCCCACAGTGCCCATATGGATGACGTAGACCGTGGACTGAGGTGTGGACGGGAATTGCGGAAGAGTATTGCTCGCTTGTCCGCGAAACCCGTCCTTGCCGGGACGAAGGGACATCGTGGTAGGTTTTAGTCGGTAGTGGAGTCTCATTAGCACCGAGCCCGACATACCACGCTGCAGATATATGAATCCATGCGAACAAAGACTCGATAACTAAGTGGTAAATAAAGTTGACGTGTATCTAAGAAGTGACAAATAAATAATGATAAATAACTAGTATTAAAATAGATTATGACACTAGAAACTCTATACCTACACCATTCTAAAATCTTGTTTTCATTTTTCTTTCATCCAAGATCAAATAAGAGTCCCTTATACAAGGTATAGTAAGCGCAAAACATCTAGTCCGATCTGAACACGAGGCGTATACCTGCGCAGAAGGAAAAAATTGGTATCAGCGGAGCTCCCCTAGCGGGGTATATGCCACGTGACCGGCCTTGACAAATCACAGCGTAAAAGCGTTTTTTCGTTCTCTGTGTGTGGTTGTCACGTTCGCTAGCTCCACCCACCGAGTACAGTCACGCGCGATATTTTTGTTAAAATAACTGTTTGTTAAGTGTTTTTGTTGAATTTTCATTTCGTGTTATTTTGATATTGTTTCTTGTTACTGTTTTTGTTATTTGTAAAGGTGGCAGCAATCTTTGCATCATAAAGATTAAAATAATATTTCTTGTTAAATTGTTATGTTAATCATATATTTTTTTATTTATAATAATAATATATTTAGTAATATTATTTCCAAAAGCATGTACCCAATCCTTTAATTAAAATTCGGGTAAAAATATAAAATTCGTACATACTATTGTAGCACTTGACTGTACATGCGCGGGCCGCTATGATGCAACTTCAGATCGGACTAGAAGATTTGCGCTAACTATACACGAAAATCCTAATTTGCCTCGCGTTCAGCGATAAGGTTGACAGTTGGGGCACAAGATGTAAGTTTTGTTTTCCTTGAATATGTAATTCAAGAAAGTGTTATCTACCTATTTATCTAATTTTTTTATTTGCAGGTTTCGTAGAAATCCACACACCGAAGATAATCTCGGCCGCCTCTGAAGGCGGCGCGAACGTGTTCACTGTGTCCTACTTCAAGAACAGCGCGTATCTCGCACAGAGCCCGCAGCTGTACAAGCAGATGGCCATTGCAGCTGACTTTGACAAGGTTTGTAAGTGGTTTGTGTATGTTAGAGGCTTTAAAATACCTTGAAAAGTGTCAACACCAGAGCTAAGCTACTCATATAAATGTGTGAACGTGTTCACTGTGTCCTACTTCAAGAACAGCGCGTATCTCGCACAGAGCCCGCAGCTGTACAAGCAGATGGCCATTGCAGCTGACTTTGACAAGGTTTGTAAGTGGTTTGTGTATGTTAGAGGCTTTAAAATACCTTGAAAAGTGTCAACACCAGATCTAAACCACTTAAAAACACATGAAACTGACTTTGACAAGGTTTGTGAGTGTTTTATGTATGTTTACTCACATTAGACAACTTCGAATGCCTTGAAAAGTGTCAACACCAGAGCTAAGCTACTTATATAAATGTGTGAACGTGTTCACTGTGTCATACTTCAAGAACAGCGCGTATCTCGCTTAAGCTCCTTAAATACATGGAAAGATAACAAAATGTACATTCCATAGTAAGTTTGTGAGTGTTTCGTGTATCATAATTCTCACACTGTATCATATAATTCTATAGGTTTGTTAGTTTTTTAAGAAACGGATAAATAGTTAAACACATAGTAAAGTAAGATGTGTTGTCATATGAAATTTGAAGATTGTAAATTGACACATAACAATATTACTATACTAACTTTTAATATAAGTTTTTAATTTCCATTTCAATCTGAGTAATCTTCTTCTTCTTATCGAATGAGAGTGGCCAACTCTGGTGTCGAGAGTTTATCAAGCCGCCCTAAGGGCCTCTGACATGGCTTAACGACTGCCGAACTGTACAAACAGCCGGGACCTATAACGTGTCATCCGACCCACGGAAGCTCCCAAAAGGGAATGCCACTTTTCGGTCACCCATCCGCGTACTGACCGCGTCGACCCTTGCTTAACATTGGTTATCGCATGCGATTGCCTCTGAGTAATAAATGATTGTCTATCTATCATTACAGGTGTTCACAGTAGGCGCAGTGTTCCGTGCCGAAGATTCGAACACCCACCGCCATCTCACGGAGTTCGTGGGGCTCGACCTGGAGATGTCGTTCAAACATCACTACCATGAAGTACTAGACACCATCACTAGTACATTCACTGAGATGTTCAGAGGACTGCGTGACCAGTAAGTGATTGGTTAATTCGAAGCTAGTTTATTGGGGAATCTTGGTGGGGAGTGGTACAGATCATGATTTGTAATCCGACGTGCCATGGTTCAAATCTCACTTGGGACCTGTGGGAAAACCCTACATAAAAATGTAGTCTGGTTTGTTCTGGAGACTGAATAGTGTTTTTATTAAGGTAAGAGAAGCTTCTAGTACTAGTCATCAAAAATATTAAAGAAAATAAAACAATCGAAAGAAGGGAAGTAAAAAGAACATTCTAAAGAAAACTTCTCGCTAAGAATTGTCACCATGTCACTTATAGAAATCTATAATAGGCCTCGACCTATGTACGTTGTCACGGTTCAAATCTCATTTGTAACTATGGATTTTGCAGTTTGGAACTTTTCTAGGGGCTGACAAATCTGAAAAAAGTTAAGGAAAAGCAGTTCCGAGGTACTCTGGTCACAAGATATATATCTTGATGACCAGAGTCTTTGTTTTATATAAACAAAGACTATTAAGAGAGTACAGAGTTAGCAATACCGCAAGAAATGTCACACCTTCACGTTAATAAATAATTAAGTAAATTAATTCATTTCCGTGGCCACCTAACTAAGTGATCCTATCTAGAAGACCTCGCACACGCAACTCTATCTCCAAAGTATATGACCCTCTCCTAATACATGAATTCTGTAGTGAAGTCCAGACCTTTAGTTATGAGGAACTCAACTCATGGAGAAGCTAATAAAATTGATCTTTTCCTTACGTATTTTTTCCAGGTACGCAAACGAAATAGCGACTGTCGGCCAGCAGTACAAGGTGGAACCCTTCAAGTTCCTCGACCCTCCACTCAAGCTGCAGTTCCCGCAAGCTATACAGATGCTCAAGGAAGCTGGTAAGCGTCGTCATCAGTATATTGTTAGAAGTGATAAGTAGTCTATGCGTTTATCCAGGTTGCAATTTAAATCCATATCTAATTTCATCCCAATCAGTTCAGCTGTTTGAGCGTTGAGAAGTAACAAATATACACACTCACATGTTTTTGGCTTTATCTATCCATATAATAAAGCTAGAGAGAGTGAAAAATCTGAACAAAGAAGATATTATGTAAAAAAAATGTTTGGGTATACTTTAGATCGATAATAAAGCACGTTTTTGTATTTTTGTCTGTTTATCTGTGTCTCGGCTTGTCTGTTTATTTAAACGCTCATCACGCAAAAACATCATCATCATGCGGATCATCGTGATTTTTGGTATGCAGGTAGTATGAGGTCTTAGGAAGGTCACAGGCTACTTTTTATCCTGAAAGAATGCGAGCGAAGCCGCGGGCGTTCGCTAGTATTATTATATTAGTGTAATGCTTTATGGCTTTCTGATTTCATTTCAATTTTAATTCCAGGTGTATCAGTCGGCGAAGAAGACGATCTATCGACGCCTGACGAAAAACTTCTCGGTCGTCTAGTGCGAGCTAAATACGATACAGACTTCTATGTGCTAGACAAATACCCCCTCGCGGTGCGACCCTTCTACACCATGCCTGATCCGCATAATCCTGTATGTATAATAAAAATAGAAAAAAACAAAAAATATGTATGTAGGTATGTATAAATGTATGACTTTTGTATGAGTGTCGATATCTCGGTAACGGCTGGTCTGATCATGATAAGATTTGGTGAGCAGATAGAGTATTTCAACCGCATTGTATACGTCCAAGTTTGATAAAAATCGGCCAAATGGTTGTAGAGATATTCTCAGAAATAAATATGGCATTGTATACAATCTGATGCATATGCTTCTTAAATATTATTATCCTAGCGGCGGCATAAATATTATAAAGTATCACTATACCGAAATTCCATCCAAATTGCTTCAGCCGTTTGAGCGTGATGAACGTCCATACGTTCACCTTTTGCATGATAATGTATGAATTGAATATGACCCTTATTCCCATTGCAGAAAGCGTCAAACTCGTACGACATGTTCATGCGAGGCGAGGAGATACTGAGCGGCGCACAACGTATACACGACCCGGAGTTCCTCACCGAGAGAGCTAAACATCACGGCATCGGTACGCTTGTTTAGTTCTTTGAGTGTACAACAGATGGCGTAATATGCAATACTGGCAGATGATTCGTCCTTTGGTATTGACAAGATAACTAAAGTGACAGAAAATTAGTTTTGAGAACCTTTTTTAACCAACGCCATCAACAACAATTAATATGGCTCTAGAATGTCTTTATTACTACGACCAATAGATGGCGTAATATAACTAATAACATAAGATTTATCTTTTGACATTGACAAGATAAATTACTGACAGTGACACATTTTTTTTATCTTAAGTATCTTTTGAAGTAAGTGCCAACTTTGTATTCTTCTTCTTTTTATCGAATGAGAGTGGCCAACTCTGTTGTCGAGAGTTTATCAAACCGCCCTAAAGGCCTCTGACATGGCTTAACGACTGCCGTACTATGACTAATAGCCGGGACCTATAATTTTACGTAACTTTGTATCGTTTGGTGTTCTTAATTTATGTAATAACATGTTTGACGGTGATGTAAATTATCGTGCAGCGTTTCTATTTATTGATTCTCAGTCGGTTCCAAGTTTACTGACTCAGCTAGTAACTAGTTAATATTCCGGGACATATCACACAGCGCCATCTAGCCCCACACTAAGCAAACGCGTGTGTCGCGGGTACTTGATAGCAAATTTGTCCATTTATCAATATTTATTTGCTATTTTCAGATGTCAGTAAAATTGCTGCGTACATCGAATCCTTCAGACTGGGATGCCCGCCTCATGCAGGTTAGTAAAATATAATTCAATATCATCATTATCCACTGCCTTCTTTATCTCACTGCTGCTTATAGGTCTCTCTCTCTTGTCATGCTAACAATCTCGTCCAGAATTTAAATAGATGATCGCGGCTTCGCTCGCATTAAGAAGTAAAACTTGCATCCCCTATTTCACCCCTTTAAAAGTGGCATTTCCAAAAATCCTTTCTTAGCGGGTGCCTACGACATAACATCTACCTTCATTCCAAATTTCAGCCCAAGCCGTCCAGTGGTTTGGGCTGTGCGTTGATAGATCACTATATCAGTCAGTCAGTCACCTTTGAGTTTTATGATGGACTAGTGGGTGCTCGCGGCTTCGCTCGCATTAGAAAGTAAAACTTGCATCCCCTATTTCACCCCTTTAAAAGTGACATTTCCAAAAATCCTTTATTAGCGGATGCCTACGTCATAACATTTATCTGCATGCCAAATTTCATCCCGATCCGTCCAGTGGTTTGGGCTGTGCGTTAATAGATCACTATGTCAGTCAATCACCTCTCAGTTTTATATATTTAAAATGTGCTATGCCTGTAAAAAACAAACATATATATAACCTACAAAAAAAACATAATCAAAAATATTTATTTACCATAAAAACATTAAAAACATTTACGTGCATTTATTAGATAAAATATGAAAGTAAGTTTTTTTTTACAAGAAATAGGCTTACGTTTGTCTATAGCCTGCCTGATGTTAAGCACCTCTATAGTCTAAGATGTAGCACGCTTGCCTAGAAGAAACCTATTTACTCTAGATTTGAAGACCCCTGGGTTATAATTAACTGGGAACAGGGCTGGGAAGATATATAAAACCTAATTGTTTTTGTTTCCCAGGTGGTGGTATAGGCATGGAGCGCGTGGTGATGTTGTACCTCGGGCTGGACAATATCAGGAAGACGTCCATGTTCCCGAGAGACCCCAAACGTGTGACACCTTGAATAACCCTGTATATGCGAGTATATACTATATATACGAGTATAATGTATATTGTATAACTTTGTAACGTACTATGATGGAAATGACACAATAAACTAACTTTATGTAGGTATTTATTATTTGTTTTCTTTCTTTTATTTTATTTTTATTAAATGTTACAAAATCATGTATCTGGTACTTGTAATTACAGACTGTTTATTTTGAGGCTCTCGACTTCGCCTTGTGCGTCTATTACACATTTTGCACACCTGTATAATAATATACTAGATAGATAGATAGATTGATACTTTATTGGACACAAAAACATAATACAAAACGGAAAAAAAATAATTAAAACTAATGCCACAAATGGCGGCCTTATCGCTAAAAGCGACCTCTTCCAGGATATACTATGGTGTATCTAATATCATTTTTAGCTATTTTATTAAAGAAATCCCAAATTTGGTGGTGAACGACATGGTTGCCTATTTTAGAAGCAGTAATGCCAAATTTTGCATGGATTCGATCTGCGCAGGACCGGTACTAGTGGCATACAAGAAGAGAGGCCTATGCTCAGCAGTGGGCAATAGCGGGCTGATGATAATGATGAAGAATGACAAATTTTGGTAAAAAAAATGTTATATTGAATATTAGATATAGCAACAGGTAAGTGTACGTATATTATTTAAAGTTATCGAGTGAAAGGTTTGCGTTTGACTACAGCCCGCCTGATGTTAAGCATTGTTGCAGCCTATGGTGTAGCATTTATCAAGTGTGTGTCTAGAGTTTTCAAACGGTCCTAAGGGCCTCTGACATGGCTTGACCACTGCCGTATTATGACAAACAGCCGGATATATTAACATACTAGCTGTGCCCGCGACTTCGTCCGCGTGGAATAGTTATTTTGGGCATCATATTTATTTTTGCAAACAACCTCTACAGCTTTATAAATTATAGCTGTTACCCACGACTTGAACCGTTTTCGCAGCGCACGCAACGGAAGCTCTCAAAGATTAATAATTTTCCCCGTTTTTTTCCACATTTTCCATTGTTTCTTCGCTCCTATTAGTTGCAGCGTGATGTTATATAGCCTAAAGCCTTCCTCGATAAATGTTCTATTCAATACAAAAAGAATTTTTCAATTCGCACCAGTAGTTCCTGAGATTAGCGCGTTCAAACAAACAAACAAACTCTTCAGCTTTATAATATTTAGTATAGATATACTCGTAGACACTTTATTAAAACACAAACATACAAGAATAATAAATATTAAGTACTAAGAAACATACAAAACTTAAATTAAAATTACCTAATTGATGACCAATGTGACAAATATATCGTTGATTTATTTCTATTTAATTAATATTATAATACTAATGATATTTTTTGATTTTCGGTACCTGGCTTTTATAAAGATCAAATACTGTATAATAATAATACGATTGTGCATTACTGGAGCTTCGTATGGAAAGTATTTAAGAAAGGTGTTATCTTGAAGGAATCCTGAAGTTTTACCGTTAATTGGCCTTTCTTCACAAACTTTAATCTATTTTTCATTGTAAGATTCCTCCACAATTCCTTCTGCCTTTTGGATTCAACACCGTGCACGAAAAAATCTTCATAATCACTGCTTCCCTTTAAATAAATATTCTTCCGTGAAATCCCAACTTTGTCCGCCAAAATCCCGGTTATAAAAACATCTTCCATAGACAAGTAAGGTGTATCGAAAGAGGCCTCTAATAAAGGTTTTACGCAATCTCTAGTCATCATATAAGCAGCGCCCCACGTGTAAATCGGATAGTTTTTGTAATAATATTCCCACCATGCGACGAAATATTTCGATTTCCTATCGCGATCTGGTCTAGACTCGTAATAAATATGACCCCAGATCGTTTTTGTAACGTTAATATTAGTCAATAACAACCAATTGGGAACGTTTAAGAACGAATCATCATCAGTTTTTAATATATATTTTGCGTTTGGACAGTATTCATGCACCCATTGCAGCATAACTAAAGTTTTTATCGTCAAATGTCGGTATCTGTCGACGAATTTACCAATTATTAAGTCTTTGTATTTGGTTTCTTCTTTTGAGACTGATTTCGTTTGATTTCTTGACTGTCCTAGTACAAAGGCTACGGTAACATCTGCTCTTTTGACATAAGAACCCCATGTTTTTCTAATAGCTAGTCTTCTTTTGCTATTTTTTGGTGCAGACGCTACTAAAATAAGCAATCTTGTGTTTACTCCTCTGTTTGGGCATATTGAGGTTTTTGTATTACCATCGACGTATAAATCTTTCGTGTAAATTGGTCTTGCTAGGTTAAATAACAGATAGGCTGATGTTACAAAAACTAGAAAGGTTATACGAATGAGTGTGGATAGGTCGAATATTTTTTGAAGAATTTCTCGGAAGTTCAAGCGTATGTAAGTTTCTTTCTTGGGATTTAGACTTTGGTAATCCATAATGTTTCGTATATAAGTGGCCAGCTCTGGTGTCAAATTTGTCGGTAAGTTTAGTTTGATCTATTATTCCAAAATTTTATTTTTAAATATTATTTTTCCTTTGTTTACACATGCTTGACTATAACTTGTTTGATAGTTTATTATTTATTAAGTTCTGATTGTTTTTAATTATTATCACTATTTATCACCCACTTGGTTGATTTCAGTCAAAAAGCAAAATGTTAACAAATATTTCGACGTCTTTATTTTATTCTTTTTCACAAATTTTCTTCATTACATACGTATGTAGGTATATACAGATACAAGAATAGAAGAAATAAGTTACGAACACAGAAAATTGTACAATAAAGTAATTCTAATAACAATTCATATAAGTACTTAAATAAAATAAATATGATTTATATTAAATATTTTCCAGGATTGATCGTCAAAGATTTTCCCTCAATTTTTCCTACAAAATGACATAATCGTTGACATTGAAATTTGATTTTATTGACCAAATAGGTAAGATTTGATTGAAAGTAACAAAATCTGACGCTGTCTTTATTTTATTAGGGGCTTTGAAATAGCTTATGTACTGCAGTTTTTTTACATGAGATAGGCTCACGCTTGACTACAACTTGCCTTATGTTAAGCAACGTTATAATCTACGATCTAGCGCGCTTGCCTAGTAGAAACCGGTTATGTTATACTAGTAGCACCCCGTGTTACCTTCGTTCGTATCCAGGATAAAAAAGTAGCCTACGTTTTAATTCAGGGTCCGATCTACCTCTATACTAAATTTCATCCGAATTTGGTTTAGCCGTTTGAGCGAGTGGTGGAGAAGTCACGTTGGGCGATAAAGGGATGATGATGATGATATTATATCCAGCATTAACGCATGTGATTAGACGCTAGAAACATCGCAGATAGAATTAGATTTCCTAATCACTAGGTACATAGTATAAAGCAAAGTCACTTCCCGCGTCTGTCCCTATGTATGTACCTTGCATACGCCATACGCTAAGAACTCGTGGAGCAGTTTTTTCCCGCGCCCGCCGCGGTGGCGACACCGCGTTTAATTTTCAAAACGATACGAAGCCGGAGTTTTGTGCGGCGCCGCTGCCGCCGCGCCAGCGATTATCGCCCGCAAACCTGGCGGTTGATTATCGCAAGAAGGAACTTCGCCGGACTTTGATCGCAGAGCGCGCGGGTGGAAACCGCCGCGGCAGCGGTGCTGCGAGCGGCGCCCGCCCGCGGGTGCCGCGAACAATCGCTACCGCCGCGGGAGTAAACCGCGTAGTGAAATGTGCTTGAGTTTTTTACATATAGGTATATCTGTATTCTACAAAGGCTGCGGTGCCGCCACCGCGGCGGGCGCGGGAAAAAACCGCTCCGTGAGTCCTTATCGTTAGATCTTTAAAACTACACAACGAATTTTGATGCAGTTTCTTTTAATAGATAGAGGGATTCAAGAGGAAGGTTTATTAGTATAATAACGCGTGCGAAGCCGCGGGCAAAAGCTAGTAAGATATAATAATGAAATAATAATACATGATTTTATACATAGATATATTGTAAAAACCTTACAAATAGCTGTTGTCGTAAAATAAATGGATAGGTACGTGTATATATATCTAAGAATTAAAATCTAGTCTTCTAAAGCGAAAAACGCGTCCAAACTTACAGTTTCAACATGTTTCAGAGCCCTAACTTCACCTTTTAAGAGTTTAAAGAACTTCCACATTAAAAACTGGTCTTTTGTGGTTGCCACGCCGTGCACTGCGAACTTAACAAAAGAGTCACTTCCATTCACTGAATAAACTTCACGAAGCGATATACCAGCTTCCTGGGCCATTAAACCTGTTAAAAAAACATCTTCCAAACGTAAATATTTGGCACGAAACGACGCCGTTAGCAAAGGATCTATACAATCCCTGGTCATCATATAAGCACACCCAGTGGCGTATGTTGGTATAGATCCAACGAATTCTGACTCCGGAACGTAATGTTTCGATCTCTTGTCTCTAGATAAACTGTTGTGATACCTCAAATTGTGGCTGTATATAGTCCTCGGTTCATTATTATCAGCTATCGCGAGCCAAGCAGGCGCGTTTAAAAACAAGTCATCGTCGGCTTTCATCAAATATTTGGCTTCAGAACAGTATCTTTGCGTCCATTTCAGCATAGCTAACGTTTTCAGCGTCAAATATTGATAAATGTCCAAATTGTTCGTGATAATTATGTCGTGATAAAGCTTGTCTTCTATATCTACGACTTCGGTGTTGATGCCCAGAGGTTGTCCCAGAACAAATGCGATGGCGACATCTTGTTGTGTCGCATAGGATCCCCAGGAGCGACGGATCGCGAGTCGTTTCTCGAAATTTCCCGGCGACGATGCGACTAAAATTAAGAGTTTTATATCCATACCTTTGTTTGGGCATATAGAGAAGTTTGTCTTCGTGAATCCTTCTACAAATATATAAGCGACAGTGGGCGGTCTGGAAATGAAATAATTTATTCGTTTATTCGAAATCATGTCACGTTACATTCTCATAACTCTAATTAATATATTAGAGGGAAAGCACATTCCAAGATTCACTTCGTCAACATTTTTATAATTATTACATTTATTGAGTTATTTATGAAAAGCATTAATTGTTTTTTTATGAAAAAAAAAATCAATTTTAGGTAGTTACCTATTTTAAAGGGTAATTAATTAACTTAAATGTGTATTTAAAATTAAAATCAGCTGTAAAGAGACATCGTCAAGTCGTGTCATAGAAATAGGTAGGTACACTAAAAATTACAATGTATTATAATATTATGATAGAGCTGTATAGAGGCTAACTCAAAAATATAATAGACTAAACTTTGTACAGAGTGCAAATGTCATAACATAACAAACCTGGTCATATAAATGATAATGCAAGGTATAAGCAATGCCAATAGTATAAAAGGTGCAGCAACACTGAAAAGAATACAGCCACAAGATTGTTTTTCAATAGCTTTGAAGGCCCGTTCTTGACAAGGTCTGAAGAAAGAGTCTAAACAATTGTGCAGTTCCTGATAAAGTAAATTTGGATAGTTTCTTGAGTCAACCATTATTATTTAGTCCAGAAGATGTTGTGTGAATATGACTACAATAAAAACTTAGCAAAATTGTATGTAAATTATCCTTGTTTTAATAAAAATTAAAGAATTTTTACTATCACCCGTTTTATAACAAAGGGTAAAGGTAGCTTTGATAGACGACACATGTCTCAAACCGAAGTCTATCAAGATCAAATACCTAGTAATGTCATTAGTAATTCTGAAAGAATTCCGAAAAGATTAGCACAAAGAAGATTTATCATATTTATGAATACCATTTGTGGTGCTTAGTAGGTAGGTATATGACTATAGAAAAAAGAGACAGCTATATTGGAGAGGACGATAGATCGACGACATTATTCGAGTCGTATGGATGAGGTCAGCACAAGATCGACGCAGGTTTTTTTTTACGTGGGATAGGTTTACGTTTGACTACAGCCTGCCAGATGTTAAGCATTGCTGCAGTCTTGGGTGTTCGCTTACCTAGAAGATACCTATTAAGTCTAGATTCAAAGAGAGGCCTATGCCCAGCAGTGCGATAGAGAAGGCTGTGGATGATGATACTGAGGCATGACCAGCCAGCGAGGTTACGTCGGTTGTACTTAATTGTGGAACTTACATTATATTTTTGTGTAATTTTTATTTTGTTTTTACTATCTTAGACGTAATTTTAGTTAACTTAGCCTTTACAGTGTCCAAATTAGTTTTAGTTACTATGGGTTAAGCCTGAAATAAATGTATCTATAATATGTAATAAATCTATCTATTATAAAAGGCTACAAATTTAGGTCTCGAAAAATATATAGTGTGAGGCCCTTCAGGCGGTTCGAAAACTCTCGACAACAAAGTCCACATTCATATTTACTCAAGTTCTGCTATAGGTACTATTATATGTCTGTTCTGTTAGCTTAGTTGGTTGCGACTCTGCCTTCTAATCTAGGGGTGCGGGTTCGATTCCCGTACAACACAAGTAGGTAAGTAATAATGAATTTTAAAATTTGTAATTATACGTTGAGTCTGGGCGTTTCTATGTATAATAAGTATGTATTTACGAAAGAAAAGTATATATGTATTATATCCGTTATCTAGTAGTACCTATGATACAAGCGTAAGCATAGTGGGCTAGATGGCGCTGTGTGCAATGTCCGGAAATATTTATTATTTACCTACTAGCTGACCCGGCCAACTCTGTTCCACCTTAGAGGCAATAAATAAGCAGATTTTGGATTTTATTCAAATCATTTTAAAAAAACGGGTAAAAAAGAAATATATGTCCGTCTCCTGGTTCTAAGCTACCTCCCCACCAATTTTCAGCTAAATCCGTTCAGCCATTCTTGAGTTATAAATGGTGTAACTAACACCACTTTCTTTTATACCTATATATAAGATTTATATCCTAAAGTTGATATTTCAAATAAAAGGTGCAAATATAAAGTTTGGCCATGATTTAATCATACACTATAAACAATACTCACCGTTCTACACATGTACATGTCACAAGACACTAACTTACTTAACATAATAATAACTTAAACGTAACTTACAATTAACTTAAATAAAAGTACCAACGCTGGAGGAATATGCTTGACAGATACAAAAAAAAATGCAATTTTCTCGTTTTTTTTTTAGTTTTTGCGCTTCCGTGGGTCGGATGACACGTTAAATTGTAGGTCCCGGCTGTCAGAGGCTTTTAGGGTGGCTTGATAAACTCTCGACACCAGAGTTGGCCACTCTCATTCGCTAAGAAGAAGATAATATCAAAAGTCTCAAAAGTGACTTCTAAAGTGTTCTTCTTCTTCTTATCGAATGAGAGTGGCCTACTCCAGTGTCGACAGAGTTTATCAAGCTGCCCTAAGGGCCTCTTACATGGCTTAACGACTGCCGTACTAGATAAACAGTCAGATTTTCATATTATTATTTTATATTATATCTGTCAAACATATAATTATATTGGACATACTGTATGTATTAGGTAACTTATTATATTCACAAGAGCTTTTTATTATTTTCAGTATTTTAGGGATAAGGGTCTGACAAAAATTCTGTAAGTAATTTTTATTTTTCAACAAATAGGTAAATGCTTGAATACTATTGTCCTGATGATAAGCAATATTTTTAGGTGTTTAAATGTATTTAAAAAATACTACATTCTATTATTTATCAGCCCTTAACTTTTTAACAGATTTCTTGGTCAAAATAGTACTAAAGTAGTATTTTTAACAACCATGATTTTCATCTACAAATACAAAATTAATTTTCAAAAAATCTTCACTGAAATTTAAATTAATTTAAGTAAGATAAATACAACAAATGCAGGAAATAAATTACATTAGTACGAATGCGTTTTTTTCTATCAAATATCCCAAAAATGAATCACAAAATTGTTGCAACATTATAATTATAAAATAAAAGGTTTAATACTCCAGAACTTTGAAATTCACATTATTTTATGAAATAACCAGGAAAAATAAACGATTGACAATATTTTTCATGCAAAATTTCAAATTTCGTTTAAAATATTTTAAACCACTCAAATAACGATTTATAAAATTTTGCAGCACATTTTCGGGAGCATTTTAAATCGCTATCTGTTTAAATTAAGCATCGAGTCTTAAATTTAATAAGTACATAATAGGAACAATTTTTTCAGGAAGAAATGACAAGTTTATAATGAATAAATGTAATATATAATAATTTATTCTACTGTTTTTTTCATGCTGATATTTACCCGATCATATTTATGATCTGTGAAATGAATCACCACATGTATTGCTTTTTTCGATGTGCTAAACTTACAGATAATAATTTTACTATCCATAAGTAATATTATAGGATTGTTTGAAAAAGGAGTTACATTATTGAATTATAGGTTCAAATCTTCCCACAAAATTTTATAGAAAAGTTACAATGATAGAAAATCTACATTTTTATGTGATTTAACCTGTTTCTTACAAATGGGGTTGATAGCACCCCAGAAAATCTTAAGATATGTCAAAAAATTGTGGGGTACCAAAAACCCCCAGAGTTTTGAGGTTAAACATTCAAATGACAGTAAGTCTATACAATTACAACTTTATTTTTTTAAATATCATTACAAAATTTTTGTTATGCATTTATTTATTTATGTATATAATATTTACACGAATACGTTAGCTGCACAACTTTAAAGCTTAAATAACTTTTACTATTTTATTTCGAACTAAAAAAGTAAGTACAAGATTTTTATCAACTGAATGGTTAATAAATAATTCGAGTTTTATTTTATAAACTGAGGCCGATATTTATAAACGTCAATTATTCGAGTCCAGATTAACTACAATTATACAAGTTTTACATAACTTTGAGCGTTGTATATAACATCACATAATTTTAAATGATCATTTCTATTATTCATACAGAATATGTTATATGAATTCACATTTCATATGCTGAATCCAACTTGTGTACAAATGAATTTGAATCAATTCAAATTGCAGATTGAAACAATCTATTTTTAATTTCAATTCAGATTTGAGTATCTGAATAGTTTGAAAGTTCAATTTGAAATCAAAAAACCATAATAATTTAAAAACTTCTTGACCCATGATATGTTCGATTCAGCCTACAATATGCCTCACCTATAATATATGCACCTATTTATTAATACATAAACACGAAGCTATAAGTAAACATATGTTTAACGGAATACTTATCATATTTATTCAATACTAAAATCACATAATCAACAAGACAATTAGAATTAGAGTCACATGGCGTCTTATACAAGATTATTGGTAACCAATTAAAAATTAGAGACAACTATTGTACATTATTATGATTAAAAAAAAATGCTGTCTTATACAAATGTGTTGATCCAGCGGCAAAATGCGTGAGAAAAAAGTATTTTAGGCAAAGCAATTTTATTTTTAATTATTTATTATAATAATGTACAAAAGTTGCTTATTTATTGGTTACTAGTAACCTTGTATAATCCAAGCATAATAAAGATTAAAATCAAGATAGTTAAATAGTAATCAACAGAATCAAATGGAATTCACATATATATTTTTGGGGTGTAATAAACCCCAGCCAGCTTTTTAGGGTTAAATTTAACTAGTGTACATCTTTCGGTTACAATTAAACCTCATAAGGTTAAAATTATCCAAAAAGAGGTTATTATCCATTCATACTTACATCTAAGTAATTTTTTTGTCCACTTATTTTAGTTTCACTAAAAACTTAAGTATATTTCAAGTAAGTTTTTACAACACTTGCACCATTTTTTAGCACTTAGTTTTGACTACCAAACTCTTAAATGCCACTGTTTTTTTTGTTTCGCACCAAAATAATGCAAAATCATAGAAAGTTAGTCATGGTTTTTTTTTTTAAATATTAAGTACTCACAGTTAACTTAAGTACTATTAAGTACTGAAAATAAGTTAATCATTATACACATTAAACTGCTTGATGTGTGTTTGATTCTGCAGGAAACATTTTCAAGAAACTCAAATAAATAAAATGCATTTTGGCTTCCGCTAAATTTTAACATATTTTTTTACTGATTCTATCATAAAATTTTCCAAATAGGTACCGTATTCATTTATGATTTTTCAGTGAACTTTCCGTCATATTTTATAAATTTTCTCTGTGTCAGCATTTTTGCATAATATTATCATTTTCTCACTATTTAGTAGTATTTTAGATCCTACATATATAGATAGATACATAAAACAGGATGTTCTCAATTCGAGTCATCGCTTTTTATTTTTATTCAGTGATCAAATAAATCGATTAACATTTTTTATCATCTCATTTTTGTAGACTTTTGTCTACACAATACAATTTACTATTGACGTGTTTTTTCTCTGATCAAAATCTTACTTTCCCTTAATTTTTATCACTAATCAAACAATACAATTACATATTACTTTACCATCCCAATTTCTTAGTCAAATAATTTCACTGCTATATTGTTACATTCCATAATTATTTTTCTAGTTTCACTCCCACTATATATTCACTTAAATGTCACTGTCGACATAACTGTTGAAATAATTACCTGATCGAAAACCTTGATTATGTAAGTATATGTTTTTGTTTATAATATTCCACTATCACTGTTCGAATAGAGTCATCACTATCACTGTTGGTAATTCACTGTTCAAACAGAGTCACCACTATCACTGTTGGTAATTCACTGTTCGAACAGAGTCATCACTATAACTGTTGGTAATTCACTGTTCGAACAGAGTCATCACTATCACTGTTGGTTATTCACTGTTCGAACAGGGTCATCACTATCACTGTTGGTAATTCACTGTTCGAACAAAGTCATCACTATCACTGTTGGTTATTCACTGTTCGAACAGACTCTTCAAGTTCTCCTCGTAGAGAGCTATGACCAGCATGATCCCGATGCCGGTGGCGAGCCCCATCAGTTGGAGCAGGCACTGGCAAAACGTGCCCTCTTTGCTGTGGGATGTGCTCAGTTCGGGCATCTGTGGAGAAAGGGTTAAGAAATAAGAATCAAAAACATGTATTGTCACATGAAACATTAAATTTTAAAAGAAAACTGCACAAAATATGAATAAAGTAAAGGTAAAATGCCCCAACCTGGCCCCCATTAGTTGTTATAACACAATACAATTAGTTACAATTACAATTTAGATGTTATTTTTGTAACTGATAATAATTGACCACAACTCCTCATTCTTATCCTCTATCTAAATATATAAAACTCAAAGGTGACTGACTGACTGATATAGTGATCTATCAACGCCCGTATTTTGGAATGAAGGTAGATGTTATGACGTAGGCATCCGCTAAGAAAGGATTTTAGGAAATGCTACTTTTAAAGGGGTGAAATAGGGGATGCAAGTTTTACTTTGCGGCTTTGCTCGCATTACGAAAAGTATCAACTCACCATATCAACCAATGCGATGTAGAGGAACATTCCGGCAGCCGCCGCGAACAACCATCTGAAAGTACAGACAAGAAAACACGTTAATTTGAAATTCGTCATCAGACTATAACAAAACTCGGTTTAACTATTAGTCCAGAACTCCAGAACTTAGAAAATACCAAGTTCGTTTTTGTTGTTCCGCATTGGCACGGATGTTGGATGTGTAGCTCTCTACAACGGTGCGGTCGTCTGCATACCCAAAGATACCGGGGTTGAGCAGATCGTTTATATGCAGCAGGAATAGGGTTGCAGAGAGCACTGACCCTTGAGGGACGCCGGCATTTATAGCCATTCGATCAGACGAGCAACCATCTATGACTACTCGAATAGATCGTCCCCTCAAAAAGTCTGAAATTCACGCACAGAAACCAGAGGGCAAGCCGTAAGTGGAAAGCTTGCTTATAAGGCCATCATGCCAAACCCTGTCAAAGGCCTTGGAAATGTCGAGAGAAACCGCAAGTGCTACTCCGAATTTCTCCATGGCCTCGCTCCAAATGTGTGTGGCGTACACTAGAAGATCCCCAGTAGACCGATTCCGGCGAAAGCCATATTGTCAATCACTGAGGAGTCATTGAAGCACAATTTAACTCAAATTCAAATTCGTTTATTAGCCAAAAGGAGATAACAATATAATCTTAAACATAATCATACAGTGTTCAAGTAACTTATTATACTAAAAAGTTAAAATACATGTACTTGCGAGCCCTGCACTAAGTATGTCACTTGTGCCGCAGGTGCCCGCCTACAGATTTAGATACAAACATTACTGGCGTGCGGTGCTGTAATAATTGATATACTTAATAAAGAAAGTATTTTTTTGGTTCAGGTTTTATAATAAAGCGAGCTATACCTGGTGGCTGAAGGCGCGTGTCCGGCGAGCACGCCGCACACCATGCCGGCGAGGCACAGCGCAGACGACAGGATGTTGTAGCACACGGCGCGCTTCACAGACATACCCGCCTTCAGAAGCACCGCGAAGTCACCTGGGAAGATAATAGGAAGGATGTTAGTAAAATGATGTACAAAATGCAATGAGCGAAAATAATCCGGTTGCGGGCCCGCAGCCTTTGTAGAATACAGATATGTATGTAAATAACTCAAGCACATTTGCGGCGGTTGCAATTGTTCGCGGCTCTTGCTGCACCCGCGGGCATCTTGTACAAGCGGGCGCGGCTCGCGGCACCGCAGCCGCGATCTCGAGAGTTTTGTAAATTAAACTCGATTCCGCCACCGCGGCGGGCGCGGGAAAAAAACGCTCCGTGAGTCCTAAGCCTTAGTCACGGATCTTATTATAGAAGGAAATAAAAAAAGAAAGAGTGAAAGAAACATTAATTAGTTATGGCAGATTTAACACAAACCAACCAACGACAACAGTTACACACAAAAACAACATAAAATCTGCTACAACACGGCATAATGCATAATGTCGTGTGGTAGCAACCAGCGCTGGTCTTCCGTTGGGGCGTTCAACTCATCTTCTGATTTGCAAAGTGAGGGTGGATCGGTTCTTATTGGTGAATAATTACGTTACAAAGACCATAATGATTACTGAACATTCGACCAATTATAATCAAGTAAAAAATAATTAAAAAAAGAATATACGAAAAGTCTAACGAATAATGTTAAGTAAATACACATACCAAGTTCATGCGGCAATTCGTGGCAGAGCACCGCGATAGCCGTCGAGAAGCCACCCGCTATGTTCGATGCGAACGCTGCACCTGGAATTAAATAACATAAACACATTAAAACATGTCTATGGAGAAAACAGGCTATTATATGCAAGGCGAATAAAAAGGCATTCCTTTTTATTCGCCTTGCATATAATAGCCTGTTTTCTCTCCTCTCTCACCTCTAGACTTCTTCTGACTTCTAAGAGATAATTTGCCTTGTTTGCCACTAGATAGAAATTGAAACTGAAACTTGATGTTGAAAAGAAAAGGTCCCAGAAACGACCCTTGGTCATATTTCCTCATGAGTGTGGGTCGTGACTCCTCCGCAGAATTAAATCGTTAGTGGAGTTCTCTTGGGCAGATACATCGTGCATCGTGGGCGTGGGCGCCCAGGTCCTTCCTCGGAAGACACATGCCCCCGGATAAATACTACGGATATTAGTACCTAGAATACAGTACTACTTATCGTCAGGAGCTTGACAGGTATTGATGCTTGGCAAGACGAAGCTTTGCTCAGGAGTGGGAACACAATAGGTTAGTAAAAAACTACTTACCGATGGCCATTCCATCGGTGAAGTTATGGAGTCCGTCTCCCATGATGACCATCCAGGCGACGGATGCGATGGAAGATGGCGGCGCGTGCACGTGACCGTGCGCGTGCGAGTGGCCGTGATGCGCGCGGGAGTGCTCTCTGGAACGGTGGAGTGAATTAGTGGGTTTTGTAATTCAAAACTTGAGATTACATTGCTTATTAAACGGGTAAGCAATACTGCTTATTGAACACTCGACTTTATTAAATAAACTGGTATATTTGCATATACTCGTAGGATGCATTCGTTATTACGTTCTCAAGTTTTATTTAAGTAGTTACTTATCAAAATTGTAAGAATTTAATAAGAAAATTCACGAGATTGACGCATTATATGATACTTATTGAAGAGCTATTTGCTCATTATAAATGACTTAACAAACAGCTTCACATTTTTTTGTGATATTAGACCTTTTGGTTTGCTTTATCTTCTCATTTATTACATACCAACCATTTGTACAACCATAACAAGATACCATTACTAGCACTCACCTCAAAATAATAGTATAACTATCACCATCCTTCAAATCCTTGGCACCGTCCTCTTTATGCTTGATATTATTCATCTCCACAACAGCGGGCGCTTCTCCCTTTAACAACCAATCTCGAGCCGTCGGTTCCTCTTTCTGATCAGGGTTCAGCGCATTCGAAGACACCACGCTGACTGAGTTATTATGGTTGTTCACTTTTGGACTGGGAGGAATCTGACCATCCCTCATATGGTGATCGTCGTGAGTATCTGTGTCGATTTCGTCATAACAGTAAGGATATTCTGAGTATTTGTGCTTGCAAGTCTTTGTTGTGGGATCTGACTTGTCTTCTCTTTTGAAGAGCTTCATTAGCGTGTTTGAAGTGGAGTTTGTTGGGGCTTTCGCTCCGCCGGAACAGCCTCCGACAGTCTCGTCTTTTAGTACCCTAACTCTGTGCGGTAATTTGTCGTCTTCCAACTTTTGCCTCCTCTTGCGCCATTCGACGACGACTGTCAAACCCTTTTCTGTGAAATAGAAGAATACGACTCCTAACATAGCTGCCAGTCCTTTCCACATTCCATCGTCGTGAGAAACACTCGCTTCTAACGCTGTATCGCCTCCATGACTATGATCGTGGTCCATAGGACTCATCGCATGCGGCATGAGATGTAGCAAGGCATCTCCGCACAACGTACCGACAGCTAACGCCACCAAATACTGTAATAGATGGTTGTAATACGTCTTATGCATGATTGGTATCACTGCAACTCCTAATAAACCACAAGCACTGATCACGGCTATGCTTAATGTTGAGTATAGCCAAACGGCGGCCATGTTTTTCGTCGCGTTCTCTTGTTTTGGTGGTTCCTTTCGGAATTTCGCTAAGGAGTTTAGCGGTAGATTCGTTTCTTTGACACATCCCGCCTGTTCTATGCCGGTTGTTGCTAGCTTCTGGTATAGAAGTATGGGGCACACAGCTTGGAGTGTGGATTCGGATATGATTTCCTCGTCTTCGTGGTCATGTGACAGAGAATGATCGTGATTGTGATCGTGCTCTTCTTCTTGAGGTTTTAATCTCGTGTTCACTGTTGTGATCAGTTGTTTGCTGCTTACGCACTGGAAAGAAGAAGAGGATAATCGTTAGTGTTATTAAGAATTCATTTTCAACTTATGTTCTTTAGAATTAGAATTGGAGCACCCTTTATTTCTATTCCATTTCGAACCAGTGAGCTTAGGACATACAGGCTCCAGAAGGCATTGATTAACTGCCTTTATTTAAAATTAATAATCGCGCTTATGTCAGAATATCTAAAGCAAAACTCTCACAAGCGACACTGTGATCGAAGGCACTGACATTTTAAGGGAACTAGACCGCTATTTCTTCGATTAACGAGAACTCGAAAGACGTCAAAACAAACTTATTTTAACCAATAACAGCCACCAATCTTGGAAGTTACAAGGAGTTCTACGATTGGCGTTTCGTTTCCGAGCGGAAACGTTCCGCATTTGCGAAACACTTGACGATAGCTATTGCTTGCCATCGGGCAAACTATGGTCAAGTGCAAACCTGTTTTAGTCAAAACGTTTCGTATTTGTGAAACACCCTGCTTTATTTTTACGTTGGATAGGTTTACATTCGACAACAGCCTGCCTGATGTTAAGCATTGCTGCAGCCTAGGGTATAATAACGCTTACCTAGACGATACCTATTAACACCATTGCTAAACGCACTTTTAACATCATACTCACATTAACAACCTCCTCGGCCTGCCTCTCATTATAGAAGTGTGTCTTGGCCTCGCTCCGGACGCCTCCGTCTATGAGCTGCATCAGGTCCAGCTTTTCCAGCATCTTGTTGAAGCCGGACATGTTCATTGTCATGCTGTTCTCGTCACCGTATATCCTGCAAATTTAGAAAAATATAATGGGTTAAGTTAAAAATTAACTACAAGATTGCAAAATGAACACGATGATGCACGGTTCATGGTGGAAGTACCAAAGACTCGCACGAAGCGCTTTGCTTCCACCTTCGCAGTAAAGAAACGAGATTATGGAACTCTCTACCTGGAGCTCTTTTTCCAGAAAATTATAAACCAGGGGTATTCAAATCCAGAGTAAATAGGTTTCTCCTAGACAAACGTGCAATATCTTAGACTACAGTGGTGCCTAACATCAGGCAGGCTGTAGTCAAACGTTGACCTATTCTGTGTAAAAAAAATATTAGTGCAAATTGATCATGCAAGCGCCCTACGCTACATCGTAGATCACGATATGGATTACCATCAGGCGTGATCAATCCAAATCATATCCGAAAAAAAAACTATGTAGGTACTATAGACCTTACCTAAAAATTTGATTAACAAAATTATTATTCGCGTCATTTTCCGTCTCCCTCTTCGTTCTGTCTCTGTTTCTGATCTTCTGCAACTTCTGATGATATCTCGCCTTCGACTCGTGCCGTCTCCTTTCCTCCAGCTCCAATCTCTCGTGCTGTCCTTGTTCCGCTAAGTCCATTCTATCTGATATCTGATTCTCTCGTAGTTTGGACTCGTAGGTGAGTAATCCTTCGGACTTTAGATCGATGTGTGAGCCGCATGTATGGGCGGCGCATAGTAGACAAAACATACAAACGGTTACTAAGTGGTGCGACATGGTGGTCGGATTTATTCTTATCTTCTAATATAGGCTTATGTGATAGGTGTTTCTTTTATATATCCATTTGGTGTTGGCGATTCTGGGTTGGTTTGTGATCTGTGGACAATGAAAAAAATCGTATTAATTATGTTTATTGGTATTATTTTTTCGTAATAGAAAGTATGTACGTTAGGTTAGAGTCGGGGTTTTAAAAACACCCTAGAAGCCTCTGATAAGGCTCAAAGATTGCTGTGCTAAATATACAATATATGTACAAATAGCATAATAGAATAAATTATTACTATAACGTTCTTATCACTAAAAACAATATCTTTTAGGCAACAGATGATACAAACTTTAAATAATTGATCTAAAACTGATCATGGGTCATCAATTTGGTACAAGGTTGCAAACCGCCATGGTAAAAAGGTCAATTTAGACAATTTCCTATATTATTACAGTTTTTGTGTAGTTTAGACGGTAATATCGTCTAGACCCATGTTTATTGTGTTGCAAACTTTGTATGAGTTAAAGTTGTTAACTTTATTTGATTTTATTATAGTACTATAATTTATGATCTGATAGATCAGACATCAAGTAAGTCTTATAAATATATTAGCTGAAAATTGGTGGGGAGGTTGCTTAGAACCAGGAGACGGACATAGGATACTTTTTATCCCGTTTTTTTTTAAATTGTATTGAGTAAAATCCAAAAACTGCTTATTTATTGCCTCGAAGGCAGAACAGAGTTAGCAGGGTCAGCTAGTTTATTATCAAAAAATACAAAATCTCGTTAAAATATCTAAAAGTGTTTAAGAGACGTTGAGCAAGCAGGATTAATTTATTTACATATACAATGTATATTCTTTTTCATACAAACAACACTCATTAGCAAAGAATTTGAAGATTTTCCTACTTACTAAAATTTTAGGTAAAACGGTACATTTAGTACTTCAAATGATGTTATTTGGCAGAGAACTGTGTTTGGGTGCATTTTCAGTAATTAAATTTAGATTTTACGATGCGCTTTGGGTGTTAACATATTTCAGAGGTTAGGTAAGGGCTTCTTAAAATAATACTAAAGTAAGTTCTTGTGAGAGAGGCGGTATCTAGTGACACTTGTACTAGGGTCAGTATTATTTAGTAGGGACATATTCTTTATAGTACGACAGTAGCTAAATCATGTCAGAGGCCCTAAATGCGACTTTAATACCATCAGATTATGGTAGCTGTTAAACCATACCGAAGACAGTAAAAGCGATTTTAAACTATATCATAGCCTTTGTTTAAACACTAAGGTATAGAAAGGGCGGTTTAAAAACATTCGATTATCTATAGATAGATTATTATCTATCTAGATAATAATTTATTTATAAATTGAAATTTACAACTTAAGAACTAAATGTTACAGAAATTGGTAATTGCATTATAACTCGTCATTTTAATATTATTCATTTATAATATTATCAATTCATTTATAATTCCTGTCGCAGCACAACACAGGTCTCCACAGACTTAGTGTGTTGCGCAGTCATCCATAGATGTACTACCTAAAGTAAGTTTAAGATTAATAGTATTTTTACGTACATACATTGTATTTTTGGCATAATAAACGATTATTTATTATTTATTTATTTAATATATGTATATCGAAAACAACCAGCGATTGGCTAATTTAATGTGAATAGAAGATTGTCACCTATGCGAGTCGTGTTACAGTTGTTATGCCATGTCAGAGGCCCCGAAGGCGGATTAAATATAGTTAATATAAAATGAAGAAATAACACAATTAGCTTAATTAATAAATTCACACGCCACCAAACACCAAAACAGACCTCTCTGACGTCAGTTCAATGCTCTATAAAATAAAATAATAAAAAAAAAAACATCCAATCACAAGGTGTAGTGACAAAGTGATCTTCGCGCTTGCTTGACTATCTGTTGCTAATTCATTGTATACGGTTAGGTTTGCCTTTTAGGGTTTCGCGTTTTAAAAGGATCCGCGAGAAACCCTTTTTTACACAATTATTATGGTAGATTACAACGTTTTATTATTTAAAGTTTCGTTAGACATTCTTATCAAGCTAAGTACGAGTAAGCTTAGTATGGGGCTAGATGGCGCTGTGTGATATGTCCTGAAATATTTATTTATTTATTTATCAATATGTAATTAATACGGTTTTCAGTCACGTGTATTTTTGCGTATATTTCAAAGAAAAAAAAATTACACATGAGTGAAAACCGTATTAGTTACATATTCATTACAACGTTGCTTAACATCAGGCGAGTTGTAGTCAAGCGTAAGCCTATCTCATGGTAAAAAAAAATACACGGAATGGGTTTGCACTTGACCATAATTCGCCTGATGGTAAGCGATCGTTACGGTCTAGGATGGCTTCAATCTTAGGAAATAGCATGGTTCTGTGTATCTATTGCTTACATATAATAAAGCTGAAGAGGGTCAAAAATCTGAAAATATAAGATATTATAAAAAAATATGTTTAGGTAAGTACTTATACTTTTTTAAGGTATATATTTAGAATATTTATTTTATAACAATATATTTTGGGTATCTCTTCCAGGTAACCAATCGAGTAGCTACCAATATTTTTAACCGACTTCAAAAAAAGGAGGGTATCAAGTTGTCTGAAAGTTTTTTTTACAAAACACGTGACAATTGATTAACTTCTATTTACGCCATCTGTGACAAAATATATAAAACAATTAGTTTAACTTCACGCCTCGTAGACTTCTTATAATTAATTAAAGTCGTGCGGAACTAAATGGTTTCCGATTTTACGAGTACTTGTTGTTTGTGTTCAGAGTGTTCTTTTTAGCCATGTTCCCAAATTTATTGACCGCTCTGTTAGCTTAGTAGGTAGTGGCTCTGCCTTCTAATCTAGGGGTTGAGGGTTCGATTCCCGCATGACCCAAGTAATTATGAATTTTATTTTATTTTAATCCCGCCTGATGTTAAGCAACGTTGTAATCTACGATCTAGCGCGCTTGCCTAGAAGAAACCGATTCACTCTCGACTTGAAGACCGATAAATTAAAGTTCAAGGGGAATAGGGAATCCGGCAAGGAGTTCCACAGTTTGGCTGTTCGCACGATGAAAGTCGAAGCAAAACGCTTGGTGCGAGTCTTTGGAACCTCAACTATATACTGTATATATTTGTACCATTCCAACAAAAGACAAAATCTAATCACACTTTCGCTTTTCTATGATGGCATGATTTATTTATTTACCTATCAATAATTACGTATGTGCGTGTGTCATTGTCCCACTAATATGGTCCATCACTGACGAAGGTAACACAGGAGGTCACTACGCGCCCTTGTCAAGTTTTCCTATAGGAAGGTGTACTGTGTTACCTGGTAACTGAGGTGTACTGAGTTGATAGCAATTAAAATAATGGATTACGGTTAATTAAGTAACTAATTTTTTATGTGGTTATATTAGCGTGAAAACATTAACGGACTGGAGACCCATGACTGGTCATAGAAACAGAGGTCGCCCACCAATGTGGTGGGTTGACGACATTAGAATAACCGCAGGGAGCACCTGGATACAATCTGCGCAGGACCGGGACGAGTGGTATGCAAGAAAAGAGGCCTATGCTCAGCAGTGGGCGACAACAGGCTGATGATGATGATATAAGCGTCCCTTAGCGGTGATACCCGTTTTAATCTGGGGCACAAAAAACCAAAATCCAATCTATCTCTATATTAATGAAGCTTGATAATTCAATTGAAATCGTTTCAGTAGTTAAAACGCAAAGAGAGAAACGTTAACACACTTAGAAACTTCCGGCTTTATACCTGTGTTATGTGGTATGACGTATGATAAACAATATAGTAAATATACACATATATAATAAACTCTCGACACCAGAGTTCGCCACTCTCATTCGATAAGTAGAAGATGTAATTTTTTAATTGTACATTTTGCCAATAAGTAAAGTTATTAATTTTACCGTACCAAAGCTGCCCTTGAAAGTACCCCTCAGTTACTGGTAACTCAGTATACCCGATTGTCTATTAGTATGATTTACTTGATTCACCAGCCATCTGATTATGCGTCAACTTGACATTGATGTTTCAACTAACTTTTTTTGAAGTCGGTTAGTGGTATGATTTGATGTTTCAACTAACTTTTTTTGAAGTCGGTTAGTGGTATGATACCTGTAAGTTATTACTTTAAGTGAAATTCAAGAAATAATTCAAGAGGAAATTGATTAAATACTAAGGCTTACTATTTACATGTTTTCATTGGACCCCAAACTAGGCAAAAACCTGTATCTTGTAGGTATATATTTTTTATGTAATTTTAAGTATGGAACAGCGGATTTTTGTAGTAGTAAAGTTATTAATTTTGCCGTACTAAGCCGCCATTGAAAGTACCCCTTAGTGACTGGTAACTCAGTATACCCGATAGTCTATTAGTATGATTTACTTGATTCGCCGGCCATCTGATTATGCGTACACTTGACATTGATGTTTTAACTAATCAGGTAGAATTTGGATTTGAATTCAAAGTCTTTTGGAGGAAACGTGAAGCAATATGTCGTCAGTGTTTCATAATTTGATTTATGCTTTGTGACTTGTTTATATTTGCTATTTTTTGTCAATTTGAAGTCAAGGGCTTTTAGGGTCCTTTTTATATTGGAGTGAAATCATTTCCCCATGAAAATAGCTGCTCTGATATACATTGATGTGTCTCACATAAGTTCCCAAGTAATTATTATTTAATATATGGTGATTTGGAAGTACTATGCCGATTCCATTGCTTCGGCACCTGAAATTAACCAATCTCAGAAACAAATGAACCAATTTTGATAAAATTTTGTTTTGAATATTTATTTTGTTTCCTATCATAACTGACGGGAAGAATGCAGAATAAATTCGTTATGGTCTAATGTTAGGTCCTTCCACGGAAGACACGTGTCTTCAGATTTTGTGAACCTCAAACATGTGGGTTTCCGCACCATGTTTTACTTCACCGAGATCGTCACATTGTAAGGCATACGCTTCCCCAACCGTTTCAAGTCAATTGGTGCAGGGCCGGGAGTCGAACCGAGATCGTCAGATTGTAAGGCGGGATTCAAACCTAGATCGTCCGATTGTAAGACATACGCTTCCCCAACCGTTTCAAGTCAATTGGTGCAGGGCCGGGAGTCGAACCGAGATCGTCACATTGTAAGGCGGGAATCAAACCGAGATCGTCAGATTGTAAGGCATACGCTTCCCCAAACGTCCCACAATCTACTCGACTCTATACTTACTACACAACAATTTGTGTCTGTATGTTACTTATTACGCAAGAGACATTGCATGCAAACCTAACCCGGTTAAAATAAACCGGTACCAAGTTCAAAGCAAGTAAACAAACGATTAGTATTGAAATATTCACGAATATGACCTCGACCTTATATGGGGTTGGAACTGCGTTATTTTCGAGACATCCGTGCCATGGGTTGAATTATACGAACAAGTGATACCATGGAAACGGTAATAGCGTCTTCAACTAGACTAGCCTGTTAGCTTAGTTGGTAGTGGCTCTGCCTTCTAATCTAGGGGTGCGGGTTCGATTCCCGTCTGACACAAGTATTTATGCATTTAAAAAAAATATAAATACTTGTGTTGAGTCTGGTCGTTTGTATAAATAACTAGTGGGTGCCCGCGGCTACGCCCGCATTAAGAAGTAAAACTTGCATCCCCTATTTCACCCGTTTAAGAGTGGCATTTCCAAAAATCCTTTCTTAGCGAATGCCTACGTCATAACATCTACCTGCATACCAAATTTCAGCCTAATCCGTCGAGTGGTTTGGGCTGTGCGTTGATAGATCACTATAGCAGTCAGTCAGTCACCTTTGAGTTTTATATACATAGAAGATAAGTATGTATTTACAACAAAAAAAGTATATAAGTATGTATTATACCGTTATCTAGTACCCACGACACAAGCGTTTGCTTAGTGTGGGGCGAGATGGCGCTGTGTGTATTGTCCCGGAATATTTATTATTTATTTAATAACTGGAAATAGGGAGTTCTTTTCCTTCATAGTAAGGACAGCGAGATTATGGAACTCTCTGCCTGGAGCCCTGTTTCTAGAAAATTATAACCCAGGGTGTCTTCAAATACACAGTAAATAGGTTTCTTCTAAGCAAGCGTGCAACATCTTAGACTACAGTGGTGCTTAACATCAGGCAGACTGTAGTCAAACGCCTATTCCGTGATAAAAAAATCGTAAAATGATAGACGCAGATGGCACATACATACGATTTTTGGTTTTGTAACCAATCTTTCTGTGCGAATTGCGTGTGTGAATAAGTTGAAAAGTTGTAGCATTGTCGACGTGAGAGATGAAACGTGGAAGCGTTTAAGACGCGAAATTTGTAAGGAGTTACATTTCTGTAGTACCAAATATTCGTAGGTTAGTCAGTTTCAAGGTTAAACCGCTGGCATTCAGTTCGTGCGGGGTTAGACATTTTTGGATGGGTTAAGTTTTTATGAGGCTTAAAAACCACCATATGGTTGTTTTTGTTTCTTGGTAATAACAATCCAAATAATGTCTTTAAACTCAAAATAGAAAGAAGAAAGAATGCATTCATTTTAATACGCGGTACACAACATATACTTTTAGAAGATGAAAAAGCTGAAAAATAGACAATACTTAAACAAAAATAAAGTTTCCAAGAAATGAATGCTTATACAGAAAAATTATGGATAGACAGATAAATAGAGAGACAAAAAATCAATCAACACGCCATCAACAAAAAACACAACAACATTATCTCCTGTCATTACTCGTCTAAAGCGGCAAAAACGTCGCAAATTCAAGTAGCTACAAAAACTATTAAATATTTCCGCACAGACAGACGGTCGTCTCGAATTATGTATAGCGACTACTGACATACAATGAAAATAGACTATTATACTGGTAAAATATAATAGAATTGATTAATTCTATACATATAATAAAGCAGAAGAGGGTCAAAAGTCTGAACATTGAAGATATAAAAAAAAATTTTGGGGATACTTCGAATTGACAGCAGTACACGTTATAACAATTTCTAGAAATTTTGTCTGTTTTTCTGTGTCTCTATTTTTCTGTTTATTTGAGCGCTCATCACGCAAAAACGGCTGAACGGATCCTCATGATTTTTGGTATGTAGGTAGAATCAGGTCTTAGACATGTCATAGGCTACTTTCTATCCCGAAATAATGCGGGCATAAAGCCACGGGCGTCCACTAGTTATGAATAAATACATTTTTTGAGTTAACTTAATCTTTAATTCTAGTAAATGTCAGATTGATGAAGTTGTGTCATTATACAATCGGTTAATCAAACAAGACTTTTATAAAGAGCGGTGATAATTATGCCATCCTTTTTCCGATAATGGAGAAGCTACATTGTGCGAAGAGGGTGGTATAATTTTGGGGGTTCTTTATAAAAGTCACATTTAATGAACTGAGTTTTACAACGTAATAATAAATAATAAAATAAATATTCCGGGACATTGCACACAGCGCCATCTAGCCCCACACTAAGCAAACGCTTGTGTCGTGGGTACTAGATAACGGATATAATTACATATATACTTTTCTTTTGTAAATACATACTTATTATACATACAAACGTCCAGACTCAACAAAAGTAATTATAAATTTTAAAAATCATAATAACTTGTGTTACGCGGGAATCGAACCCGCAACCCCTAGAATAGAAGGCAGAGCCACTACCAGCTAAGCTAACAGGCCAGTCGAGTATTTGTATGGGACTTTTTTTGTGGAAGCGTCAAGCCCCGTCCTTCCTTATACTATATGTTACTAGGATGCGTCACGACGCGATCGACCGTATACAGTTCAAGGTATTCGGTTTGATAACTCTACACATGGCTATGATGGAAATGATTCGGTAGAGTTCAGTCTATTTAGTTAGTAAATACCTATATAATGTAAGCAAACCTTATTAATGAATAAACGAGTCAAGCCTGATAATGTAAAACTCTTTGGTAACGAGATACTTTAAAAAAGTAAAACCAATGACAGTTGCAAGATTGACAGTTTTAGATTATTATTACCGTTACCATGAAAATAAGAAATATATCTGTATTTTCATGTAAATCTTTGTTTAATTATTCTGAGATTACCGTAGAGCCTACAATAACTTGTAATATTTATTTTTGTTTTACGAATAAACTAGCTTTTGCCCGCGACTTAGTACGCGTTTTTATACATATAAACCTTCCTATTCAATCACTCTATCTATTTAAAAAAACTGCATCAAAATCCGTTAATTAACTTGTTATATTAGTTTTATGAATAAACCAGCTATTGCCCGCGGCTTCGTACGCGTTTTTATATATACTTATAAACCTTCCTCTTGAATCACTCTATATATTTAATAAAAACTGCATCAAAATCCGTTATGTATATTACATATAGACATAGGGACAGGCGCGGGAAGCGTCTATGCTTTATACTATGTAGGTAGTGATCTAACACTCATTCCACACGCATTGCAAACAAATGTCCAACAGCTCACTTTTCCAAACAACGAAAAAAACACGCATGTGACCAAAACCACGCAGCATCATTAACTAAAAATAACATACAACCTTCTAAAGAGTCAAGAAGATATTATACATACATATTCATAACACCTTGAACTTCTCAATGTCAATATGTCTGTCTGTCTTATTTTCAATCTTTATTTTTTTTATTTTTTTTAAGTAACCCATAAAATCCTACTTTTTTGTGTGTAAGCCGATACACGTAAAATATGAAAATTGTTTAAATAATCTTTGGTCACCCATCCAATAACTGACCGCAGTTGCAGACAATATGTATTTTTTATGAATGGATCACGCTTGGACAAAAAAACCGGTTTACTCTCGCCTTGAATTTGTAAAATTTACTCAAAATTTTTTGATATCATCTGTAAATGAATGAATATTGATTATGGTTCAAATTTAACCTTAAAAGACATGGTAATATTTTGAGGTCATTCTTTCTTCATTTTTAAGTAACTAATGGATAGAAGGTTAAATGCCTTAAAACTGTTTCCTGATAATTATAAATTTTGATGTCAGTTCAGAGGCCGTAAGGGCGGTTGGAAATCATTGGACACTACAGCCACTCACTCTGATACGATAAGAGAAGAAGAACATATGTAAGTAGTGTAAATCTCTCTCTTGAGTCGTATTTCCTCATGATTGAGGGTCATGACTCCCCCGCAGAACTAATTCACTAGGGGCGTTTTCTTGGGCAGATAAATCGTGGTGGGCGCCCAGGTCCTTCCACTGAAGACACATGACTTTGGATATTACGATCTTTCCCTCACGATGTTTTCCTCCACCACTAAGCGAGTGCTAATCTACACATAACTTCAAATTATTTTATCCGTTTCTCTGTGTCTCTGTTTATTTAAACGCTCATCACGCAAAAACAGCTGAAAAGATCATCATGGTTTTTGGTATGTAGGTAGTATGAGATCGTATTAGTGGCAAAGGCTACTTTTTATCCTGAAATAATGCGAGCGAAGCCACGGGCGTCCACTTGTTAAAAATATTTACTTAAATCAGATAAAATTTGACACATAATTAAATAAAAACCCACATCGTATTATATCAACATGTTTATATAGGTATATGTTATGTACCGCTAAAAGCATAATCATCACTGGGTAAGCACGCTCCATCTTAGGCCATAGCCTTAGCTTACCATCAGGCAAACTATGGCCAAGTGCAAACCCGTACTAGTTAAAAAAAACTAGTTCATTTAAAAATCGCCATATATTTTGGCACACATCCAAAGCCGTACGCTTGTCGACTTGTTAAATTAACACCTACTTTATTTATATAAAGTGGTTTACCATTTACGGTCTAATTGATGCGTGTTGTATACAGACTTAGTTATAATTTTGCTGAGTAGAATATTATTTGAAAGAGATCGCTTTAAGCGGTAAGACCAGCCAATATACCAAGGTTATATACTACAGTAATTTGTTCTATAATATCTATTTTCTGGTGTACAATGAAGTTGTATAGTATCGTATGTGATCTGACGGCCCCTGTGTCAGATGGCAAGTTAAATTGTACCCATATGGTGGTTTTTAAAACTGCCGACATCAGATTTGGTGATGCTTTGGTTGGCGAGAAAACAATTCAGGATAACTTAAAGGTATTTAAAGTTTTTGTTGTTGGCTTCTTCTTCATATCGAATAAGAGTGGCCAACTCTGGTTTAGAGAGTTTTCAAGCCGCACTAAGGGTCTCTGACATGGCTTAACGACGGCCGTACTAGACAAACAACCGGGATCTACAATTTAACGTGTCATCCGAACAACGGAAGCGCCCAAAATGGAATGCCACTTTTCGGTCACCCATCCGCGTTCTGACTGCGTCGACCTTTGCTTAACATTGGTAATCGCATGCGATTTCCTCCGCTAGCTGAGCTACGGGCGCTTGTTGAGAGGCAAAATAATACCATGTAATTTCTACACATTTTTTTATATAAACCGGAACATAAAAAAGTAGAATTTTACACCCACTTGCCATATCAGTTAATATGTGGCACACTTTCTCAGAAGAAAAGTCAACCGAGCGAACGAAGCGACTCCGTAAAGTGATAAAAAAAATTACATCGGTCCGTTTGTGCTATTTTTATTGTTTTTTTTAACTAAAACAGGTTTGCACTTGATCATAGTTTGCCCGATGGTAAGCAATAGCTATGGTCTAAGATCGTGCTTACCCGATAAGAACCGGTTCACTCTCGCTTTGAAGATCGCTGGATCTAGATCTAAAGTCTATCCAAACACTAGAATAGAAATGAAATGAAATGAAAATGACTTGAAATTTAGTTCAGTTGAGGTTCCAAAGACTCGCACCAAGCGTTTTGCTTCGACTTTCATCGTGCGAACAGTCCAACTGTGGAACTCCTTGCCCGAATCTCTATTCCCCTCGAACTATAATTTGTCGGTCTTCAAGTCGAGAGTAAACCGGTTTCTTCTAGGCAAGCGCGCTAGATCGTAGATTATAACGTTGCTTAACATCAGGCAAGTTGTAGTCAAGCGTGAGCCTATTTCATGTAAAAAAATAAAATGAAAATGAAATATTTATTTCCTGGAAACTAGGTTGTACAGGATGTACATTCACATTTACTATTAAAATTGTAATGTAATTAGTTTGGGTTTTACTTGAGAACTGGCACAAAACAAAGTTATGGCCAAACAAAAAAAAAAAAATAGTTTGGCTCTCTAGTTTCTACCCGAAAAGGGTTTACAGGTATTAGGTATATGATCTATTAGAATATGCAGTCATGTCATTATATCTTATTATTTACTGTTGAAACATTACAGTAGATCACGTATGGATACTGTTATCAAACGGAGTCTACCCGAGGTGACAATAGTTATTGATAAGGTATAATTAGAAGCCTTGGTTGATATCTATTTGTTTAGACAAGCCGTTATAATATTACTAGAAGATGTACGCGGCTTTACTAGCATTATTACGGACTAGCTGTGCCTGCGACATCGTCCGCGTGGAATAGTTATTTTGAGCAACCTCTTCAGCTTTATAAATTATAGCTGTTACCCACGACTTGAACCGTTTTCGCAGCGCACGCAGCGGAAATCATTTTCCAGATTTTCCATTGATTCTTCGCTCCTATTAGTTGCAGCATGATGTTATATAGCCTAAAACCTTCCCCGACAAATGGTCTATTCAACACAAAAATATTTTTCAATTCGCACCAGTAGTTCCTGAGATTAGCGCGTTCAAACAAACAAACAAACAAACTCTTCAGTATTAAATTCAATATTATAAATAATATTAGTATAGATTAAAAATTAGCCTATATCACTCCCAGGACATTGTACTATTTACATATAAAAAGTCATGATGATCATTTCAGCCGTATTTGCGTGTGGCGCGTTTCAATAAACAGATAAACAGAAAACTGCTGAAACGAGTTCTGTTATCAAAAAGTACCTATACCCAAACTATGTTTATTGAATATGTTTGTACAGGTCTTTGACCCTCTTTAGCTTTTTAGACAGTAGTGAGCGAGTGTGGCGCGGTGATGGAAGCGTTTGCTTTACATTCGGGCGCACCCTGGTTCGAGTCCGGCCTTACACCGATGTGTTGTTTATGTATATTTTTAACACGCTTGTATTAGCGGTCGATCACTAACTAATCTAATAAAATCTAGCAATAGTAATTAAAATGAACCATGAATTTCGAGCAACATAGACATCCGAATAATCAGAAATCACAAAATTAAAAAATAATAATTTTACAATATCACATACTTCTAATAATTTCTGCTTACACCCAAAAAGAACTGTTCGTGTCGATCACGTTTTATGTCAGTGGGTACATATAAATGTCACTCGATAAAAAACTGCTATCAATAAAATACTAAAATCTAACTTCCGATGTTTTGCTCCAGTTTTTTTGAGTGAATGTTTTTTTCAAATTTGGAAGGTGAGTGTTTGTTTACCGGCGGAAGTCAGGTGTGGAAATAGATTTGTTATCTTAACAAATAAATTTATAATATACTAGCTTTTGCCCGCGGCTTCCTACGTATTATTATTCATATAAACCTTCGTCTTGAATCACTCTTTAAAAAACTGCATCAAAATCCGTAGTGTAGTTTTAAAGATCTAAGCATACATACAGACATAGAGACAGACGAGGGAAGCAACTTTGCTTTATACCATGTAGTGATTTAGCATACTTTAGGGCCCCAAAATAAGCGACTCACTATAGAAACAATGTTATGAATGTCAAACGGTAAGAGAACTCGCTTCGCTCAATACATGAAGCTAAGATTACACTATCTATGTATGTATATACATTTAGTTAATAATTACAAAACACATTATCTTTTAGCACGTACAATAAAGCCAAGTCTCGTGCAATAATATTACGCAAGTCGCTTTGGGTATTACTGACCTAATTCAATTAGAAATAGTTGTTTGGTCAGCTATTTTGAAGTTTAGAAAAAAGTGGACGAGCATATTAGAGGCCTACACCAAATTTTGGGTGCCCTAAATATATACCGAAGAATCAATTAATATTATTTATATAACGGTATAGGACCCTATTTTAGTAATTTTCTTTTCGGTAAAAGACAGCTCAGTCAAACTGAGCAGACAGAACGCATGACTATTTTGTTATCGATATCTGAATTTGTATAAAATTCAAACAATACCGTGACGTTCGATTGTAGAATTAACTGTTACTAATCATATCAAACTACAACATAAAATTTTATATAGTATTATACCCAATATCTAGTACCCGCGACACAAGCGTTTGCTTAGTGCAGGGCTAGATGGCGCTGTGTGATATGTCCTGGAATATTCATTTATTTATTAGTACTATGTATTTGAGAACGTCGCTCACAGAAAAAAAAACAAAAAAAAACTTAGAGAAGACTTGATAACCTGCTTTTTTGGAAGCCGGTTAAAAACGAAATTAATTAATAGCACGTACACCAGAAATAGCATACCAACACCTAACTTCTGCTACCCAATCAAATCACACTGAAAACCAATATAGTATCTACATCTTTTGCCATGGAAAAACACTCTTTATTACCAAACAATATGGTATATAATATACATGTTTAATTACATTTTAGCAGGTAGGGCATCTATTTAGGCAGTTTGTTGAACTCTGAGTTTACTTTAACTAAGTATCTGATAGATTAGTTCTATACACGCGACAGATCCGTGCCATGTCAAATTATGTAGGTGATGTAGTTTTTTTTTAGGTTAAAATAGTATTATGTTCAGTACGGCTAAGTTTGAGCCGTGTCAGGGGCCCCTATAATGGTTTGAAAACTCTCGACTGGAATTTGTCATACTCACATACAATTATTTTATTACTTTCATACTAAGTAAAGGGCATTTTGATTTATTTATATGGAGGCAAACTTGTGTGCGGGCACGTAAGTTTAATTCAATTACTTGAGGTTAATAAAATAGGGATTTACAAGTTTAATATAGTCTGGTAACTGTGGTATTGTATTATTTATACAATCAAATGTAATATACAATTAACTAGTGGGTGCTCGCGGCTTCGCTCGCATTTGAAAGTAAAACTTACATCCCCTATTTCACCCCTTTAAAAGTGACATTTCCGAAAATCTTTTCTTAGCGGATGCCTACGTCATAACATCTACCTGCATGCCAAATTACAGCCCGATCCGTCCAGTGGATTGGGCTGTGCGTTGATAGATCACTATGTCAGTCAGTCAGTCACCTTTGAGTTTTATATATTTAGATAGATTTATATTTCAAATGTAAACGACAGATGCTATTTGTGTACAAAAACATTTCTACACAAAAAAGACATACCTTATCGAAAATATCTTCGTACTCAAAGGCACAAAACACGTTTGGAAAATAACTAAAGTACACAAAAACGTCAGACAAAGAACTTGATCGCATTTATAGTTATACTTTGATGTTGATAAACGTTATCTTGCTGACCGAGCGAGCGAAGCAAGCGTTGCGTCTTTTGATTACTGTAGCGCCCGTAGCTCAGCTAGCGGAGGCAAACACATACGGTTACCAATGTTAAGCAATGGTCGACGCGGTCAGTACGCGGATGGGTGATCGAAAAGTGGCATTCCAATTTTGGTCGGATAACACGTTAAATTGTAGGTCCCGACTGTTTGGTCTAGTACGGCGGTCGTTAAGTAATGTCAGAGGCCCTTAGGGCAGCTTGATAAACTATCGACACCAGAGTTGGCCACTCTTATTTGACAAGAAGAAGGATTTCGCTACACCTACTGTAATTTTTTTCATCTAACTTTACTCGTGTTACAACTGTTGTTTTTCGGCAATATAGGTCGTGTGTAGTTTTTACTTTTCCATTTAAAACGTACTGATTTGATTTTTTGCCAATTTCTTATAAAAAAATATTTCACTCTGGCGCATGACCGGGACGAGGGGCTTAATAGAAGAGAGGTTTATGCACAGCAGCGGGATGAAGATTGTTGCTTGTAAATCTTTATGAAAATTTTATATGGAAGCAATTCAATGTCGATCAATAGAATATTTAGCTAAACCGACAAAATTCAATGACGAATAAGATAATATTTAGGGCGTGTCCCCGAGGTCCACTGTTCCCAGAATACTTTGATAAACGGATCATATCACGAGCGGAGCTTCGTTTAACGGCGTTATCCGTTATCGCCGTTATCGTCGTTACATGCGCTGTGTAAACACTTGACAATTTTTGATATAGTTTTGTTATTTTGTTAAACATACGATTTGGGGCAGTGGGTCAGATGATGATGATGAAATGATGACAATAATATTTACAATTACAATCATAATGTGTAATTAATAGTGAGGAAAAAAAATCCGGCAAGTATGAAATGCCGCATAGTTATCCGGACACTTTAGTGGTCGGAGTTTTTGTCTGTAGGGAAAGAGAAGAGAACTTTTTTCTGGTTTTAGTGAAATTGTTGTATTTAATGTTAATTGATTGGTTTGTTAATTATAAAATATAAAAGCCTTCTGCGTCACTTGTACCGTGTATTAAGGGGTGATTTGGATTATTTCGGTAATAATATGCGACAATATAGCTTTATTACGCAACGGCTGCTATCACATCTAAAAGAAAAATACAGTAAATCTAGTAAAGCTTTAATTGTTTTTCAGAAATTTAGTTTTTTTTTGCAATTTTGGGGGTTAAAGAACGATCAATGATCGTATTATTTTAGATCTTTACAATGTACCTGCTAACAGGCTTTCATAATCCGGCCAAAGACAAACCCCGCACATCTCTATCTCTCACGACAGCTGACTCAGCCGATTGTGATCGATTACCACAGTCATCTCAATCTCGACATTGTCAGAATTAAGTAGAATTAAGTTGCTCCTCTAATATCAATAATTGAGATCTTCGCTATCACTACATAGTATAAAACAAAGTCGCTTCCCGCGTCTGTCCCCATGTCTCTATGTATGCTTGTATGTTTAAAACTACGCAACAGATTTTGATGCAATTTTTCTTAATTGATAGAGTGATTCAGAAGGAAAGTTTATATGTATATAAAAACGAGAGCAAGCCACGGGCGATAGCTAGTAAATAATACGTACGATGTTTTACCGCTTCTGTATCTTCTGTATCTTTATATTTGTTTGTATGTCTGTCTGTGACACTAAAGCCAAACGAATCTACAGATTTCGATATATCATATATATTCATTATAACTGTGCAAATATATAATTTTGATGCCAAATACATAATGTGAATATATTATATTGTAATTATTTAACTAAACTTATGTTTGTTTGCAGTAAGTAAGTACATCAAATACAGTGGAACCACGACTAACCTAAAAAACCCGTTTATATTGGTCCTACTGTACATGATTTCGTTACACCATTTAATACACAGAGTATATAAACCCAAGGCCAGGCGCTATCAGCGGCCATTAATTCAAGCTATTCCTAATATATGGTGAATTGTAGGAAAAATATATTAATTATTTAACATATATAACTTAAAAAATACAAGCCTTTGGCCGCGGCTTTGCACGCGTTATTATACGTATAAACCTTCCTCTCGAATCAATCTATCTATTAAAAAAACTGCATCAAAATTGTGTAGTTTTAAAGATCTCAGCATACATATCCTGTCCCTACTAGAATAAAATAAAATATTTACTTCTTCTTCTTATCGAAAGAGAGTGGCCAACTCTAATGTTGAGAGTTTATCAAGCCGCCCCTTGGGCCTCTGACATGGCTTAACGATTGCCGAACAACCGTGTTATCCAACCCACGCAAGCGTCCAAAATGGATTGCCACTTTTCAGTCACCCATCCGCGTACTGACCGCGTCGACCTTTGCTTAACATTGGTAATCGCATGCGATTGCCTCCGTTAGCTGAGCTACGGGCGTTAAGATACATAATAATATATAATGTACTTATAAGGGCTTTGCCAGCTGTCCGAATATATTCCATTCCAAGTCCATATTCTTATTATTAAACGGTAAAATCAAATTTAATACCCACTAACCTCAAACCACACCAAAAATGGCTGAACCAGTTACGATGCAACTCCGCAGACACGTCCACACAAGTCCAAACGAACAAAGCAGCGCACAAACGCTAGTCGCCGAATATATACCTTGGCTAACGGGTATGCAAACAAAAAAATCCGCACCATACGAAAAAAAAAACTACTAACCGTCATACAAAAATCGGCTTTAAACATTTTCAGTTTAAACTGAAAATCATTTGAAACTTTTCAAACACATAATTAAACCATTCCAAGCAATATTATTCCCTAACATTCAACACATACAGTTCAAATTCTTTTCAAATCATTAGTAGACGCATCATAACATAATTTCATAGAAATCTAACCTCTATTCGTTTATAGATAGAGTTGATATTACCATGCAAGTTAGTTAGAGGAAACAGCCGATGTATTGAGGCTATTTTGAGCGCATGAGTCATGGATTTCGTTAAACGACGCCGAGTAACGACGCCGTGAGCGATTCGTTAGAACGAGCGAGAAAGAATTGGTAGGGAGTGAAAACCGGTATTTTTTGATACAACAAGATACGCAACAAAGAAAGCAACGTTTAAGAGTGTGCACGTGAGATTTTTTTTGTCTAACGGCTTACACATTTTATATGAAATTTGGTAGAGACATTAACTTAGGTTTTGGGAGTGACAACTGGACGAAGTCTGCATAGAAACGACACCGTTGTCACATACAAAAGGGGTTATAACTGGGCATAGGCCGAATCAGCGGGATTAAAACGACTGTGGATGGTAAAAATGATAATACTTTAGGTTGTTTTTGCATCTTTTGTCGACTAAAATTGCCGAATTAACAAATGTCAATTCGGCAATTTTAATTAATTAATTTAATTTTAATTTTAGTTTTTTTTTTTTGCCTAAACTGTAAGCAAACCTTATTATTGGATAAAGGAGTCAAACTTGATAATGTAAAACTCTTTGGTAACGATAAACTTTTAAAAAGTAAAACCAATGACAGTTGCAAGATTGACAGTTTTAGATTATTATATTCGTTGCCATTGGAAATGGCCGACTGAAAAATTATTGTACTGTGATATCAATGATATGGAAAATAAGAAATATATCTGTATTTTCATGTAAATCTTGGTTTAATTTATTATGAGATTAGCTAAGAGATTATATTTCAGAAGTGGGATAAAGATCACAGCCCACGATTTACAGAAAATACAGATTAGATAGTCGACGGAATATCATTGTGAATAAAGTGATGGAAACAAACGGGTAAAGGATAGTTCAAGCATCGAAGAAGAAAAATGAAAGAAAACATAAGCGGTAACCGAGACTTTGAGGCGAAACTAAGCGGTAGTTTCATTTGTGGTAACTTGAGTAAGATGGTAACTTCGATCCCACCGCGGAATCAGGTGAAGTAAATATTTTTTTTTATCCAATGTTGATCACTATGAACATAATGTTGTTCAATGTTAAGCAATGTGATGATTAGTTATGATTTGATCAAAGGACAAACCACGGTAAAGTAGCCAGAGAGTGAGTATATTTTATACAATATCTTATCTTCATAGAAAAGTCCGAGAATTGGCTAGTACGCTTGGTGACGCGGCCGTGCCGTGAACAAAACACGATCGGATGGCGCGCAATGATTCAATGTTGCTTTATTGATATTTAATTGTATTTGCTAATTTTAGTATTGAACAAATGATGATGAATGTGCAATGATACAATAATGAGTCAGATCATAAACTATAGGTATATAAGGAAAATATGCATGTTGTGTTAAGATGTTTGATGTACAGAAGTGGCTCTCATCGAAATTATAATTTGGCAGATTACAATGGTATGCTGAATTAAGATGTACTAAAAATTTATATTCCATGAGATCTTCCAGTCTTGATATTGCTCAAAATAATGTTCTTGCTACAAACATTTCTCTAAAATGGTCGAATTAAAAAATATTATTCCCGATTCAAAACGATCGATTGGTATTGGCATTGGCGCTGCATCTTAGTCGCGTCGTCTTTAAGTATATACTTTGACGCAATAGAATGGAACATATTATGTAAATGCTCTTGATTTGAATGTTACATAATCACCTCGGTTATTTTATGATAAAAATAGAAAGAGACACAAATATTTCTGAAACAACTTGTGTTGAATTTATGATATTCAGAGATAGTAATAGATCATTTATATTTGAATAACTGGTGAATAGTATGTACGAAATAGTACATTACTGATTTTGTTATATACTTATAAATATTAGAGATATAAGGTTAAAATAAACACACATGAAAATAAACGAATACGAGTATGCTTAGTGATAAAAAAAAACCAAAGATTAATCAAGAAAAATATTAAAGTAACTTACATTTATTGGAACAAAATACAGTCATCGTAAATTTTGATCTAAAGTATAATTAGGAACGAATTATGTCATGAAGTAAAGTAAATGTACTCAACAGGACAATGTATACAAACTCCAATGTTGTGAAAAGTAGTGAATGCCTACATAGGACAGAGTTAAAGTTATAATTAAATAATTGCGAACCATTTAAATATTATACGATTATAAATTTGACTAAAGCTTGGTTTTGATTTGAGCACGCATTTATTTTCTGTTGTGAAGTCAATGAAGTCTGTTTAAAATATAATTGAAGTCATTAGTTCCTCTAGTCATAGAAATGACGAATGGAGATATGAAATGGAAATAAATTTGAATGAACTGAAATGACCAGTTACTTGCCGTAAATTTTTTATCTAGTCCAATAACGAAGCGAAAAGAAAACTCAGAATCTCTAGTTCGGGCGTTGATTGGATAGAGTTTAGATTGATGTTATCAATGTTGTCATAGATAATTTGGTTACTAGAAAGCAATACAGACATTTAGAGACCAATGAAGCAAGTTTGAATAAAATATACCATTTAAAATGATTACCTAAGGTATCGTGTTGAAAAAAACAAATTTGACAGACCTGAGATGATATTACGAGCATATAATTGCAGATCGTAACACACTGGACAGTATATCAAGACGATTCGTTAGGGTTGGATGCGAAAACTGAGCGTTATATACACTGAACAGATGATTGCAGCTCGATTAATGATTGATTTACTAGATTGCTTATATTTCACAACTAATTGCAGATTATGGTAGACTGAACATGACTTGACAAATGGACAAGCCAAGAGCCCTTGAGTTAATGAACTACGAGCCAAAGTACGAGAACAAGCGCCACTACGAGGCTAGCTCGAGTGGTCGAGCCCGACATGCGGCGCGCTGCAGGAGTCAGCGCCGCAGAGCCCGGCGGGCGGCACCGCACCCCGCTCGCGCGGCCGCGGCCCGCAGCACCGTGCCAGCTTGTGACAACACCGGCACAAATAATACTTACTAATTATCTACAAACATATGGAAAATCACATTCATAGTACTAACAAAGAGTGACGCAAAATCGTTAAACAATTGTTATTAATTTTGTGCTTAAAAGTTCGATCATTTCATTGTTTAAGAAGTAATGAGATAGCATCAATGATTAATCAGTTAACTACAATTATTGTATTTCTTTTTCATGTTTAAGTGAAGGGACTCACTTAATAGAGGATGGCCGAACTGTAAGCAAACCTTATTATTGGATAAAGGAGTCAAACTTGATAATGTAAAACTCTTTGGTAACGATAAACTTTTAAAAAGTAAAACCAATGACAGTTGCAAGATTGACAGTTTTAGATTATTATATTCGTTGCCATTGGAAATGGCCGACTGAAAAATTATTGTACTGTGATATCAATGATATGGAAAATAAGAAATATATCTGTATTTTCATGTAAATCTTGGTTTAATTTATTATGAGATTAGCTAAGAGATTATAAAATAGGCATGTTTATATTTTTTTTTGATTAATGTAATTATTGTTATTGTTAATTTTATTTGACGTGTAAATAGGCTTACCGAAAATAAATGAATATGAAGTAACAACCACGTTGGAAAGCGGTACATAAAACTTTAACCGCTTTCACTCCCCGACTGGGCTCGTATCGCGTGACGTGTGAGCGAGACGCACACATTGGCGCATTTCTGCTTGCTATGCGATTGCGCAAGTGTCCATTACTTGGCATGGAACTATCTCGATCGTACCTAAATCTGAAACCTGCCACTGTGCTGAATTCGACTCGACTGGCAAATGTATGTACATGTGTGTGTGTGTGATAGGTTTTTTTTTGTAGGAGCGACATATTTTTTTAATTAATCATCGTGTTTTGTAAAGAGCGAGTCACGTGCTCGATGGTAAGCGTCATTTATACTGGAATGACGCATTGGGTTTAGAATTTTGCAACTCATCGCAGCAAGTGTTGCCTGTTTTTATGGTTAAAACGTAGTATGAGTTAATCCATAATACAATATATCAAATTTCATCTTTATCGGTTCAGTCGTTTGTGAAGACGCGGTGAAAAACTAACAAACACACCCAAACAAAACATTTGCCTATATTATTATAGTAATAGCAGTATGATTGGATTGATAACCTTTTTTTAATAAATCGGTAAAAAGACACAATGTCAATATAATAACCTTTCTGTTAAATATAATAATTGAACAGATGGCTCTCGTTTGCACAACACCGACCATATTAATTTGGTAGTTGAATAAATAAAATCTATATAAACACATAATATAGCTAAAGAAGGTAGAAAGTCTGTACATTGAAGATATTAGAAAAATGGCAAAACTTAGAATTGATGGAGAACCATTAGATAGAACTTTTGTCAGTTTGTCTGTAAACGGCTGAACGGATCATCTTGATTTTTAGTATGTAGGTAGTATGAGGTCTTAGGAGTGTCATAGGCTACTTTGTAATCCGAATTAATGCGAGCGAAGCCGCGGGCGTCCACTAGTATAAAATAATTTAACAGATGGTTCACTTTTGCACAACACCGTCGAAAACCCACCATATTTGGTAGTTGAATAAATAATTATAATTACATATAATATGTACGTGAAAGTGGCTGAATGTCAACAGGTGTTGAGTGAGGTTTCTTTTTGTGCTACAGACAGACAGTCATGATATTTGTTACATGTATAGAAGTCAGATGATTGTTTAAAAAAAATCTTACAGCAAATTTCGGAAAAAGACATTTTGTATAAAAACTAGCACATTTGTTTGTTTTCATCTTTCATCTTTCTTAGTTATGTACATATATATCTCTATTTCTTCTTTAAAAATTCGTGGCAATTTATGTTTTTTTATACGTGGGATAGGTTTGCGTTTGACTACAGCCTGCCTGATGTTAAGCATTGCTGCAGCCTAGCGTGTAACACGCTTACCTAGAAGATACCTGTTTACTCTAGATTTGAAGACCCCTGGTTTATATCACTTTCAACTATACCTACCTTATCGTCACAGTGAGTATTCATAAAAAAAGACTACAAATATATTACAAACTAACCAACGATGAATAAGATTATTTTAATGTTAATTATAAAAGCATATAGATATACATAAAAGAAACCTTGTTAAATAACATATTGCAAGAACAAAGGTTCTACTGTGATCACGTTCGCTTTCATAATATTTTTATGTGAATCAGATAAGGAAAGTTTTAAGACTTTATTGAATTAAACTAATTACGAAAGTCGCTTAACGACGTTATAGATTTTTCTTACTTATTCTGGGTTACTGCTAACTAACGAATAATCATTTAAGTGCTTAAGTACTTTAAAAAAATCTCCTTTAGTTCTACGAAAAAAATCCGCTGTACATTTTGTCAGGGAAAATTCCGCTGTTTATTCGGGTGGCGATATATATATATGGGACACAAGATTTATCGGCTCTGACAAAATGAAAAAAATAATGTTATACATGGATCTTGTGTCTGAAATAAAGAGATTATTATTTATTTCCCGGATTCACAAAAGTCGTACAACATAAGTACTTGCTTTCAATAAATAAATATTTCCGGTCATATCACTCAGCGCCATCTAGCCACATACTAAGCTAACGCTTGTATTAGAACGGATATGACGTAAGTACTAAACACACTGTATACTATACAGCTACTATTTCACGCAAACAAGAAAAAAGATAACTCTGACACCAGAGGTGGCCACTCCCATACTTATTTACTAACCGCGAAAAGCAGCTAATATTTCATGCAAACAAAATAAGATTAGAACGCACAAAATTCAGAGAAACGCTGACGAGATATACGATAGCAAATGTTTGTTTTTTTACACCCTTGCACAATGTCAAATTCCGCTTTAAGAATAACTGAGTCTTGAGTTTATTTTATAATAGATATGTACCTATACATATCTAATATTGCAGACCAAAGACCGAATCTTGGTACAAAAATTATGTTCAGGTGAAATTTGTACATATAATATAAATGCTTTTAATAATATAAATATGTACCTAATCGATATTTTATTATCATACAATAGTAAAGTTATTACTCGTGGTATATTAGTCTTTTTGTCTATATTTCAGGCTATATTAAACAACTGCTTATTATTTCAGAAGTCAGGCTAAAAATTAAGCAAGAAAAATAACCTTTTTTTGGAAAAATCGTGCGTAGTGCGTACCACAATTCTTAACAATATCTAACTCTACCCGTTAGAGTCATAAGTATCAAAACCACATACAAAACCTCCTCAATGACACTAAAAATAAAATAAAAGAAACATTACACAGAACAAAATACAGACGAAACAAAAAGAACACTCACAAAACTCCTCGAATCAGCACGCGTCGTATCCAAAACGAATCAAACGAAAAAACTACACGATTCCAATTTCAAATGTACACGTGGATCCAACACATTCAAATTTCAAAAGTTTAATTACAATTCTTTATTCAAATTCAAGGACACGGATCGAAATTTAAAATTACTAAATTTGTACACCATTCAAATAAGGAACACTACAATAAATGATTACGGTTCAAGTTTGCAGCACATAAATTTAAATGCAGTTCCAATTTCAAAAATTCAAAATCACAGTTGTAAATGCAAATACTACAGAATAATTAAGCACAATTTATAAAATTACCAACAATACCCAATTGCAAACCAAATTTAAAAAATCTTAATTCGAAATTCAAACGTTTAAAACGCGATTGTACAGTGTCGCTGCGCGGGCGCACGAACGGGCGCTACCGATAACGCTAACATCGATAACGACCGTTACGTTGCGAGAGTGAGTAACGTAACGAGGTCGGGACACGTCATGCGCAACGACAATGTAAGGAATAGACGGGTAATGTTTGTTTTTAATTAATTTACACGTAAGATATGTACATATATTTATAAAATAAACTTTTTTTTATTCCTTAACGTTAACGTAAGCCAGAAAGTACGTTTAGGACGATTACAAATATCTTTATTATACACTTCTAGAAAATCGATAAAAATATATCCATCATTTTGTAACTACGTGTTATTAGAATTTAGTTAATAATAACATAAGAAATAGATAAACATACATAAGGCAGGCCTCAAACGTAAACCTAACCAACGTAATAAAAAATATGGCTCATTAAGATTATTACTTGCCTGGAAAAAATAAATTAAATAAAAGTTTAATTAAATTGTTTTTTTTTTTGTTTTTGCACACGTGCCAGTTTATTTAGTTTACAACTTTTTAGTACCTTTTTGATATGTATGTAAGTATATTTTTATATGTACATACACCGACTACAATATTTACAACTTTCCTAGAGAATAGGAACCTAGAGCATTGCGAGAGACGCTATAAATTTCAATCACGTGATATGATCAGCGCATGACTTATTAACGGAACAAACTGTATAGATAAAAAAACCGTACTAGATAATTAGGCGTCTCCAAACTACACTGCCTATGGTCAAAGACTAGTGAGTGCAGAGGGGTCAAGTTGAGTTATTTTTTGCCTATTTTATTAATAGTGTGCAATGACATTCGAATTTTGTTGCGTAAACGTTGCATGTAATGTATGTGAATGAGTAATATTTTAGAGGCGAAAGTGGGCGAACAACTGTATATTTTGTATTATTTTTTAAAAAAGTCACGTTTCTTTTTGTTTCTCGCGATGTTCAAACATGTGTATTAAGGCACAGAAGGAGCTTCGCTCAACCAATGTTAAGTAAGGGTTGACGCGGTCAGTTCTTGGATGGGTGAAGGAAGACCCATACATACAAATTTGGGTATGCTAAATGAATAAAGAAGATTATGAATATACCAGTTTAATAAAAATAAACTCGTGATTCTGTGCCATTTTCTTCTTCTTATCGAATGAGAGTGGCCAACTCTGGTGTCGAGAGTTCCGTACTAGACAAACAGCGGGGACCAACAATTTAACGTGTCACGCCTAAAATAGATTGCCACTTTTCGGTCACCCATCCGCGTACTGACCGCGTCGACAGTTGCTTAACTTTGGTAATCGCATGCGATTCCCTCCGCTAGCTGAGCTACAGATATCAGTCAATGAACCAACATACAATCTGTTTTAGGTAAAATTATCTAACCGCTAAAGTGGCTCACACTAATCACGCGAGGTATTTCTGTCTCTGCGCCGTGTTTAAATATCAGTGCTGTGTGTGTGTGTGTGCCTGTATGTGTGTGTATCTTTGGCACGCAGCTGTGACGACGTTGTGACAGTAGCATAACTCAATATTTGATCTGTACTGGATCGAAACCAGCTTAAAATGTATATTCAGTTCTTTAAGGACATCAATACGTTATGTGTGCCATAGTAAATAAATAAATAACTGTATTTTTCACAGAGGCTGATGCTGAAAATTAGCCTTGTTTGTGTAGTACGGCAGTCGTTAAGCCATGTCAGAGGCCCTTAGGGCGGTTTGAAAACTCTCGACACCAGAGTTGGCCACTCTCATTAGACAAGAAGAAGAAGCGCTGTTATATATAGATTACAAAGATATACAACACGCAAGTCAAATAGTATTTTATTCATGTCTCTTTTTATAGATAAATTACAAACATCATAACAATACTGAAACTTTGGAGAAATATGTAGTGTTTTTCCGCTGCGACTGCTCCTTAACCGACATCAAACAACAAACTTGATGGTTTTTAGGTGTGTTCCTCCATATACCACCGCCACACCTCACCTCCTAACCAACGTGGCCTCCGTGGATCTCGAGATTTACCAACACCGCACCTGTCTTGAAGCTTCGTTGTTCTCTTTCGGCAAGATATTCTGGTCGACACGTGTTTCGCCTCTCCACGAGGCATCCTCAGGACTCGTGTTGACTCTTCGAAGTCGGTCGTCGGTCTTTCGGACCGACGTTCGAAGAGTCAACACGAGTCCTGAGGATGCCTCGTGGAGAGGCGAAACACGTGTCGACCAGAATATCTTGCCGAAAGAGAACAACGAAGCTTCAAGACAGGTGCGGTGTTGGTAAATCTCGAGATCCACGGAGGCCACGTTGGTTAGGAGGTGAGGTGTGGCGGTGGTATATGGAGGAACACACCTAAAAACCATCAAGTTTGTTGTTTGATGTCGGTTAAGGAGCAGTCGCAGCGGAAAAACACTACATATTTCTCCAAAGTTTCAGTAACAATGGATTTCCGCAAAGTAACGCCTGATTCAATATCTTATCATAACAATAGTTTTCCTGTTACAATAGAAACATTACAATGTTTTAATAATAAATTTTATTAAGTATAATGACACTTCTATTTATAATTTATACTTTGTCATAATCTTTGCACGTTTCTATACCGTTTACTATTGCAATAAAAACGAGATATTGTTGTATTTGTATTGTATTAGGAGAATAGATAAATTGTATTGTATCCGTTATCTAGTACCCATGATACAAGCGTAAGCTTAGTATGGGGCTAGATGGCGCTGTGAGATATGTCCTGAAATATTTATTTATTTATTTATTTATCTACTTTATTATACAGGAAGATGAATTGATATAATTTGAATTAAATCAATTTACGAGAGGAATAACAGAATAGAACAGATGTGTAGAAAAACTGATGAAGCAAGTTAACTCGGGAAAATAAGGTAATAACTTTAGCAAGGTAAAGCGGCATTTCATTTGGGCGCTTCTGAAGGTCGTAGTACACTATTTCTTGGAATATTAATTTAAATGTATGCAAGATAAACTCACGCTTGACTACAACTATACTATAACTGTATTTACAAAAGAAAAGTATATAAGTTTTACATCCGTTATCTAGTACCCACGACACAAGCGTAAGCTTAGTATGAGGCTAGATGGCGCTGTGTGCAATGTCCTGAAATATTTATTTATTTATTATAATTTTAAGTCATCTGACATTTAGAAATGTTTTATTCTACGCTAATAACGATACCATTACGAGTATTTCAGACAAACACAATCCACTTCAACAAATCATTTTTTTTTCGTTAGGGGATAAAATTGTTAGTTCCTTTACTGTAACTACTATTCTGTACGTAATACTATGTTATGACATACGGCCGAGTTTATTACTCATGCTGCAGTGGCGTGTTTAGGACACCGAGCGAAGCGAGCGCCATGACTAACTACTACGAATTAGAGTTTTAATTGTATATTCGCACCACGGTAAGCTAATAAGTAGCCAATGTATTAATCCAGAGTCTAATCTATCTGCATGCCAAATATCACCCATATTGGTTCAGCCGTATGTTACAGAAGAAACAAATATACATAGTTACATACTGTCGCCTTTACAATATTAGTGTGTTTATTAAAAAAAAAACTACTAAAAACACCATCAAAACACTCAACCTTGAACAATACTTCCATATAATTGATTACTCCGTAAAATTTCCGTAAACTAAATACTAAACTAGTTTCTCGACGGGGAAATCGATGGATGAGTCAGAGTGTTATGTTACATAATTTTCTATATCATAGGAAATATTATTTTTTACGACTCTCGTGTGTAACCTTGAAACTATTAAATTGTAGGTCTCATTTATGATCATCTTTCAATGTCTGTAAAGTCTCAGGCATTTGACCACATAGCGACATTGCGGTCTAATGTGTAGCAAACCTTTACTGGAATGGAAGTGGCTCTCAAAGGAGACAGCCAGAACACTCTTGAGACGTATTTCCTCATGACTGAGGGTCGTGACTCCCCCACAGAATTAATTCGTTAGGGGAGTTCTCTTGGGCAGATACATCGTCGTGGGCGCCCAGGTCCTTCCTCGGGAGACACATGTCCTCGAATATTGTGATTTGTGGTCCTCAAACATGTCGGTTTCCTCACGATGTTTTCCTTCACCGCAAAGCGAGTGCAAATCCACACATAACTTGAAAATACAAGTCTTTGGTGTAGGGCCGGATTCGAACCAGGGTGCGTCTGAATGAAAAGCAGAAAAAAACAGACACTGGAACCGCTTAGCCACACTCGCTCATAAACGTTATGTTACGTTATGTTTTGGATTAGCGATAGCAGGGAATGTCTGGATTTGATCTGCACAGAACTGGAATAAGTGGCGTTCTAGAAGAGAGGCCTATACTCAGCAATGGGCTGGTGGAAAAGATGATTGTTACATTTGAAGATATTTGAACAAATAATCTGTAAACATTAGTAATGTAAAGACGACATAGTATCTGTCGCGGGTCGGACCTGGACGAGATTGGCACAGGACCGAGTCTGTTGGCATGACAAGAGAGAGGCTTATACCCAGCAGTAGGAAAAAACTGGCTGCGGATGATGATGATGAATTAACAAGCTGCAATTTGTAAAGCCAATTTCCGAACACTAAGTAAAGCACTCAATTTACAATGGACTAAAACCGGGCAATGTTTGAGGTGCCCAATCATACAGCGGTCAAAGAACCGAGGCGTGCAGTGGACAGCCAAGTTTTTGTAAGTCTTTAGCATAGATTACCAATTGTTAGATACGGAATAGAAGAATTATTGAATATGAAAATACTGACATTGTTAGAATTGGTAAAAAAAAATGTATAATAATATATTTAAACGTCCAAAGATACGCTCTGTTTGACTCGTATTTTCTCATGACTAGGGTCGCGACTCTCCCGCAGAATTAATTCGTTAGGGGAGTTCTCTTGGGCAGATACATCGTGGTGGGCGCCCAGCTCCTTCCACGGAAGACACATGTCCTCAGATAAAGATATTTTTATTTGTTATTCGCGTATGTTGTTTTCAGATAAAAATATGCTAAACACATGATAAACACGTAATAATAATGTGTATATTTTCACGGTCACCTTGGAAACTATAAGTGGTATTGCTATGATTATTTTTGTATTAAATCAGATATGTTTTAACTTAGAGAACGGTACAAGTATCACCAGAAATCATTTTTGTAAATAGGTTTTGGTTAAATATATGCCAAGGCAATGAAATCAGTTTATTTTTTAATTACTTGTTAGTGACATTTTTTATCACAGCAGTATCTAAGAAAAAAATACTAAGTATTTCATACTGACAAGATGGGAAAAATATAAGCCTAAAGCCTAAGTAGTTTTTAAGACATTTTTGCACCGGTCAAAAATAGACTGAGGCAATGAAGATTTTTATTATTAATTCAATTACGGCAGTATCTAAGAAGAGTAATCCACGTTTAATTCGAAGGACAGACAGACCCACAGACTATGTTTTTGTCGCTAAGAGGAAGTCAAGAACCGGATCGAACCTGCGTGAATTAGTGTTAGATTAGACACCTGGGAACTAGACTTAGATAGCTTAAATGATAGATTTGTGTTAATTTCATGCGATTTACTCATATAATTATTTTAGTTGTCACTTCTTTTAGATAACACCTGTCTTGTTAAGTAAGTAATACAAAGATCAATATTTGTGAGTATGTCTGTTAACTGTTTTTTTTTTCGATTCTGATGTTTTTTTTGTTTGTATTTTTAGATCATAGTGTGAAGTGACTATTGTGATATTGCAGTATACATATTTGTTTGATTTAATTTGAGGAACCGCACGTAGTTACCTATATACGTAAATTAGTATTTGATTAGGCATCTGAGAACTAAACTTAGATCTTAGCTTGGATACTAGATTATGTTAATTAAATACATAAAATAAATAAATAATTAGATGTGCATTTTTTGTAGTTTTTAGTTATTTATAGTCGGTAAACTTTTAGGCCTGTTAGCTTAGTTGGTAGTGGCTCTGCCTTCTAATCTAGAGGTCGCGGGTTCGACTCCTGCATGACACAAGTATTTATGTACTTTAAAAATTTATAATTACTTGTGTTGAGTCTGGTCGTTTGTATGTATAATAAGTATGTATTTACAAAAGAAAAGTATATAAGTATTATATCCGTTATCTAGTACAAGCGTTTGCTTAGTATGGGGATAGATGGCGCTGTGTGCAATGTCCAAAAAAAAAAGGATAGGTGCTGCCTAACTTAACTAGTGATTTGTCACATTTAAGTTTAAATTTCACTTAATTATTATATTTGTGTTGTAAACAACACAAATATAATAATTAACCCACGGAAACTTATTTTTATTTATAAAAATAAGTTTCCGTGGGCGCCCACCAGGACGTATATGCCTAAGAGAACTCCCCTAAAACGAATTAACTCTGCGGGGGAGTCACGACCCTCAGTCATGAGGAAATACGACTCAACAGAGAGTAAATAAAATATCAATAATTAATGTAAATAGCTTTAACGCCGTTTCTATTAAATTGTCAATAAATAAATAAAGAACAAAGTTTGTGCCTTTGCCTGATTATATTTACTATCCGTTGAAATAGCTAAACCGATATTGGTGTTTTTTTTGTATTTTTAGTGTATTATATCTGTAACTCTAAACAAATAATACTTAGTGTGATGTTTACTTTGGATTAACGCAAGTAACACCACAGAGCTTTACTAGTCATAGCGTGACCTAACCTCTATTGGGGCCAATATACACAATACAACCAATCACCGAGTAATTGAGACCAATACAGACAATAACGAGACGTTTAACGATATCGTTATAACGACATGTAGGTAGAATGTTATATCACACTATCATGTGCCATAGAAACAGAAGCCTACTATCTTCTTCTTATAGAATGAGAGTGGCCAACTCTGGTGTCGACAGTTTATCAAGCCGCCCTAAGGGCCTCTGACATGGCTTAACGACTGCCATGCTAGAAAAACAGCCGGGACCTAAAATTTAACGTGTCATCCGACCCCCGGAAGCGCCCAAAATGGAATGTCACATTTCGGTCACCCATCCAAGGAGTGTCCGCGTCGACCTTGGCTTAAAATTGGTAATCGCATGCGATTGCGTCCGCCAGCTGAGCTACGGGCGCTTCATCATGCTATGGACTTACCTAGCTTTTCTTAGCTTAGCTATGACATAGCTAGATTATCTAAACATTTTTAAATTATACAAATTGACGATGCCCCTTTACAGCTGACAACATAATACTATTGTAATAAATGAATTAATTTTGATTATTGTTATTTCTGTTATTGTAAACTTATAGTAAACAAGTTTTTTTGCCGAATCCAATTTGGAATGTGGTTCCCGTTTTGTTGAGTAAACTATGCATGTAGACTAAAGAAATTTCGCTCGATCAGAGATCAATTTCTTCAACCCAAGCAAAATATCAACTTTCAAACATTATTCACACAAGCACATATGTACATATATGGTGTATATAAGTATATGATATACTAGACCGCGCATCGAATGCAGAATGCGGACCACCTGGATTTGCTATTGTTCTTCTAAACCAGAATCTTATGACATACTAGCTGTGCCAGCGACTTCGTCCGCATGGAACAGTTATTACCATAAAAACGGTTCTAGTGAGTTAATCTTAAAAGATAGACATATACTGTTGCAGACATTTTGTTAGATCATTTCAAGATAAATAATTATTTTTTACATATTTTTTTTGATATATTAAAATTATAGTATTATATACTTTATCCAATACTGGCATATACACTATGCATAACTATTGGTAACTTAACGAATATACAAAAGTCGTAAACCAAAAGTATTTGCTTTTAATGTACTAAAGCCGCCCTTGAAAGGTTATATGTTCGTTATCAGTAAATTTGTATATTAATTAATAATAGGTCTTTACCTATGAAATTGCCGATTTGTATGACGAAATTGAGAAAAATTATATTACCATACAACATTTTTAATGTTTGTATGGAAATGTCTGAACAGATTTAGATGCAATTGATAACTATAGTTAGATGGAAAAAAAGCTATGCACTGCGTATATCAATTTCTCAATGTATATATATATATGTATATGATAAAAAATATACCTAGTTAAAGTAGTGAAACCGACGACACATTGAAAGAGGTGTTTTCAATGACTTTCCTATAAGTAATATGCACTAGTAATACATTTTTTTTTATCTAAAAGGTACATAATTCAACAATTGATACAATAAAAGTTGTATTTGGAAAAAATATAGCTGTACGTAAAAGTTACAAACAGAATAAAATGTAAGAAAAAAACGGCAATTTCATAGGTAAACCTATTATTCCCTCATCTCTAAACCCTGTATAATCACACGTACAAATTAATTTCATAATGAACCGTAATAATTTTATAAAATCAAATAAGGAATACGGTAAGCTCAACTAATGCGGCTTTGAATTTTATATTAACATCGAATTTCATGCACTCCGCAATGTAACGGGATATAATTATACGTCAAGTTAATTAATTATTGCAATTATTATAATATTTGTACGGAAGAAAGGGATTAGGCGTGATTTCATCAAGTCAACATTTTGTCATTTATCAGATTTGATTCCTTTTTTTACACTAAACGGTAATGCATGCGATTACCAATGTTAAGCAAGGGTCGACGTGGTCAGTCCTTGGATGGGTGACCGAAGTGGCATTACATTTTGGGCGCTTCTGTGGGTCGGATGACACGTTAAATTGTAGGTCTCGGTTGTTTGTCTAGTACGGCAGTCGTTAAGCTATGTCAGAGGCTCTCAGGGCGGTTTGAAAACTCTCGACACCAGAGTTGTTTAGTTCTTCTTCTTCTTATCGAATGAGAGTGGTCTCATTCGATAAGAAGAAGAAGAACTAAACGGTCTGCACTTGACCGTAGTTTGCCTGATGGTAAGCAACAACTATGGTCTAAGATGGATCGTGCTTATTTCATAGTAATTAACAAATTCAAATAGAGATTATTAAGTTCACAGAAAATAGGTTTCTTCTAGGTAAGCGTGCTACATCTAAGACTGCAGTGGTGCTTAACACAAGGCAGGCTGTAGTCAAACCTAAGCTTTATCCATGTTTATATAACTAGGTATTTTAGCCATAATCATTGTGATATATAAAACAGGAAATATAAAGCAGGTTAAACCTGGATGAGGCTGGCCAAAGATCGAAGCCAGTGGCATATTACGAGAGAGGCCTATACCCAGCAGTGAGACGAAACCAGCTTTGGATGATGATGATTGCGAAAACTTGAATTAAGTAATTTTATTCTACGTTTAAAATTATGTCATTTCCTAAGTTATGATCTTAGCAGAGATGGTTTCTACATTTCTAGTTTTTTCTAGAGAGGCTCACGCTTGGCTACAGCTCGCTTGATGTTAATCAACGTTGTGATCGACGAGTTAGCGCGCTAGCCTGGAAGATATCAGTTCACTGACGTCTAAAAGACCGATAAATTGCTGTTAGTGATAAGGCCGCCCCTTGTGACATTACATCAAGTTTTCTGATTTGTTATTTTCTCTTTGTGTGTAAAATAAAGCCTACACAAATGTATTTTAAGTAATTCTATATGATATCCCGAGCACGCCCGAACTGTCTTTTTAACACCATAGTATAGAGAGATTAGTAATCATAAAATATATGTGCCATTGTATATGTAGTGAGAACTGTTTCTTTTTATCTACATAAACTTAGGTTATAAGATAAAATTTGATTGCAATGTGTATCAATATTAATATGAAAATATGTAGATTTTTTAGAACAAAAAAATACACTTACCGAGCGATTTCAATCCAATATCCAAAGAGCACCAGCACTACCTGAAGGGATGCAAGTTACCCCAACACTGTCATCGTATCCTGCGATCACGACATTATATACTGAGAACTGACCAATACGGAAGCAGGAAGGATGCGTTTTTGCAGTTCGTAATTTGAATGCTCCAATGAGCGGTCTTTTCTTCTTTTTTTCGTGACAATTGAATTGAAGTCGCTATAGACTTTACCTATTGTAGACTTTTTTTTAGGTAATTGGCGTATTTTTTCAAATATTAGTAAGTTTTTATTGAATTGGATTATGTTAAACGATATCGTTTACTGTTAGACGAATTCTGGTCAAAGGCGCTAGTTTGTATAAAAAACTTGTTAGGTTTAGTTTTGCAAACTTTTTGTATTGTGCGTAAAAAGTGGGATGAAAAGATGAGTCAATTTAGGAGCAATATAAAAGCTTTAGCTCGATATTTAACAGCTCATTTCCACTTAACAGACTGGCCTGTTAGCTTAGTTGGTAGTGGCTTTGCCTTCTAATTAATCTAGGGGTTGCAGGTTCGATTTCCGCGTGACACAAGTAATTATGAATTTTCAAATGTATAATTACTTGTGTTGAGTCTGGTCGTTTGTATGTATAATACGTATGTATTTACAAAAGAAAAGTATATATTCGTTACCTAGTCTAGTGACCACGACACAAGCGTTTGCTTAGTGTGAGGTGCGCTATGTCCCGGTTTTTTTGTTTTCAGTTGACAACTTGTATACTACTCAAACTATAAATATGAGATTCTTTAGTTAAACACATACAAGTAGGTATGTCAGCGAGTGTAATTCGGCGGTTTCAGCGTTCGCTTTTCATCCAGACGCACTCTGGTTCGAATCCGGCCCTACATCAATAACTTGTATTTTCAAGTTATGCGTGTAATTGCACTCGCTTAACGGTAAAGCAATACCTACATCGTGAGGAAACCTGGAAGGTTGAAAAGGAGGTTTCATGTATTGGGACAAAAGTGTTCATCACTCATATACGAAATTTGCAGATACAAAATACTTAATTAGGACACATGTACTTTTGTCTCTCTTGTGTCGTATTTCCTCATGACTGAGGGTCGACTATACGACTTCCCCGCAGAATTAATTTACCAGGGGAGTTCTCTCGGGCAGATACATCGTGGTGGGCGCCCAGGTCCTTCCACGGAAGACACACGTCTTCTGATATTGTGGTCCTCAAACAAGTGGGTTTCTTCACGATATTTTCCTTCACAGCTAATCGAGTGCCAATCCACACATGACTTGAAAGTCATTGGTGTAGGGCCGGATTCGAACCAGCGTGCGTCACACTCGCTTTTTACGTAGTTATAGCTAGGTACTAATAAAATATATCAACAAGAAAATGCCACAGATATTAGCACCGTAACGCTGATCATACTTCAAACTGGAGGTGTATTCGCATCACGCTTGGCAATATGCCTACTGTGCTACGGAGTCAGTATGATTTGAAGATTTATCAACGTTTATTATTAAACCGACTTTTTTCACATTTTTTTTACGATGAATGGATTTTGGATTTACTGTAATTCGCCTGATGGTAAGCAAATTATTACGATCTAGGATGGAACGTGCTTACCCAGTAAGAACCGATTCACTCTCGCTTTGAAGATCGCAAGGTTATACCTATTCCGCGAGGAACAGGGAGTCAGACAGGGAGTTCCACAATTTAGCAGTTCGCACTATAAAAGTGGAAGCAAAACGTTATATATATTGTATATATACTGGTGGACACCCGCGGCTTCGTTCGTATTATTGCCGAATAAAAAGTTGCCTATAACACTTTCGGTTTAAATAAACAGACCAACAGAAAAACAAACAAATATTCTATAAATTGTTGGAACGTGTTCTGTTATCAATTCTAAGTATCTCCAAACATGTTTTTTTAATATCTTCAATGTTCAGACTTTCGACCCTCTTCAGCTTTATTATATGTATCGATGTAATGTTGTTATTTAGGAAAGAAGTCGTATAAAAAGAGAGATGAATAATAAATAAATATTTCGGGACATTGCACACAGCGCCATCTAGCCCCACACTAAGCAAACGCTTGTGTCGTGGGTACTAGATAACGGATATAATACTTATATACTTTTCTTTTGTAAATACATACTTATTATACATACAAACAACCAGACTCAACACAAGAAATTATACATTTTTAAAATGCATAAATACTTGTGTCAGGCGGGAATCGAACCCGCAACCCCTAGATTAGAAGGCAGAGCCACTACCAACTAAGCTAACAGGCCAGTCATTAGAAGGCAGAGCCACTACCAACTAAGCTAACAGGCCAGTCATTAGAAGGCAGAGCCACTACCAACTAAGCTAACAGGCCAGTCATTAGAAGGCAGAGCCACTACCAACTAAGCTAACAGGCCAGTCATTAGAAGGCAGAGCCACTACCAACTAAGCTAACAGGCCAGTCATTAGAAGGCAGAGCCACTACCAACTAAGCTAACAGGCCAGTCATTAGAAGGCAGAGCCACTACCAACTAAGCTAACAGGCCAGTCATTAGAAGGCAGAGCCACTACCAACTAAGCTAACAGGCCAGTCATTAGAAGGCAGAGCCACTACCAACTAAGCTAACAGGCCAGTCATTAGAAGGCAGAGCCACTACCAACTAAGCTAACAGGCCAGTCATTAGAAGGCAGAGCCACTACCAACTAAGCTAACAGGCCAGTCATTAGAAGGCAGAGCCACTACCAACTAAGCTAACAGGCCAGTCATTAGAAGGCAGAGCCACTACCAACTAAGCTAACAGGCCAGTCATTAGAAGGCAGAGCCACTACCAACTAAGCTAACAGGCCAGTCATTAGAAGGCAGAGCCACTACCAACTAAGCTAACAGGCCAGTCATTAGAAGGCAGAGCCACTACCAACTAAGCTAACAGGCCAGTCATTAGAAGGCAGAGCCACTACCAACTAAGCTAACAGGCCAGTCATTAGAAGGCAGAGCCACTACCAACTAAGCTAACAGGCCAGTCATTAGAAGGCAGAGCCACTACCAACTAAGCTAACAGGCCAGTCATTAGAAGGCAGAGCCACTACCAACTAAGCTAACAGGCCAGTCATTAGAAGGCAGAGCCACTACCAACTAAGCTAACAGGCCAGTCATTAGAAGGCAGAGCCACTACCAACTAAGCTAACAGGCCAGTCATTAGAAGGCAGAGCCACTACCAACTAAGCTAACAGGCCAGTCATTAGAAGGCAGAGCCACTACCAACTAAGCTAACAGGCCAGTCATTAGAAGGCAGAGCCACTACCAACTAAGCTAACAGGCCAGTCATTAGAAGGCAGAGCCACTACCAAGAATACTCTTGGTAACTGTAGAATTATGTATTCTCTTATCCATATCTATAAATACTGTTACTTTGTTAATTAGTTATGCTTAAGTCAATGTTTGAACACGTGCATTGTTAAAATATTTTAATTATACATGTGTATATGACAGACAGACGTCACTATATTTTATCCGTTCGCCCGAAGCGAGACTTCTTCTTATTGAATGAGAGTGGCCAACTCTGGTGTCGAGAGTTTATCAAGCCGCCCTAAGGGTCTCTGACACAGCTTAACGACTGCTGTACTAGACAAACAGCCGGGACCTACAATGTAAGGTGTCACCCGACCCGCGGAAGAACTAAAACCATTTCGAGTAAAAATGAGATTTTTTACAAAAAAAAAACATAGCTTCGTTCATACTAATTATTAAGCCATGTACTTTATTATTATTTCATAATAGTTATGCTACTGTTTCAGTTAATAATTATAATTTTATTATAATTTCATATCAAAGCTAACTGTAATTTCGTAACAAATTATCATAATTCGATTGTAATTTGATCAATTAAAATATTCCGTTATAATTCCATTATTTACTTCCTATATGCATTGATAAATTATAAAATGTATAATTCGGTAAATAATGTAATATATTATGCTGATAAAATAATATCGGTACAATATGTAACTGATACGGTTTTTACTCACGTGTAATTTCGCGTATTTTGTTTACGCGTTTCGGGTGTAATGACACCCATCTTCAGAACGTGCGTTCTGAGACTGCGGTAGCGCGCAGACATACGCGAAATTACACGTGAGTGTAACCTGTATTAGTTACATATTGATTAGAATGTCTCACGAAACTTTTGATGATAAAATATCGATACAAACAATACTGTTTGGCATAACGGTGTACTTTCAAGGTTCCATAAAAGATGCAGGTTCGAACCCTGCCTGTTTGTTTTCTCATAAGCTAATGAGTTACCTAAGTAATTATGTAGCTAACATTAAAGTGAAGCCATCGTACCTCAGCTAGCGGAGGCAATCGCATGCGATTACCAAAGTTAAGCAACAGTCGACGCGGTCAGTACGGGGATGGGTGACCGAAAAGTGGCATTCTATTTTGGGCGCTTTCGTGGGTCGGATTTTCGTTACACTGTTCAGTTGGTCCCGACTGTGTGTCGTAATTTTCTATATATATATATATCATAAAGCTAAAAAAGAGTAAAAAATATGTAACTACAGAAGATATTAGAAAAAAGTTTGGGTTAACTTTATATCGATATTCAGCATTTTTTTTAAAGGTTTATTTGTTAATTTAATCGGTTATCACGCAAAAAGAACTGAACGGACCATCACGATTTTTGGTGTGTAGGTAGTATGAGATCCTAAGAGTTTCATAGGGCTACTTTTTATCCTGAAATAACGCGAGCGAAGCCGCTGGCGTCCACTAGTGAAGTAGTAAAATAAATAAATAATTCAGGACATATCCCACAGCGCCATCTAGACCCACACTAAGCTTACGCTTATATCATGGGTACTAATAGCGGATATAATACATATATGTACCTATACTTTTCTTTCGTAAATACATACTTATTATACATAGAAACGACCAGACTAAACACAAGTATTTACATATATTTTTATTCATAATTACTTGTGTCACGCGGGATGTAAACCTGCAGTTTGTGCGGTCGTAATCATTATGTGCGATGTGTCCCTTCACAAGGGCATTACGTGTATACATTTAGGTTACGAGCACAATAGCACAATGGGCAGCGGTTATAGTGGTTATGTGAGGGATGGGAAAACCTAGCCGTTTCGTAGCGCTACATAACTTGAATTACATACTAACTAGTAGTAATGAAGAAGTAGTGCTGAGCATGGTCCAAGGACACCGCACAATAATGGCGACAATTCTTCTTATCGAATGAGAGTGGCCAACTCTGGTGTCGAGAGTTTATCAAGCCGCCCTAAGGGCCTCTGACATGGTTTAACGACTGCTGTACTAGACAAACAGCCGGGACCTACAATTTAACGTGTCATCCGACCCAAAATGGAATGCCACTTTTCGGTCACCCATCCAAGGACTGACCGCGTCGACCTGTGTTTAGTATTGGTAATCGCTCCGAAATCATATCATACGTGATGACATACGTCAAGTGTGTTTGTTGGTCTGTTAATTCCGCTTTCACGCCATTACAAAGCGACGGAAAGCGACGGATCATCGTGATTTTTAATAAATATATGGTAGTATACCTACGATCCTGGGCGTAAGCAGCGTAAGTAATTATCACGATAAGAAGTTATTTAAATTTACATACATATATTTTTTTACTAATACGGTTTAGCACTTGGCCATAGTTTGCCTGATGGTAAGCAAAGGCCTGAGATGGAGCGTGCTTACCCGATAAGAACCGATTCACTCTCTTTTTTTACATGCATGCAAATCAAAACATTTATTTAAGTACATACAAACATATCAATTGAAAATTGAAATTGAATTGAATCAACACAGAGAAAATTTATTATACAAAAATTTTCATGCATCGCAACCTTGTAGTATAACTAGACTATTAACTACCTAGTTGAAACCTAAATTTACAAAAATACGCAACACGCGCGTTCCATCGCTCGATGGGTGTGTCATAATATACAGCCGTAGGTCAGTCAGCGAGCAATGGTCGCGCGTCACGAGATAGCCACGAGAATAGAGGTGGTATAATTAGAATATTTGGAGATAGCTTTGCACGTCGTCGCGTCATCCCTCTCTTGAGTCGTATTTCCTCATGACTGAGAGTCGTGATTCTCCACAGAATTACAGAACGTTAGGGGAGTTCTCTTGTGCAGATAAATCGTGGTGGACGCCCAGGAAGCCTTCCATGGAAGACATGTCCTCGGATATTGTGGTCCTCAAACATGTCGGTTTCCTCTCGATGTTTTCCGTCACCGTTAAACGAGTGCAAATCTACACTTAACTTGAAAACACGAGTCTTTGGTATAGGGCCGGATTCGAACCAGGGTGCGTCTGGATGAAAAGCAGACACTGGAACCGTCAGCGGTTCCAGTGTCTGCTACACTTGCTCATCGCGTTATCTAGGTGTTGGGAACTAAGAGGATTTTTGAAGATTGCGAATTGGGTCATTAATATACTTTTACTAGTGGGTGCTCACATTAAGAAGTAAAACTTGCATCCCCTATTGCACCCTTTTCAAGGTGGCATTTCCAAAAATCCTTTCTTAGCTGATGCCTATGTCAAAACATCTACCTGCATGCCTTACAGCCCAATCCGTCCAGTGGATTGGGCTGTGCGTTGATAGATCAATATATCAGTCAGTCAGTCACCTTTGAGTTTTATATATATATAGATTTAGATTTTTGAAAGTATGCTAGTTAAAAAACTAATAAATTAGAGTAATATAAATCTTATATAAATAAGTAATGAGATTTATTCATAACTCTTTATCAGTTATGAAGTTTTATAAGTGCAGACATACATACATATTTACAAGCTGAAGATAAATCTAATCTTACGAAAATGTCATCGACATGTTTGACTTATTTATCATTAAATAAATAATGCTATATATCCTTAGTTTTGCTCACTTAAATTTATTTATTAAAATACTAGTGGACTGCCCCTGGCGTCACTCGCATTATTTCGTGATAAAAAGTAGTTTATGACACTCCTAAGACCTCATACAGCCTGCATACCAAAAATCATGATGATCTGTTCAGCCATTTTTGCATGATGTGTGTTTAAATAATCAGACAAAAATTCTACGAGTAAAAACTGCTGAAACATGTTCTGTTATTGATTTAAAGTATACCCAAACAATTTTTTCTCATATCTTCAATGTACAGATTTTTGACTCTCTTTAGCTTTATTCTATGTATATATGATATTCTAGGAATGAAGTAAGTTAGTATGATAGTCTGTAGCCAATGCCAAAGCCAAAATGCCAGAAATATACTAGAAGTATAAAATAACAATCCTGACCTATGCTAGGTATATTTTATTACCTTGCTTTTGATTCTGTATTCATACTCTGCGGGTTTAAAAACTTGTTTGGAATAATAAATGGTGGAGTGAAAGTGAGGTGTTTATTTAGGTATGCTACCAACTATTTTGTCGTCTTCATGAGTACCTACTACATTTTTGGTTTTTAATTTAATTCTGTTGGTAATATTTGTGGTATAGTGTATTGTGAAACTAGTGTGATAATTATTTTCAACTTATACCAAAGTTTTGTTATACATAAATTACAAACAATAAAAAGTTTTCTTTATCTTTTTTAAAATATCATACAATGAGTAAAAGACGAAACCAACCTACATTTGGCTATCTTGGTGAGATTATTTTTGGGAATAAGTAGATGGTGTATGTAGGTAGATTGATAAGTATGTATACCAAAATGATACTATCCCAAATTCTAATAATACTTACCTATTTATTAGGTAACTTACTTAAGACCATCTTTTTGATCTTATATGTTTATAAATGTTTTGTCACCCATAATATTCACAAAAATTAAGCAAATAGCAAACATACAGTTTAACCCACATACTAACTTACGTATAAAAAAAGTTTGGGAAGTAGGTACATGTACCTATGTAAAATGTACACAAACAAAATGTGTTTATACTTCATACGATCGACAACAAAAAGCGGATTTTACGCTTCTACGATGTAGCCGTACACGGCTATAACGATTCTATGACCTTTTTAGTAAGCGTAATTGTAAAATGAAGGTAAAACGGCAACAAGACCGAGTGTTCTGATGACGCTACGTATAAACACGATTTTGATCTATTTAAGCACTATTTACACACGTGAGCGTGGGCTTCCCGACTCTCCCATGATTTTCTGGAGATTATTTTAATATCTGTAACCGATATGGGCCATCCGATACCGTTCCAGCCCGGCATCAAACCAAATAAAGAAGTATAGTAATCACCACGCGACAATATCTTACCTTTACACCGGTTTCACAGCTACAGCGACCGTGTAACTGGATTCCACATCACGGCCGGCGAAGCACACAACACTAAAGATATCAAATAAAGTTTAATTTACACAAAAATCATTCAGTTTTTGTGATTTTCTCTTGTGACACTCGCGGCTTTCCGTGCGCGGAACGCGTTTTGCGATGTGAAGTTGATTGCGATTTGCGATGCGAGTGTTATTACTTGACGACTGACATATTTTTACTTTTTTAATGGTTTTGTCATACCGAATGCGCTTTTGCCAGCATTAATAAATCAGGCACATATCACACACATGTGTTATAATATATTTATTTACATTGTATATATACACTGTATTTGGTAATGAATAATTTATTAACAAAACAATTATATATTTATATGTCAAATCAAACTAAATATCAAATTAACTAAATAACCCACCCTTAATCGTTCCCGTTGCAAATGTGCCCATCAAGCTCGCTGCGTTTCCGCGCTGGATGGCAATAGCAATTTGGTAATTAGTTTGTCTTGCTTATTTTTCATCGTGAAATTAATATTGAATTCTCAGAATCATCTAATAAATATCTATTTAAATAAATAAATCGTGTAACCTCTTCACTTTGTGTCCTGCGGGATCTGATGACTAAGATTTTAAACCTAAAACCAGTCATCACAATTTTTAAATATTCATTCCTTCATTTCATTTTCCAATAGTTCTAATAGTTTTTTTTTATTGCTGATCACTATTATAAAATAGCTGATGAATAATTTTAGTACAGATAGATGTGTTAAGTCAATTAAAATAAAAACATTCAGAAATAACTGTCATTCTATCAGCTACTGTCTTTGTCAATGCCATGCGGTTGCCTACAACAAAGCAGAAAAGTGCTATTGATTTTTCAAGTTTTTAATATTATTCAGTAAAAATACCGTAATTTGTAAATGAAATTGTAGTTCATAGCAAATTCTAAATATGATTAAGGCAATATTAGTATTTAACAACCATGGAAAGCCGCGGTTATCGAAATTCTACCAGTATTTTGTGAGTGAAAGTTTTGTAGATTTACATATTTTCGTAAACAAGTTTTTTCCGCATTACGATTTACGCTGGCTTTACTATCAGTTTGAACTTATCGACCCCTCTTCCTGATACTCTGACCTTTATTTAGATATGAAAGAAAGATAATTCCTTTTCAAAAACATGAATTATGTGAGAAACTGAATCACTTCATTTTCTTATATTCTTTGCTATACATAGTTATAACCATGTTCTGTTTATAGAATGAAGACATGCAGCAGCAAATTATCAAGGAGACATTCCAACTGGTGTCCAAAAGAGACGACAATGTGTGCAACTTCTTGGAAGGTGGAAGGTAAGTGAATAAATAATCAAGAGTGCCTACTGTTATAGTTGCCAAAGCTCTGACTTATTGCTGGCTGAAAACAAGTCCCCAGAAAGTCAGACTCCAGTAGCGAGAAGGATAGACAACTTAATATGATGCAGGTGAAACCTGGACAAGATCTGGTCTTCAATTCGAGAGTAAACCGGTTTCTTCTAGGCAAACACGCTAGATCGTAGATTATAACGTTGCTTAACATCAGGCAAGTTGTAGTCAAGTGTGAGCCTAATTCATGTAAAAAAAAAAGATAAGTAAATGATTGAAATGACTGATACGAGTATTCAACAGCCAGCCCCAACGGAAGACCAGCACTGATTGCTTCCACACAACCAGCATTATGCTGAGTTGGGGCTGTGTTGTGGCAGATTTTAAGTTTCATTATGTAATTGTTGTTGTTTTTGGTGTGTGTTCTGAAAATCTGTGTCACAATAAATGTTTTCTTATTTTCTTGCAAGAGTAATTTATTAAGTTTTTTTTTAATACTATCTAACATAGGAATTGGGTTAGTATACTCCCATGCTATGTTAGTTAGTCACTTCCAGTAGTTTAGTTTAGAGTACTTTAATATAAAGAATTAGATAAGCTAAGAAAAGTAATTTCAACATGAAAGGAGATGCACAAATTTTAGTCTTATTTCTAAAGGTTTTTTATTATAAATTTAATTTTGTTATGTAATAAAGAGTCTGTGGTATGTATTCATAAGGTATATTAAATCCAACAATATTATATCTAAAGGTTTTGTTTGATCTTAAATGTAAGAATAAGAATAATTAATTTACCTTAACAATTAACTTAAATAACATATATGAATTGTCTAACTAAGAATACCTACTGCATTTTTGATATCCCTGTGGGCTCTGCACTAAGAACATCCTGTGTCGGTTCCAGTGTCTGCTTTTCATCCAGACCCAGGTTCAAATCTGGCCCTACATCAACGACTTGTATTTTCAAGTTATGTGTGGATTTGCACTCTCTTAACGGTGAAGGAAACATTGTGAGGGAACTGACATGTTTGAGGACCATAATATCCGAGGAAATGTGTCTTCCGTGGAAGGACCTGGGCGCCCACCACGATTAATTTGTTGAAATTAATTCTGCGGGGAGTCACAACCCTCAGTCATGAGGAAATACAACTCAAAGAGAGAGATTAACATGTGAATGTTTGTTTTGTATTTCAGCCTCATTGGTGGTTCAGACTACAAGTTGATCTACAGACATTACGCCACTCTGTACTTTGTGTTCTGTGTGGATTCATCTGAGAGTGAGCTTGGTATATTGGATCTTATACAGGTTTGTAGATAGGTATATTGTTATTGATAAGATAATAAGAAAATAAGTTACATATTTGCAAGACTGGCCTGCCCCCTTAGACAAGAGGCGTATTTTAGTGAGCGTACTGACACATACTTATGGAATAGATAAACCAATGTAAGGGAGTGACATCACGACACGCTCCGCGGGGGGAAATATTAGGTCACTCCCATACATTGCTCTTTCTATTCCATAAGTAAGTGACAGTACGCTCACTAAAATACGCTTCCTGTCTAAGGGGGCACACTCCATCTTATGTCAAAGGTACTTCTTATCATCAGGTCATCTATGGTTAAGTACCAAAACACATAAATATTTATTTATTTATTCTTTTTACATTTTAGTTGGAAAGCCATTATAGAATATTTATTTGCAAGAGTAAACAAAATACAGTAACAAGACATAGTAAACAACCCAACTGTATGTGATATTATCAGAATTGGATAAAATCTGTAAACCCTACCTAACACATATGTCAAATTTTGTAAGTGTATGTTTCTCCATAGATTTCCCAAAACTTATAAGTGATTTCAATCAAATGCAACATAGGTATAGTACATGTTTTATAACAAGTGGTTTTGTAGTATTTGACACATTAGAACTTTTCAAAGTTTTACTTTTACTGTTTTCATCTTCTTTTATTTACTTAGTTCATCATATCAATAATTCCAGGTATTCGTAGAGACCCTGGACAAATGCTTCGAGAACGTCTGCGAGTTGGATCTGATCTTCCACGCGGACGCAGCCCACCAGGTGCTCGACGAGCTGGTGATGGGCGGCATGGTGCTGCAGACCAACATGGCAGACATACTGAGCAGGCTGCACGAGCAGAGCAAGATGCAGCGCGCTGAGGTGAGTGCTCCTCTGAGCTGAGGGTCCTGCACGAGCTGGTGATGGGTGGCATGGTGCTGCAGACCAACATGGCGGACATACTGAGCAGCCTGCACGAGCAGAGCAAGATGCAGCGCGCTGAGGTGAGTGCTCCTCAGCGCTGAGGGTTGTGACTCCTCCTCAGAAAAAATAATTGTGGGAGTTTTTAATACATAAAAACACATATATTTATATACATATATTTTCTAACTTCGTTGTGATAGCTAACCTTGGAGATACTTTTATACGTCCTTAGAGAAGTGTCTGCCAATTTTCTAAACTGGATCGTATGACCTTTTTTAAAATTGGCTTTAATTCTTTTAATTCATTTAATAAATAATTTAATTAATATAACCTCCATTGTGTTTCCAGGCGGGTATATCAGCCGCCCCCGCGCGCGCTGTATCGGCCGTGAAGAGTATGAATCTGCCACAACAGCTCAGAGATATGAAGTTACCCGATCTACCGCAGGCTATTAAGGTAATATAATAAATAGATTGTAATCACTTAACATACTACATTATTTTAAGTTGTTAATATAAAACTAAGTTGTTAACAATTACAAACCCTCGGCAGAACCTGCCTCTCCACGACACAGTTTTATTACTAATGTAAGAGGCAGAGCTATTTGTAAAGTGTAACATATTGTTTTGTTTACAATAAATTTATCTTTATCTTTATCTTAGATTATTATATATGTACATATTGTACATAGTATAAAGAAAACTTAGTGACTAAAAAATCCAATATGAGCTGATGCCAGTAGATGTTCAAACCTAGCTTGATTTTCGTCAGTAAATAATCATTTACCTATATATATACATATAAGTAACTAGCGGACCCGACAGACTTCGTCCTGTCAGAAAAAAACGGCGGTTTTTAGGGTTTACCAGCAAATTTAGATTTTTTCTCGCCGTCAAAACCATCCTTGAAGTTCAACAAACATTAAAAAAAAAAGAATTGGCCAAATCGGTCCAGGCGTTGTCGAGTTATGCGCTTACCAACACATTTTGCGATTCATTTTTATATTATACCTAGATGTATAAATTATTCATACTCATAGTAAATTTCCTATTTTCATTCACGAAAATCAAGCTATGACTAAACCCGACATAAATGGAAATGTGTTGTTTATGTATATTTAAAAATATTTTTCTTCTCCATGTCAAAAGTGCTTAAATGCATTCAAATTGGCTACAACTGTATTAACTTTAAGAAAAAAAGCAAAATCGCTCACAAACATTTATTTTTATAACATGAATGTGAATTCAATTATCAAATTTGTGTTTTTATTTTATAATAAACTAGCTGTGTCCGCTACTTCATCCGTGTGGAATAGTTATATTGGGCATCATATTTATTTTTGCAAGCAACCTCTTCAGCTTTATAAATTATAGCTGTTACCCACGACTTGAACCGTTTTCGCAGCGCACGCAACGGAAGCCCTCAAAGCTGAATAATTTTCCCCGTTTTTTCCACATTTTCCATTGTTTCTTCGCTCCTATTAAATATTCCGGGACAATAAATATTCCGGGACATTGCACACAGCGCCATCTAGCCCCACACTAAGCAAACGCTTGTGTCGTGGGTACTAGATAACGGATATAATACTTATATACTTTTCTTTTGTAAATACATACTTATTATACATACAAACGACCAGACTCAACACAAGTAATTATAAATTTTAAATTTCATAAATACTTGTGTCAAGCGGGAATCGAACCCGCAACCCCTAGATTAGAAGGCAGAGCCACTACCAACTAAGCTAACAGGCCAGTCATTATATATTAGTTGCAACGTGATGTTATATAGCCTAAAGCCTTCCCCGATAAATGGTCTATTCAACACAATAAGGATTTTTCAATTCGCACCAGTAGTTCCTGAGATTAGCGCGTTCAAACAAACAAACTCTGCAGCTTTATAATATTAGTATAGATAACTGGACATCATCACGCAGGTGCTGACTTAGTTTGATGTCCAGGGTTCACCAACTATTGTATAGTCCTAAGCCCTATTTCATAGTACAATTTCAAATGTTCACTATTACTATATCTTTGTAAAAAGGTCAAATAAACGTTTATTCTATTCTATTGACTGGCCTGTTAGCTTAGTGGCAGTAGCTCTGCCTTCTAATCTTGGAGGTCGCGGGTTTGATTCCCGCATGACACAAGTATTTATTATCTTTAAAATGTATAATTACTTGTGTTGAGTCTGGTCGTTTGTATTGTATAATAAGTATGTATTTACAAAAGAATGTCTGTGTTGTGGCAGATTTTTATGTTTGTTTATTATGTTTTTACTCCTGTATGTTCTTCTGTTAAATCTGTCACAATAAATGTTTTCTTTCTTTTCTTTCTTTCAAAAGAGAAAGTATATAAATATTATATCCGTTATCGAGTACCCACGACACAAGCGTTTGCTTAGTGTGGGGCTAGATGGCGCTGTGTGCAATGTCCCGGAATATTCATTTATTTATTTATATCTCCAGGACCTGAAATTCTGACCACTGCAGCAAGGCGCCTACGCCGCCACGCCCGTCGCCATAGCAACCAACATAATTAGCTCCATCTACCCCAACAACAACAATCTGTACAACACCAACAATACAACATTCACCAACAAATTCTTCGGATCGGAAAACCTCAGCACCAAATTCGAGAGCTTCAGTGAGAATTATCAGCAAACGGAGGGTATTAATTTCCCGGAATACGAAAGTCGATGCGCGGATGGATATCAGGATTTGAGCGGAACTACGGTTGAGTATTGTGAGGTTAGGAGGAAGAAGAAAAAGGGAAAGAAGAAACACTAGTTATAGGCAAAAATTGTGGAGAAAAATAAATGTTTCGGGAAATTTAATACAGCGCCATCTAGCTCCGTACTAAGCAAACGCTTGTATCGTGGGTACTAGATAACGGATATTATATAAAATTATGTTGCCGAAACTGTCTTTTTTGTCGTGTTTTGGCTGTATTTCTGACGTAAGAGATTAGTTTCCCAAATTACTTTTCCAAATTGTATTATTTGATTATTTAATCATACTAACCCAATATAAATGATGTGGCAAAAATGCTATAATATCTGAACAAAATGAATAAAATATGAAATTAAACTGTGACTAAAAGAAATGATAGCTACAACATTTTTGCACTTTTTAAATAATATGTATGTTAATTTTGTACTAAATCCTACTTTACTGTTTCTAATTAAGTGGGTTCAAATCTCAATATATGACACTTATTTTTGCATCTTCTAAAATGTTTTGGAAATTTGGCAATTGTGTCATTTTCATGGACAAAGCCCTGAACTATAAAGCTTATATTTTCCGCAAAACTGCTGTAAAAAGCTTAATTAATGCTAAAATACTCATATCTGCCACTGTGTCCTTAAAAACCTTTAGATGCAAATTTTTATAAGCACTCTTAAATTTGCTAAGTAAAATTTTCGAGTGCTTATAGATTTTTGCACAAAATTTAAGTATATTTTCGAATTTATTAATTAGCCATTCCATGTAAATTCTAAATTGTTTAAATGTATAGAAAATCGTGCAATTTTTAGTAAAATTATATTGAAATATTTATGTACCTATTTTAAATTAAGCTAGGGCGTCGGCGACGGCAAATAAATGTATCTTATATTCAATGTACTTTAAATATCCGTGTATTTAGTATGTAAGAAATATATTTTATGTTATTACATATATTTTGAGTTTTTTTTCTATAGGTCTAAATTTAACTTGACTGGTTTCAAATTATGTTTTTATGTACAAAACTGATATTAATTTACTTAATTAAAACGGCAACTACCAATTTCATTAATTAAGAAATGAATTATCAACGGCAGTCGCAAATTAATTAGATATGTTTAAAAAATAAAGTTATAATGTTTGTTTAATATCAAAATAGTACCGCTACTGTAAATCAAGAATGTGTACTGAAAATTAACATATACTATAACATAGGTAAAAATCTCTTCATGTCATAATAATGACCTATTTTTTGTGGCATATGACTGACTCTGGAAAATTCAACACAGGAATAAAATCCATTCTTAGTTTGTTTGTTTTGTTCATTTCTTTATTTTACTGACGTCTGTTGATTTTGCTTAGAACTACACAGCAAGCGAGCTTAGGGAGTCTGCATACACATTACAGTTACACTACTCGACCATAGATGGCGCAACTAACATATTGCGGTGATGTAATAGTGTTACTACTCGCCAATAGATGGCGCTAGCAGTCACAAAATAGTGAAACTACACATTTTATCAAAATGGATATTGTTCAGTTTATGTACCGTCAATTTGTTAAATAGTTCTTATTTATTTAGAAAGCTGATTTCCCATACAATATTATCATACCTAAAGTGAAATGGCTCGCGCGGCGGCGCGCAGTCTGCGTGCTGCCGCGGTCCCAGAACATACCTACGTTCTGAAGATGGATGTCATAACATCCGAAACGCGTAAATAACTTACGCGATTTACACGTGAGTGAAAACCGTTTAGTTAATATATTGATAAAGTGAAATGGTCGTGTAGGGGAGCGCGGGGCTTGTTGTAACAGGGGTAAGTAGTAACAGGCCTTTTTCAATAAGAATTTAAACTATATTCACGATTTTTTTTTACCTAATCTTAAAATTATAACGCGCCACGCCACTTTATCACAGCCAGTGTCCCGCCAGGCGGCGCAGTGAGTGGGTGTGTGCAAGCGCTTCGTTGGTGACAGGTAACCTATTATTTTATTTTCGTAAATTTTTGGTTAATTTTACTATTTTTGACTAATTTAAGCTTTGTGTATTTTATTTGATGCTAAAATATAACTATTTATGATGTTGTGTAACAGTTTTCGAGATAACTAAGTTGATTTAATAGTTATCGTGATAAATATTAAGAACTATACCTAGGGGCTAGTTGTAACAAAACCTCGGGGTTTGTTGTAACATGTCACAACTTGCCCCCAGATTGCTTTAAGTTACTTTTATTATTTGTAATGTGACATACCTTATTTGTTTTCATTTAGAATGAGAGACTATAAGAGAATCTTGAACATCCAGAATATTACATTCTGCTCCTGAAGTGGATATCAGCACAACAGAAATTATACACCGCATCGAAACTGCGAATGAACCAGAACCAACTCCAAGTTGCTCTGGTCAAAATCAATTTTCCCCATCGAAGATTAGACCATTACCAAAGGCACCACCACGAAAAATAAATACAAATTGCAGACGCAAAAAGAAGTCTGCTGTTTTGACAGATACGCCTGAAAAAGAAGCTTTGAGAATGGAATATGAAGAAAAGATAAAGAAAAAGCAAAAAAAGATGATAAAGATAAGGGAAAAGAAATGCGAAAGGAGAAAGGAAAAGGTAAAAAATCAGCGAAAAATAAAGATGGAATAAAAAGAGTTACAAAAAGGATTCGTCTGATTCAGAGTATGGAGATTGGCATTGTCTTGTTTGCGATGAAGCGTATAGTCATTCAAAAGGTGATTGGGTAGAATGTATTATATGTAAGATGTGGGCACATATAGGATGTGTCACAGGAGATACAATTTTTTTTGTTTGTATCAACTGTAATTTTGATGAAGACTAATTTCTTTGATAAAGAAACTGAAGAAGGCTGATTATTGTAAGATGTATGGTAGAACCAAGAGATAACTACAAGACTTAATTTAGAGGTTTATAATTTAATTTAAGTACTGTGATTATAAAGTGCCATGTTGATATTATATAAGTGCCTATTATGTATGTACATAAATACAAAATAAGATAGATAGTTAAAAACTTAAATCTTTAATTTGTTGATTATATAAAAAGTATGTTTCAGTTAATTATTCATTAAAAAATACATATTATACAAATAGCTGGTTACTTTTTGTTGTAAACAAAGCAAAATGATCCAAGATGTGAAAAAATTAAAGATTGAAGGTGTCACATTTTTGTTTTTTATTCTTGTTACTACTTGCCCCAATAGATGTTACAACTAGCCCCAACCACGGGGTAAGTTGTAACAATTCCCTTTTTTTTAAAAAATAATAATTGTGAAGGAGTTACCTGCAGATTTGATATTTTTTCGATTTGACTTTATAGAAGAATAGTTAGAGTATCAATCAAAATTTAGTTAGTGGTAATTTAGTCAATACACTTCATGATATATAATTATTTGTTATTTCTGTTACAACAAGCCCCGCGCTCCCCTATAGACCGAGAGCAAAAACTAGTTGGGTTAAATTCATTGTATACTAATGATATTTTAAGTATAAGTATTATTTAAGACATTTCATTCATTCTGTGATACAGACTTCGACATAGGTCTACGTTAATCCAAATTTCATCTTAATTGGTTTAACCGTTTGGGGGTAAAGAATTGACGAACATACACACTCACGCACTAACTTTCTCCTTTAGTGTGATATCTCAACCTAATCTAAAAAAACTTTAGCTGGCCTAGAATAAAACCCAATTATATACTCTTTAACAGTTATTTATACAATGCTGCTTTAAAACCTCACAAAACCTGAACAGAAGCAAAGTCAAAACTGTCCAAATATCGGTAAAAAAACCGCAAGCCACCAAAAATACTTAGCAATTACTTAGATTCAACAAAGTTTACTTCAAAAGACACTTTAAAAGGAAGCGGGAAGTTAAATATGTACTTATTATATCTTGCGGTAACTTTTCAAAGCCAACTTAATATTTGCAAAATTATATTTGCGGTAAGCTACCGAATTCAATACGTATTCATGCACTTTTGTAAGTCAAAAATAAGTGTAGCTTTGCTTTGTGTGTTTACCACAATTGATGCTGTTCTGTTGTGTAGATAGTTTGTATGGGCTTCCGTGATTTTGCGGGAAAATCAAAGTTGACCGATGTCCGTTCAAAAATAAGGATATTCGCAATTTATTTCATTTTGTACTTTTATCTTCTTTTATACAACTTAACCGTTGCAAAGAGATAAAAAAATAAATAAAATAAAATACTTACATTTCGGACAACAAAGAGATCCAGATATATGTTAGTAAACTAAAAACTATAAACTTAAAACTAGATAGGAGAGAATAATTACTTATTTATATTTAGCCAGAGCGTTTCTGTGGGTCAGTTAACACTTCAAATAGTAGGTCCAGGCTGCTCGTTATATTACCTTCTGCATCTATTAAGCCCTGTCAGAGGGCTTTAGGGCGGTTTGAAAACTCTAGACATTATCATAATATAGTTCGCAACACTTTTGTGAACGTATCCTGAAATTGATAAAATGTGCTGATAACTTTTATGTACAGGAACTTTTTAATGCATGACATACCTACTTTGTAATATTTCTCATACTTATAATGGTAGGTATAAATTAATACAATGTAAAATTTAAAAAAAATATAACCATATGGTCAAACAAAAACGAAGAATAAGTAAACCTAAAATCATATCTTATTAAGAAAAATATCAACAATTGTTGCAAATTTGACCATCAAGTAATTACTGACCATCTTGCGATGCGGTCAACAGACAAACAGACAGACAGACATATGTCGTCCGGTCAGTTTGTGGCCATTTCGTATGTTTTGTAGTAATTTGTTGCTAAAATTATGGGCAAGGGCAAAATAAGAAAGTGGCTCAATGAGAAAGTTGACCCTTTTTGTTTTTTTGTTTGGTTCTTTAAAGGAAAATCATCATCATCATCAGCCCGCTATCGGCCACTGCTGAGCATAGGCCTCTTCGTGTACGCCACTCGTCCCGGTCCTGCACAGATCGAATCCAGGTGCTCCCTGCGGTAAAAAATGAAAATAAATAATAAAAATCAAAGGCCATTAAAATATGAATTGTAAAGCAGCAGTCGTCTCTTAATTCATCTAGATTAGGTACCAACCAATAAAAGAATCATTATTTAGCCCAAACTGTTGTGCGTTGCTTGAAATACTTCGTAAAAACTAAATTAATTAAAAAAAATCTTTCGTAAAGGAAAATTCTACATGCAAAAATGTAAGGTAAATTGAGTGATTGATTCTTTTCATACCAAATATAAATATCTTTTAGCTTTATATTATTTCCAGAAACTCTGGATAAAAGAATAATATAAAAATAGCCTTTATTTTCTACTACTCAATAAAATATGACACAGATATACTTAACTTTACAATTTTTAACCACATTTAATGAAGGTAGGTATAGACTAAAAATGTTAATAAAAATTGCTGAAACATGTTCTATATGTTTACAAACTACATATGAATTTACATTTTTCTAAACTCTGGATGATTTGGTATAATTCAGAGGTCTTTAAGTCTCTAGTAATAATAAAAGTAAAAGAAAAGTCTCTTTTGAATTAATAACAATAAAACTATTTCAAAATCGCTTCAGCCATTGAAAGCTACAATATACGAATGTAGGTATGTTACATTCAAATTATCTCACAACATTTGGTACTAGTGGTTAAAACATTCCAAAATCCGAAAGCCAGCAAACCTTGAAAAGCCAAAGATACATCGTTGAGATCAATCCGAAAATCCAATTTATCTTCAAACCCACAATTTAGTCTATTTCGACAATATTTTGACAAGTTCCTCTTTAACAATAGGAAATTTATGGTCTCGCGGCGACTTTGTCGCTTTTCGGTACTTTTTTGTGAACCTTAGAGTATTTTTTTGTCCCCACGGTACTCTTTTGGTACTAAATCGTTAGAATGGTTACCTGTTGCGTTAAATATATGTTTTTCGGTACGTTTATACCTGGGTGGTCTTTTGCCTATGTGATAAAATAAAGGTGTTTTTGGAGGTTTTTTGATGGGATGTTTTGTATATTTTGATAAATTAATCGATTGATAAAGATAAGTTTATATTGAGTCTGTGTTCGTGATTGAAACTTCGGTAAAGATTATTATCAAAGTCACACAACTGCCGTCACGGTCAGTTTTTAGATGGGTGACCGCATGAACAAAGCAAATGGCATATACGTCCTTAGCCCTGTGGTGGTTTGATAACACGTTAGATTATATATTCGTGGTGTATCTTAAATAATCAGTCTTTTAACCATTTCAGAGATTCAGATTTTTTAGTAAAAAAAATACATTAAAAAATCTTATCACTTAACACAAGCGAAACTTATTTTGTTGGTTGGCTAATGATTGTTCCTCCTATACACTGTAATAGAGCAACTGATCGCCGTGATTTTTGATATGGACGTAGTATATCTATAGTTAGGAGAGTAATATAGGCTGTCTAAAGTAATTTCTACCGTCATAATAATCAAACTGTCAAAATATTTATATATACCTATATACTATACATTTAGCATATTTCTATTTATAAATTTTACCTTAAAACTTAAGTTAATATATCTACTGGCATATTAAGCAAATAATACATTAAAAATACAATCTAAAAAACATAAAAAAACCATTCGTACCGAAACGAAATAATCTACCAGACGCAATAATCAAAACGGCTAAACCATTTTTTATAATACCATAAACAATGTAACACGTTATGTTTTAGAGGTAGAATTTGATTTATCTATCTACTTTGACTAACTATGGTCTGTGGATTTACCTAACATTATATTTTATTGTAAAAATATTTAGAAATTATATTTATTACTTATATAACTTCCCTGTAGAATCAATTAATTTCAAGAAGTTTTCTACATTACCTTTAAAAAAGATTTATTTATTAAAATAAAGTATGATTATGTGTTACTGGTTTGTTGACGTTTGTTCCTTCTTCAACGACTTAGCGACGGGTCATCGTAGTTTCTGGAAAGGTTTTAGTATAAGTCTAAAACTTAAAAATATAACGAAAGCAATCAGTCAATTGTCGATTTGTATACTTAATATAACTTATAGTAAGATTTTCTTACATATCGCAGCTTATTACTGTTTCTTGCGTTAGGTAGGTATTATAACTCTTATCAAGTTATAGTTAGATAAAATCTGAATTATACTAAAAAACTAAATTTAACGACTGCAGAAAATTCTGTCAAATTAAATAATATATACAACAACAGACTAACAGACCAACAGCTTACCTATTCGTAATTTTATTATTATACCTATCTCTAAAATGTATCTCTCTCTATTACAAAAAACCATAAATAATATAAAGTCATCTGCGGCGTATATTATAATACAGTCATCCTCAGGCAAAGCTGCCGCCATATTGTGAGGAAAAAAACCAAAATGGCGGCCGAGTTTGGTTAGGGTGACCATAATTATATTAAATGATAAACTCTGGAGATATATATAATGTTTTTCCGCTGCGACTGTTCCTTAACCGACTTCAAACAACAAACTTGATACACCTCTCCTCCTAACCAAAGTGGCCTCCGTGGCTTTTAAGATCTTACCAACACCACGCCTTAAAACACTATAATATATTACTCCAGATTTACAATGGATTTCCGCAAAGTAACTCAATATCTTACATTATTTTATTTTATTAACCTCCAGGTCACTTACTACTATGACCAACCAAAATAATGGTCTGCGACCCACTCACTCACTTATTTTACTTTAGGAGACCTAGAAAACTACCCTCAATTTAATTAAAAGAGGCACAAAAATCTTTCTCTCTCTCTTTGAGTTGTGTTTCCTAAAGACCGAGGATCTTGACCCACTCGCAGATTTTTGCTCATTGGGGAAGTTTAGGTACTTAGGCAAGTAGATTGTGGTCGGCGCCCAAAACCTTTCACGGGAAACGCATGTTCTCAGATAAGATAGTTCTTGGATGGATGACCGAAAAGTGGCATTCCATTTTGGGTGCTTCCGTGGGTCGGATGACACGTTAAATTGTAGGTCCCGGCTGTTTGTCTAGTACGGCAGTCGTTAAGCCATGTCAGTGGCCATAAGGGCGGTTTGAAAACTCTTGACACCAGAGTAGGCCACTCTCATTCGATAGAACGAAGAAGATAAGATAGAAAATCTTCAAAAATACCTACCTAAAGACCCAGCGCCAGAGGGCAGCGGGCCCATACTGGCCGCATTCTCTCTTGAGTCGTATTTCCTCATGACTAAGGGTCGTGACTCCCCCGCAGAATTAATTTGTTAGGTGAGTTCTCTTGGGCAGATACATCGTGGTGGGCGCCCAGGTCCTTCCACGGCCGCATTACGTACCACAGATTCTAAAACTCATGGTCAACCTATTCCAATTTTGACAGCTCCAAAAAAAGATCCGTAGATAATTATTATTTTACCGGCGCAGTAAATTATATATGTCTATGGGTTTCGAAAGATATGTTATGTTATTCTGTTGTTTGGTGATCTCTAGCTTAAGGTGTATTTTTATGATTAATTTTTTAACCGACTTCAAAAAGGTAGAGCATCCTTTTAGCTTATAAATAATGAGTATGATTTCCTATTTAATTTACTATCACTCAACTATGCTTTGAATGTCAAACAAATATAGACGACTAGTTTTTATCCGTGGCTTCGTACGCATTATACATAAGCCTTCATCATAAAAATACTAGATCAGAATCTGTTGTGTAGTTTCAATATCTAAGCATACATACAGACATAGGGACAGACGCGGGAAACGACTTTGCTTTATACTATGTAATGATATAAACAAATTTTAAGTCAAACAACAAATAAATACAATTGGTTAATTGTGCCCAAAACAATAGAATTCTGTATTTACTTAGATCTATCTATACTAGAGTTTATAACTAACAGCTGTACCTACATGGAAGTATTCCATTTGTAAAAAGAGAGTTTTTAAACTTTAAACTTAACATTAACTTAAACTTACATAAGAAACGACCAGACTCAACACAAGTAATAACAAATTTAAAATTTATAATTACTTGTGTCACGCGAGAATCGAACCCGCGACCTCCACATAAGAAGCCCACTACAACTAAGCTAACAGAACAATCAAATATGTAAATTCTTAAGCTTTTAAAAGCTTTTCCTTAAGGTATATGAAACCCTGTATAATAAACCTATGATAAAATAATTATTAGAAAGCTCCAGAGTTCCCAAAATTCTTCCTGGACATATTAATTGGTTAATTTTTTTAGGGAGATAGCTAGAGGGAGACAAAATATGTTATTAGACGAGAGTTAGAAAGAGGTGGAAGATTATTTTATATCATTGCTGCGGATGGGCGGCGTTGGTTTTGTGATTATTGTAGTTTTGACTGATACAGGCTGTTTATTTTTTATTTGTATTCTAGTATTTTTATTTATCTAGAATTTGAACAGAAGGATATTTTTTCCAGTTGTGTTAGATGGGTATATTATTACTAGTGGGTGCTCGCGGTGTTACTTTTTTTTGGTGAGGTTCCCTCGCATTAAGAAGTAAAAACTGTATCCCCTTTAAATGTCGCAAATCCAAAAATCCTTTCTTAGCGGATGCCTACGTCATAACATCTACCTGCATGCCAAACTTCAGCCCGATCTGTCCAGTGGTTACGGCTGTGCGTTGAGTTTTTTATATATAAATTATTACATATTTTAAATTAACCATAATTAACTTAGGAGACCTGTTTTGAAGCATTCGAAGTTTTTTCATCGGGTAAGCACACACAATCAAAAACAACCACAAAAGTAACTAGACCTCTGATATAGTAAAAAATGATCCATTTCAGTTCAGGAGTACGCCATTTTACCCACAGACATACCAAAATGCGAGTACACTTAAAATATTAGCTACAGAGTTGCATATGCTAGATTTGGTTAGGTGATAATGCCTAACCACCTAGAGTAATTTTGCTAAATTAATATTTCCGTTTCCCTTTTTTAGTCTATTTCAAAACATCCTGTATAAATAATATCCCAAACGTGTTGATGTTTGTGAGCACACACACACATACAAACATGAAATGTAATGTTTTTATTTATTGCTACGTATCTATTATTAGGGGTCCGTGATTATAGATGGTAGACAGACATTTTTAAACGATTTACATTAAATATGTGACCTTATCTTAGGTATATATATTTATTTACTTATATACTCAGGTAATCTGAATCTACAGACCTTACGCTGTCAATTACTTGAGTCTAACTATGATTGAAGTAATAATTGAAGATGTAATTAACTGTTTAATTACGATCTTTATAGCGAGAGTGAACCGGTTCATAGTTCGAGTGGCCAAAGCTATTGCTTACCATCAGGCAATATATGGTCAAGTGCAAACCTGTTTTAGTTAAACAAACGATCTAATATTTTCTATCATCATTCAATTTGGATCAGTCATTTAACAGTAAAGAAGGGGTAAATAGTAATGCACAAGTATGCACCATACCTATAACAGAGGGCGCTATTTTAGTTGATTATGTTATAATTACTAACTTTCAAAATTCAGAGGCACTTAGGGCGGCTTGATAAACTCTTGACACCAGAATGGGCTACTCTTTTTCGACAAGAACAAGAACTTACAAAATACATTAACCGATTTTTATTAGAAATATAAATATTGATAACATTTCAACAACTTGTTAAGATATGAAAGGTTTACCACCCTATTTTTTATTTGTAGCGGTGGTTCAACAGATAAGAGCTAAGCTTTCAAGTCAAAAGAAGAAATATCAGATTGTGTTTTAAGTATATTTAAACTAGACGGCTACTGTAATGATGTTTTTTTTTTTCAACTTTTTTATTCATCCTCTTGTATCACCCTATCAATTAAAAACTGCATCAAAATCCGTTGTGTAGGTTTAAAGATCTAAGCATATATACATATGTATGTAGGTACATACTGACCGACGCGGGAAGCGACTTTGCTTTATACTATGTAGAGATACGGAACCCTAATCAAAGTAAAAAATAAAGGAAATAACTCCAAATTACATAGTTACTTTTCTAGCACCGTGAGAGAGATTCGTCGACTTTTATATGCCATACATAATTGCTTTTTCGAGATGAACCTTTTTTCTGACGCGCTTATTACGGTTTGTCTCAAATTTGAAACGACTTCAAGAAAATTGGGGGAAAATTACTGAAAATAAGATATTTTTTCGAAAGTAAATTAAATCAAAAAATTTACTGTCAAAAATGAATGTTTTGTTTTTTCTCGATAAAAAGCATATTATTTTGAAACATGAAATATCTGTGGGTAAAAAGGGTTTCGTAATGTATTTATCGAAAATAAAAGAAGCCTTTCGTTAATAAGAAAAACATACTTAAATTCATTAAAAATTTTAAATAATTATTACACATACTAATAGTAAATTACTTACAACTGTTTCTACATAATACTGAATACCTACTAAATTATTATGTATGTAACTTATGTATGTCTGAAATATAAAATCTAGATATACTACAAACATTAAACAATTTAACTCAGCACTAAACAGTTATTTTATATTCTGTGACTAAACAAAACAGGCTTTATCTAAGATGAAAACCGAGTTAGTTACCGAAAAGTTATTGAAAAAAAAATCACGCCTATTTTCATTTGCGACAAAAGTCTTGTCATTATTTTTTCCCGAAAAAAATTGAGTGAGATGTAATGATTGAAGCAATTGCATTTTTTTACTCAACAATTGTTTGTTATTAACACTGCTTTTGGGAAAAAGAAATTTACTTTTTTCCTTTCAAATCAAGAGTTTCTTTGCTTTACATGTTCTTTGCTGAAAAGCTTGGGAGTTTTCTTCTATAACTATCATTATTCGGTACTACATAGTATAAAGCTAAGTCGCTTCCCGCGTCTGTCTCTGTGTATGCTTAGATCTTTAAAACTAAACAACGGATCTGGAAGCAGTTTCTTTAATTGATAGCGTGATTCAAGGGGAAGGTTTATGTGTATAATAACGCATGCAAAGCTGCAGGCAAAGGCTAGTAGTCTATAACATTGCATATATTCCTTCTTTCTAAGCGGATGTCTACGTTATAACATCTACCTTCATGCCAAATTTCAGCCCGATCCGTCCAGTGGTTTGGGTTGTGCGTTGATAGATCACTATGTCAGTCAGTCAGTCAGTCACCTTTGAGTTTGATATATTTAGATGTTTTCTATACCTCAAATCAACTAATGAAAAACCAAGGAGTTTTTATATTTTATTATTATGGAACCTTAAAACATTTTCAAATTATTTTTTATCCACCAAAAACCCTGTCCGCAAATAAGTCGGTAAACACTTTATCGCGCCGCGAATTAACTGTCGTCTTAAATTTCGAAAAAAGAACGTCCCATTACAAATTTATACATCGAAGCGAGATTTTGAATTTAGAATCCTTTTTAGATTCGGGATTTTTAAATGCAGTATTGTACGAACAACATTATGTGGAGATGGTTTTGGTTTTGAATATTTTTTAATCCTATGCAAATGTAATTGTTAGCCAGGAGCCATACTGGCTAACATTAAATTACATTGCCTGAAAATAAACCTACACATGTAACATTTAATATTATATATGACTAGTGGGTGCTCGCGGCTTCGCTCGCATTTAGAAGTAGAACTTGCATCCCCCTTTTTACCTCTTTAAAAGGGGCATTTCCAAAAATCCTTTCTTAGCGGATGCCTACGTCATAACATCAACCTGCATGCCAAATTTCAGCCCAATCCGTCCAGTGGTTTGGGCTGTGCGTTGATAGATCACTATATCAGTCAGTCAGTCAGTCACCTTTGAGTTTTATATATATATAGAGATTAAGTACATAGATAATGGATATATTATATAGGTACTAGGATTGAATTAGCTCTCAAAAGCATCTGCTGAATCACACCGTTATGTGCTTAGCGACGGATAATGTCATGTAATTTGACTAGCTACATAAACTTTTGACTGCTCCGTTAGCTTAGTTGGTAGTGGATTTGCCTTCTAATCTAGGGGTGCGGGTTCGATTCCCGCATAACACAAGTAATTATGAATATTAAAATTTGTAATTACTTGTGTTGAGTCTGGTCGTTTCTATGTATAATAAGTATGTATTTACAAAAGAAAAGTATATATGTTTTATATCCGTTATCTAGTACCCATGATACAAGCGTAAGCTTAGTATGGGGCTAGATGGCGCTGTGTGATATGTCCTAATTTTCTTTTTAATTATTACTAACTCCAAGTGGCAAGCTCTTGTTCCGAGGATTTTCAAACAGCCCGCGGGGCTTCTGTTATGGCAGTTAACAGAATTGACTTATACTACTTAATGTGATGAGTATACTCAATTCCATTTCTGTTCCAAAAATTCTCCAATTACAAAATTCGGTAGGGAATCGGTACGGTATCAACCGCAATTTCTCATTGGCCCCTTTTAAAAATCGAACATTAAACTTTTCTTTTTTTTTTCCTTAAAAAGTCACTGGCAGGTAACAGGTTCCGTGTTTTAACTTTTTCGAGGCGGCCTTTTTAATGGATTATGTTTATTTTTTTATTATTTTGGCGATAACAATTTTATTTTTGGGGGCGTTTAAGTTAATCCGGTTCAATTAGTATTTTGACTTTATTTAATTGCTGCGAGGAGGTTTTATGTAAATTTTAACGACATGAGGTAAAATCATTTGTAACTGCGTAAGGTTTTATGGCTTTTTTGATTTTTTTATAATGACATAGGTATTTAATTGTTGAGATAGGGATCAATTACTTTCTTTCTTTTAAAATATATTTTCACTAAGCTTTTTATTTCAAAGTGACGTATAAATAATATATGTATATCTAATACATATCTATATATAATAATCATAGTTATTTAATTCACGAATAAGATCTTTGTATTGTATACTGAAATATATTGTTTAAATCTATTAAATCTAGCTAACTTGTATATTTTACCAAATTTATGAAAATAGTACCAAATAATTTTATTTATTGGCTCACGTTTGGGTACGACTCTTACAAATTTATGTAATCTCTAATAAGTAATTATCGATATACAAAGCGAAGAAGCGCCCGTAGCTCAGCTAGCGGAGGCAATCGCATGCGATTACCAATGTTAAGCAAAGGTCGACACGGTCAGTACGCGGATGGGTGACCGAATAATGGCATTCCATTTTGGGCGCTTCCGTGGGTCGGATGACACGAAAATTGTAGGTCCCGGCTGTTTGTCTAATGCGCGTAAAGTGCGGCTTGAAAACTCGACACCAGAGTTGGCCACTCTAATTCGATAAGAAGAAGAAGCCTCTCAACAACTTTAAATACCTTTAAGTTATCCTGATTTGTTTTCTCGCCAATAATTATTACTAAGTCTGTATACAACACGCACCAAGTAGACCGTAAATGGTCTAAACCACTTTATATAAATAAAGTAGGTGTTAATTTAACAAGTCGACAAGCGTACGGCTTTGGATGTCGTTAAGCCATGTCAGAGGCCCTTAGGGCAGCTTGATAAAATCTCGACACCAGAGTCGGCCACTCTCATTCGATAAGAAAAAGAAGAAGATCAATAAACAAATTACTTGACAAAACACGTACATTTTATGAAGTAAGATAAACATGCATTAGGCCAGAAAAAGAAGCATAGACAAAGTTTTTTTTTCATCCCGTGACATCCGTAAAAATTGCTGCAATTAAATTTCAAAGAAAGAACACACATTCTAAATTTGAAATTCCGTCCTAAAGTTCGGGAGACAATGGCCCATTAGGAGAGCGTAGATTCGTATCTAGAACAGAGGCTCTCAAAGTGTTAAAGGTTGAAATTTGAAAGAAAAGAAATCTTTTTAACCGACTTCCAAAAAAGGAGATCATTTAAATCTGTAATATTTGGAGTCGGTGCCAGTCGCAACAATACTTATCAAGATAAGTTAGGAACAAATCTAAAGCCGACTGGAACTGCGACTTCGACAAGCGTCGATTTCGTTTGACCAGTGACTGGCACCGACAAGAAATATTACTGATTTCAATGAGAATACTTATAGGATTGTAAGTTTCAATAATTTGATAGATTCTTTACTCCCAACTCTGCATTTTGAAGTCGCAAAAATGAAAATAAATTATTTATTAACTTTTGAGTGACAGCAGGCTTGAAGTTGGTTTTGATATTTTTAAATAAATTTCATTATTGTGAATACCACACCTAACTACCAAATACAAGTACATATAACGCAGTAAAGTCGAACCTCGGCAAAATCTAACATTTTTTATTTAACAAGAAAGATAAAATAGATAAAATTATTAATTTACTTCACTGTAGTTTTTTTTTTATCTCAGGATGCACTGCGATGTTTCCCGTGTCCGGGATAGAACATTATGTTAATTCAGTGTTTAATTTATTTACATACCAAAATGTCATGTATGAGGTGTTTGCTTAGTGTGGGGCTAGATGGCGCTGTGTGCAATGTCCTGGAATATTTATTTAGGTTTTTTACCCAACAGTCGGACAAAATTATCTGTACACGATGATGATATCCTATGCAATCAATACTTTTACTACGAAAGAAATAAAGAAAGTAAGAAAAGAAAGAAAAATATTTATACAGCTTTATATATAGCTTTACATATTTAACTGTAGGCGTCATAAAACAAACTCTTAAAACTAATAATCAACCTGAGAGTAGTAATTGAAAGAGAATTTTGTTCGAAATCAAATTCGACTTACAAACTCAACTCGCAATCAGGAAAAAAGTTAAAAAGATTCAGAACCCGTGCCCGAAACGACCCAATTTGGTTCCTTTTTTGAATTTCAGAACGTGGTTTATTTTAAAAAACGTTCCGGTCACGGTCACAGCCGCGGGCGCGCCATAGTGTCGATTTTTGCGGCTAAAGATTCGAATTCGGAACTCGTTTCGCGCATTTAAATTTCTGAGCTTGATTTAATTAACCGCCAGACGGACGAATTTCAAAAAGTTTGACGGCGCGTGTTTTCTGCAAATCGAAGAGGCTAAGAAACTTTATTACATTCTACCTCTTTGCTTTAAGGACAAACCGTCTTACTTATAAAATATAAATTAACCAGTGATTAGTCGAATAAGGTGTTTAGTTCTTACAAGCTGCGCTCGCGACTTCGTCCGCGTGGAATAGTTTATTTTGGGCATCATATTTATTTTTGCAAACAACCTCTTTAGCTTTATAAATTATAGCTGTTACCCACGACTTGAACCGTTTCCGCAGCGCACGCAACGGAAGCCCTCAAAGATGAATAATTTTCCCCGTTTTTTCCACATTTTCCATTGTTTCTTCGCTCCTATTAGTTGCAGCGTGATGTAATATAGCCTAAAGCCTTCCTCGATAAATGGTCTATTCAACACAAAAATATTTTTTCGATTCGGACCAGTAGTTCCTGAGATTAGCGCGTTCAAACAAACAAAATCTTCAGCTTCATAATATTAGTAATTATACATTTCTTAATAATTTAATGCAGTTTTGGAAACGAGTGGAAGACAAAACGGCAATCAAATAACCGTGTCTTTGTTAGGAAGTACTTGTGTTCCTCTCTTCTTTCTTTCTTTCTAATGTAAGTTTAGTAGCGTCCGTAGCTCAGCTAGCGGAGGCAATCGCATGCGATCACAAATGTTAAGCAAAGGTTGACACGGTCAGTACGCGGATGGGTGACCGAAAAGTAGCATTCCATTTTGTTCGCTTCCGTGGGTCGGTTGACACGTTCAATTGTAGGTCCCGGCTATTTGTCTAGTACGGCAGTCGTTATGCCATGTAAGAGGCCCTTAGGGCGGCTTGATAAACTCTCAACACCAGAGTTGGCCAGTCTCATTCGATAAAAAGAAATAATAAGTATAGTAAATTTGTGTGTCTCAATAAAGTTATTTCTTTCTCTTTGTAATTTTACCAGTGATGTTTCTAAGTAATGTAACAAGTTAACAAAATTTTCTTATAACGTTTTATTTGAATGTTGGATTGAAAAAAATATTTATTTTAATCCTGAAAATTTGAAGCGCCGTTGCTACTGTCTCTCTCTGTGAGTCGTATTTCCTCATGACTGAGGGTCGTGACACGCCGAGCCACACTTGCTTATCTTGGCTAAAGTAAAGCCTACAAAGGCAGTTTTTGGATAAGTAACCACGAAAAATTGAGGAAACATTAAATCATTCAAGCGTCAGATATTTGGGATAAAAGCTTGCTTATATGACATTCAAGATTATCTTTGCCAAAATCTATTTTTAATGTGGAAGTGCCGAAGTGTCGAACACAGCGCTTTGCCTCTACGTTTATTGTACGGACGGCAAAGCTTTGGAACACTTTACCGGAAGCTATGTTTCCTGCGAACTACAATCCAGGGGTTTTCAAATCTAGAGCTAATAGGTATCTTCTAGGTAAATGTGTTACACCCTAGGCTGCAGCAATGCTTAACATCAGGCAGGCTGTAGGCAAACGTAAACCTATCCCACGTAAAAAAATCGTATACTACCTCTTTGCCAGTAATCTTAATCACATATGTACATATGTACCTAATTGAAGCATATATTAATTTAGTCTTTAATATCAATTATAATTAATATCTATAACTCTTTTGTTATTCATAACTCAATGAGACTTGGTTTTATAAAAACAGAACCTAAATGGATTAAAATATATCCACTCAAATTAATTTGGTATGTCAGATTAACTTCCGAATAAGATTAAATTCGTGTTGCACAAATAATGATAGTACAAATGCAAGCTGTTAATAATACAGGGTTAATAGTGACTTACGAAAAAATATGAGACGGGAAGTCTACCTAGAAGAAACTAATCAATTCTCTACTTGGAAGCTAAGTTATTAAATAACTTACATATTATGTGAGAGAGATAATGATGATGCTTTCAAAGTTGATTTTGGTTACGGCGAACGTAATTCCTACGGGTAAGCTACTGATGCGTCCTCGCATGACTAATATACCCTATTTTAGCGGTGAATGTAAGAGTACCTACAATCAAGTATTTCATGAATAAATTTTATTTTTTTATTTATTTGGTTACTTTTATGTATGTATATAAGTAAATAAATGAGTATTAAGTGTCGATAAAAGTCGATAAAAAACACTGTCAACACAGACAAATAAAATTAAATAAAAAATGTGTCCCGCATTGAAGAAAGTTAAAAAACAGAATAATAGTAGTTAGTATTAACTTACAAAACTGCCACTAAAACGTTTTGCATAAATAATAAATATTTCTGGACATATCACACAGCGCCATCTAGTACCATACTAAGCTTACGCTTGCGGTAACGGATATAATATCTAGATACTTTTCTTTTGTAAATACATACTTATTATACACAGAAACGACCAGACACAACACAAGTAATTACAAATTTTAATATGCATAATTACTTGTGTTATGCGGGAATCGAACCCGCACCCCTAGATTAGAAGGCAGAGCCACTACCAACTAAGCTCTCAGAGCAGTCAGCAATTTACTAGTAACTCTGTATAAAGTATGCCATTTTTATCCACAACCCTTTCAGGGTTATTCTTTTATCTACAACCATCAGGATCGCAATAAAAATGTGTAACCACTAATACCGCCATCTATATTCTGGTCACAGCACTATGGGGCCGGAAGTTCCATTTTAATATCTAATTCTGTTTTATGATTTCCGGTTTCGTTCAAAAACTGATACGCTTCAGTGGGTTCATGTGTTTTGGAGGATTTTTAACCGACTTCAAATAAATGAGGTTATGAGTTTGAACTGTAAGGTTAAAGCTTACGCTTAAGTAATACAATTTAGTTTTTGACTTGTAAATTTACATATAATAAATAGTACTGTAATTATTTTCTAGTATTTACAACTATACAATGTGACGTGTAAAATGGCTTTATGAATAAATGATGATTATGATTATGAAAGTACAATGATTTTTAATCTCTTTTAGCGACAATAACACACAGAAAAAAAGGTTAAGTGTTAAATAAAGGTTATTCAAGTGAGCCTTATTATTTTATTATTAATAATTAGTACGTGGTATTGTTAGAATTTAATAAAATTCGAATATGAGGATCTATGAGTTTATAGGTTTATGAGCATGTGTGCTAAATTTCAAAAAGGTATGTTTGTATTCATGTCTCTTTTGATTTCTCGGAAAATAAAATAAATTGCGAGATATTTTTTTAATTTGATAAAACAAACACATTCAAAATCCAACTTGAAATATTGCAAGTTCAATTTTATATAGTATTATTATTTCTTTTCCATTATTGTTGGTATTTTTTTTTGAATATGGTTCTATCATTACTATTTCTACTTATCTACATACGTACGAGTATAATCTAAGGAGTAAACAAACATTTCTGAACGGGACATGAATATCGGTCGGTATTCGGTAATATTAGTCGGTTTAATTCTCGTTTTTCTATATTTGAATGTATGAGTGGTCATAGACAATGTATATTTTTTTTTATAAAATAAGCGATTATGTAGTTAGCTTTGTAAAGATGGCGTATCTGAATGTTTTAGAATTATTTAAATTGCTGTTGCGTGTTTAATAGGAATACTTAAAATGTATCTATTATATGCGTTGTTTGGTTACGTGAATTATGTTTTTTAAGTTCGTTATAAATATGGTTTAGTAATTAGAAAGCTGAAAAGGGTCGAAAGTCTGAACATTGAAGATACAAAAACAAGGTTTGGAGATACTTCAAATTGATTACAGAACACATTTCAACAATTTCTAGAAATTTTATCTGTTTATTTGTGTCTCTGTTTATCTATTTGTCTGTGTCTCTGTTTGTCTGTTTATTTAAAAGTACATAACGCAAAAATGGCTGAATGGATCATCATGATTTTTGGTATGTTAGTAGTGTGAGGTCTTAGAAGTGTCATTGGTCAAATATCTTCTGTGTTCAGATTTCTTACCCTCTTCAGCTTAATTATATGTATAGATGAATATATAGCTTCTTCTAACATATTATATTGATAAATCATTAAACTTCAGTGCAAACAAAACCAAATACGATGCTTAACATGAAACGTAAACTTATAATTCATAAAAAAATCTCCGTACAAAAATATACGCAACACTGATGCTTTCCATCAAGCAAATTGTACTCAAAATAAGCCCATTTTTTTACTATAAAAAAAATCTTTTGACCATCACACCTATATTTAGCAAACAAGATCAAAATCAACCGCCCACAAGAATTACAATATTCTATTCAAAAGAAAACCGACTTTGTGAGTATTTTGTATGTCACCTTACCATTACCTACGCGTTGTATTAACTCATAGACATTGTATAGTAAGGGATAGGCTTTGCAATAGTTTTCTAAAAAAAAATACAGTTAGGTTAGTACTAAAGGATGTCTGATACACAGAATACACTAGTTTAGTCTCAGAAAAAACTTTTCGAAAATTTACTAATAAACATTTTTCCAATAATGTTCTTGAAGAAGTTTTCAAGTTTCTATTACATATTTACATACGTGTTATTTTATGTGCGTAAGCAATATGTGTTTTTCCTATGTACTTATTTGTATTCCAAAGTAATTAGGTATGTAATTTTGTTTAGTACTGTACCGTAAGAGTCATATTTAAGTGAAGTAATAATATACAATCTTGAAACTTAGGGCTCCGTATTCTTACAAAAATATGCTCTCAGATAAGTCAATAGATCTATGTCGCCATTACAGTCGGCACTTTCAAACACACCCAGCCGTGCCAACCTTACAAAAAAAGCAACAAAAAAATGGCGCACAAACGTTTGAAAATTTCAAATCCACTTTTACGTTTCGGCATACGCAAAGTCAAGCCCCCGGCGTGGCGCGTTCTTATTTTGGAAATATTTTGACGTTAATAGGCGCCTTTGTTAGCGGCCAGTGAGTTCGAGTGACATATTGTCTGTGGTTCGTTTTTTTTAAAATGATAGGCTCATGTCGTGTCGGCGGATTCCGTCAAAGTGAGCGCTGAATTGTTGGATTGTTATTGTTGCTTGTTGTTATTGTTGCGTTTTTGCGTGATTCGCGGTGGTCTCGGTCAGGTGAGATTTATTATGTAAGCTCATTTCCTTGGGGACAAAATTAAGTGCTTGGAAAGTTTTTCGCTGCCATTGTTTAATGTTATTGAGATATGGATATAGTATATATATTTATGGATATATGTAGTATATATTTTAGTATTCATATAGTGAACCTGGCTGTAAGTTTTTGAACACGATTAAAGTTTTTGTATTGTATTGAATCTAAGTAATATAAAAAACACACCGAATAGCAGAATCTTCATTTTTTTTTCTCAATTTCAACTTCTTTAAATTTCATCAACTTTAATCCTAGATTTACATCTAGGATTAAAAGTAAAGCGAGGCTATTTGATCAGTAAATTTCATTTTGGCATCAACACTTTACATCTAAAAGGTCTGTCTAAGTCTAAATAACCTACCAAATGTAGGTACTATTTTCTTCTTCTTCTTATCAAATAAAAGTGACCAATTCTGGTGTCGAGAGTTTTCAAACCGCCCTAAGGGCCTCTGACATAGCTTAACGACTGTTGCACTAGACAAACAGCCGGGGCCTACAATTAAACGTGTCATCCGACCCACGGAGGCGCCCAAAATGGAATGCCACTTTTCGGTCACCCATCTAATTCTAATTCTAATTCTAAGGTGGGGGCGATGAGTCCTGCACGGACATCCCGCTTGGGGCGTTTTGTGCATTTCCCCCATTTCTGCCTAGACCAGCCAGCCAAGCTCCTTGAAATATCGGAGCACAGCCTTGGGTTTCTGGCATACTAGTTCCACTCCTACTCCCGTCACGGCAGGAGTTGTGGTATAAGAAGTGGAACTGCTTGCACCGTCAAGTGATGTTTCTGTTTGAGCCTGTCTTAGCTTCTTTCTTTCCTCTTTTGTGCAGAGGCTGTATGACAAATGACGAGACCGTGGAGCACGTGTTACTACACTGCGAAGCAACAAAAGAGGTCACCCATCCAAGGACTGACCGCGTCGACCATTGCTTAACATTGGTAATCGCATGCAATTGCCTCCGCTAGCTGAGCTACGGGCGCTTCAATGTAGGTACTACAAAAACTTCTTACAAATACAAAGTATTGTAGTAAATATATGAAAAAAAAAAACAAATAGTTACACGTGTCCTCTCAACAGTTACAGTCCACCTCAAAAGTGACGCTACAAAAATGAGCAAAAGCCATTTTCTTTCAAACCACCACCTGGCATACAACAAACACGCGAACAATTGTCCAAACAAACGAACAAATAAAAAATATACAACACGCGCTCAGGATATAGCTGACCACTGTACTAACAAAGACAAATCCCGAAAAAAAGAAAAGAAAAAGTTAATTCATGCGATTTGACATCTGTCATATTTCCCGCGCGTTTCCGTTGCGTTCCGAAAAGAGGTTGTACTCTGTATTGTGTGAAAGAGGTTTGAATTGGCAGTTTAAAATTGACCTCTTTTTGAAGAGATACAAAAATATAAAATGGTTAACATAGTTTTTAAAGGCAGACCAGTTTTTAAGACACCATTAGATATCAAAAACTTTTTTATTTATTGATTCGTTTATTCAACAAGCTACAAAACGAATTTTTCTCTAATGTTCATAAGTTATATTAAACGAAAGTTCACAATTCAAAGCATGGGTAGGCCTGGGCATATGATGTAAACTTATATTATGTTTAAACTTAAAAATACTTTAAAATGTATTGCGGTACTTGAACATAACCTTTTACAATAATTATATAAGTTTTGACTTCCTTGCATTTCTATACAAAAAATAACATCCATATCATTTACAAAACCGCAAAACTGACCAACGTATACAAAATTGACCCAAAATTATACTTCCTTACAAAACGTATTTGCTTCTCGTGCACCAAGAGGTTTACTTACTACGAATAACTTATACTAATAGAATTGTAACTCCTTACAAACGTCGCGTCGAAAATGCTTCCATATTTCATTAATCTCACATATTTATTCCACAGATTTTGACGTTTTTGCATAAATATATCACTAATTGAAAGAAAAAACACACGTTGCACATAAAGCTTACTCGTGATTGGTTACGATGCTGGAAATAGCCGAACGCTGCTGACTGATTCGTCGCAATTGGTCTCTAAATACGTTAGTATAATGCACATAGCACCAACACGATACACATATCATACAAAATACGTTTATTGTGCTTGTACAAATCTTACAAGCTTTGTCAGTAAATCAGTCTAGACACATGTTTTTAATTATAAAATAGAACTTGCGAATATATTACTTACTAGCTGACGCCCGCGGTTTCGCTCGCATTATTTTGAGATAAAAAGGTTTAAAATGAACATAACTTTTTTTTATTTACGAACCGATTGAAATGAAATAAACACTAAATGTTAAGTTAAAAATGCACATGTTAGTGAAAACCGTAGACAAATCGGTTCAGCCGTTTTCGAGTCTATAACGAACAAACATACCGACAGACAAACAGAATTATTTTTTTTGAAACATGATTTTTGTGTTCTATTGCATCAATGAAGACCCCTCAACTATTTTTTTTTCATTTATCTTCAATCCTACAGACACCGACCGGTTACAGCTTTATTATACATATGTATAGATGTAGGTGTATTCTGGATTGTATCTGTGATGTATTTGTGTCCTGCACTAGTCTCTAAGCGAGCATGAAGCACAGAGCGCAAAGATAAAGGGGCAACAACTAAACCGCGGCGCAGATGGTTGACAATCTTTCAATTATTTTGGCTCAGTTATGTTTCTAAAGCAATTATTCGTTTAACTTCCTTCATTTTTTTCTCGTATTGTTTGTTATGACAATAGGAACGGTCGAGATCCTTTTGTGTGTTTGTTTTGAATAAATATGCGGCTACTGGTTTTTAGTTTGGGAATTAACACTCTCTTGTTAGTTCTGTTTTTATTTGTTTACGGTCTTAAAGCTCAAATACTTATGTCTGATTTAAGGCCACTTGCATAAAGACACCTAAACATATTTAACCATATGCACTAGGTTTTTTTATCGCTTGAGCAAATGGCCAACGCGGTCGGTCTTTAGATGGGTGACCAAAAAGTGGTATTCTATTTTGGCTTCCGTGACAAGTTAAATTGTAGGTCCCAAGTCTTTATCATAGCACGGCAGTCGTTAAGCCATTTCAGAGGCCCTTAGGGCGGTTTGAAAACTCTCGACTCTTGAGTTGGCCACTTTCATAAGATGTATGAATATAGATGGAAAACACTTTATTATAACACAAAAAAAATCACAATAAAACACAAAATTTATACATTATTTATTTCTCTGATAAATCTGCCATAATAAATGTTTTCTTTCTTTCTTTTTTCTTTCATTCAAAACTTAAAATTAGTATCCTAATTGACCTTATCGCCCAAAGGGATCTCTTCCAGGTAAAGTAAGGAAGATATGAAGTATGATAACACCAAAGAGATATCAACACTAAGTATATATTATATATATATATACACATGTAAGAGAGGGGGAGTGTGTCTGTCTATCCTTATTCAGAGAGCGTCTCGCAATATTAACAATCTCGGTAACACCTCGGATACATCAGGGTGGTACAAATTATAAGATTACGTTTATTGTGTTTTTACCGAGTTCTTTAAAAAAGGGCGATATAAATTTGATATAATAACAATAATATAGGTATACCTTTATTGCACAGCAACACTAGTTAGGTATACAAAGTAAACTAATAAACAAATTTTAACGTACAAATGGGCGGCTTTATCGCCTTAAACGATTTCTTCCAGGTAACTTTTGGCTGTAGAAATAAGCATACAGGAAAAAGAAGAATGTGGTGTACAACAAAAAGGAAATACGATCATAATAATAAGGGTAATAGTATCATAGGTAGGTATATGTTATAATTATATTATATTCTTCTAGGCAAGCGCGCGAGATCGTAGATTACAACGTTGCTTAACATCAGGCAAGTTGTCAAGCGTGAGCCTATCTCATGTAAAAAAAATTGTTACAAAACGCATGTACAAATCGCGTAATCGTATCCCTTGTACCTTATAACAGGAAAATCCATTACATCCAGGGTGTGGCGGGGAAATTCGTAAACAGCTTATTGTAACACCCCGGGGGATACCATGGGATTTTTGTTGTTTCACCAATACATTGCGTTTCAGGTAACATGAGTTTTGAGATATTACCTAAGCACGTATTTTTGGGACGCACTCTGTACCTCTCTCTCTCTCGAGTCGTATTTCCTCATGACTGCGGGTCGTGACTCCGCCGCAGAATTAATCCGTTAGGGGAGTTTTCTTGGGCAGATACATCGTGGTGGGCGCCCAGGTCCTTCCACGGAAGACACATGTCCTCGGATATTGTGGTCCTCAAACATGTCGGTTTCCTCACGATGTTTTCCTTCACCGCTAAGCGAGTGCAAATCCACAGATAACTTGAAAATACAAGTCATTGGTGTAGGGCCGGATTCGAACCAGGGTGCGTCTGGATGAAAAGCAGACACTGGAACCGCTGAGCCACACTCGCTTTTACACAGTACGTACATAGTCCACTAGTAATCTCCATATTGTTTCACCCTAAGGGAGCGGTCTAATGTTTCCGTGGAAAATCGTTTTATTCACACAAGTTTACAAAGCGGGGGTTCTGATTTGTTTTCTGGTAAGTGTTTCTTTGGTTTGAGGAAATCAATGTGACTGGACGTTTTTGTAATTGTCAAACTATTATGTGATACTAGTGGGTGCTCGCGGCTTCGCTCGCATTAAAAAGTAAAACTTGCATCCGTTATTTAACCCCATTAAAAGTGGTATTTCCATAAATCCTTTCTTAGCGGATGCCTACGTCATAACATCTACCTTCATTTCAAATTTCAGCTCGATCCGTCCAGTGGTTTGGGCTGTGCGTTGATAGATCACTATATCAGTCAGTCAGTCAGTCACCTTTGAGTTTTGTATATTTAGAATTTGGTTGTTATACTATTCTGAGGTGATATTTTGGTTACCCTTAATTCTTTTAAAATGTGTCTAAATAAAGATAATGATTCAGAATACGGGTAGTACAAAGAATTTAACAGTTATTCTGCCGCTAAAAAGAACAAATTCAACAACACTAGTGGATGTATGCAGCTTTGTTCGTTTTGATCTATCTTTTTTTTATCACGATATAGGCTTACGTTTGACTATAGCCTGCCTGATGTTAAGCACCACTATAGTCTAAGATGTAGCACGCTTGCCTAGAAGAAACCTATTTGCTCTAGATTTGAAGACCCCTGGGTTATAATTTTCTGGGAACAGGGCTCCAGGTAGAGAGTTCCATAGTCTCTATTTTTTTCTATCTCTGTACAAAAAATCACTTTGATCCGTTTGCTGCGTTACGTTACGAAACAGATCACATATCGTTACGTCACTACAGCAAAACTAACAGACAAACAAACAGACTATAATAGTAATGGTATTCTTATAAATATTGGTTATGTAAAGGATTTGTTATGTGTTTGTAAAAATATGGACTCCTATGCTACCTACTACCCGAGGTAACAACAGCAGGACAGTATCTCCAGTACTGCCTACTGGATCACTTTGCAAGTATTGATGTAATTAAAACGACAATCTGCTGGATCAGAAGACTAAGAAAATTTAATTCCAAATTTACTCGTACTATATAATACTAATATGCATAACTGTTACAAAACTGCGACCTAATTCTACCACTAGCGCCATCTATCGGTCATTCCTCGAACTACAGCTAGTTAATATTTATACAGTTTTCATTTTAGATACACACCGCTGTATTGTATTATTTTATTCGTAAATACTTCTTATTATAGTGTGGACTGTTTTTATTGTAAATTATTTTCTATGACGAGGTTTGATAATTGCCGACATTGTTTCTTTTTTGGTTATTAGTTGCTTTCGCAGTGCAGGCAGATTCTCCCGCCACGGCTCGCTGAATGACATAGTGAGATGGGCACTTGCCACCGTCAACGTACCATCGGTTCTTGAACCGATTGGCATGGTCCGTGACGATGGTAAGCGCCCCGACGGCCTCACACTGATTCCCTGGGAGCGGGGAAGGGCTCTTGTATGGGATGCAACTTGCGTCGATACACTAGCTCCTTCAATCTCGCCTCAGTGGAACAGTACAAGCGGCAGGAGCCGCGGCGGATGCAGCAGAAGAAGCCAAGCGGCGAAAATATACATCATTATCGACTGATTATATTTTCGTACCGCTTGGCTTCGAAACTTTTGGTCCGTGGGGTAAAAGCACGAAGTCTTTTATAAAAAAATTAAATAAAAGGTTGAATGACATCACTAAAGACAAGAACGCTGGCTGGTTCCTTGCGCAAAGGATTTCCATAGCAATCCAGCGTGGGAATGCAGCCAGCGTTCTTGGCTCCATACCACATGTAGATGTTTTTAATTTAGGTTAAATGTACATACTATTATTTAGTTTTATTAGTGTATATATGTGTATATATTGTTTATTATTGTTTTTAATTGTTTTTGAAAAAGCCCCTTTACAGTTGCTTTATTATTAGAATTATTACTAATGTATAAATTTATTAATTACTTAACGCGTCGTTATAAACTATTTATTTTTTTGTAAACCACTTGTAATGAAATATCACATAACTGACAATAAAATAATCTGAATCTTAAGCTTAGAATTAACACATAGACTACTTTTGATCCCGGATTTTTACGAATAATACCACAGTTTGTGATTTGTCCATCAAACATAATCTTTACCATCATTATATAAGGCGTTATACTCACGCTAACTACAAAAGAATCATGCCCCTAAAATACACAATATCTACAAACATAGACATAATACTCATATTCATATTGGACAGGCCTTGTCAATAAATTTCTCTCTGTTAGGAGAATGAACCAAAGATCGATCTTCAAAGCGAGAGTCAATCGGTTCTTATCGGTTAAGGGTTACGGGTTCGATTCCCGAGTGACGCAAGTATTTATGCATTTTAAAATTTATATTTACTTGTGTTGAGTCTGGTCGTTTGTATGTATAATAATATGTATTTACAAAAGAAAAGTATATATTTATCATATCTGTTATCTAGTACACACGACACAAGCGTTTGTTTATTGTGGGGCTAGATGGCGCTGTGTGCAATGTCCCGGAATATTTATTTATATACTTACAGGGCACCTTCCATACTAGACCGTAATGATCGCTTACCATCAGGCGAATTATGGTCAAGTGCAAACCCATTTCATATTTTTTTCATAGATTTCTTCTAGATAAGTGTGCTTGATCGAAGACAGCGATTGCTTAACATCTTGCAAGTTGTAGTCAAGCGTAAGTCTATCTTGCATAAAAATAACACTTTCAGTAGATACTTAGGTACCGAATAAAGCATGTTTTTTTATTATAGTTGAAATTGTACCACATAAATGGCAATTTATAAAATAAACAGATTTTAAAAGATAAAACTTTATTCAACTCTTAACTTCACGCCATATATTGTATTCATTCCTCCTCATTTTGAGGGTTCCATACCTAAAAGATAAAACGGGACCCTATTACTAACTGCTGTCTGTCTGTCTGTCTCCAGGCTGTATCTCATAAACCGTGATAGCTAGAAAGCTGAAATTTTCACAAATGATGTATTTCCGTTGCCGCAATAACAACAAATACTAAAAATTACATTTATAACATGGCCGTTTTTTTTAATCGCGCTTAGACCAGTCTACAACTCTATGTCAATACATACAACATCCCCTAAGTAACAAAACATTAAATACTATCTCCCGTCGCAGTCCTATCATATTTTCACCCCAAACAATAAAACAATAACAGAATGATCCATTTTTGCACAGAGCTTAGACAGCTTCTGGACTTTTGAGACTCTACCTAGAATTCTTCATCTAATCTAATAGCAGTGGCCAACTCTGGTGTCGAGAGTTCATCAAGCCGCCTTAAGGGCCTCTGACATGGCTTAACGACTGCCGTTCTAGACAAACAGCCGGGACCTACAATTTAACGTGTTATCCGACCCACAGATACAAACATAAAATACGAAACTCATTTATTTGATCGACGTAATATATTTTTTTTTACGTAGTTTGCGTTTGACTACAGCCTGCTTGATGTTAAGCATGGCTTGTGCAGCCTAGGGTGTAACACGCTTACCTAGAAGATACCTATTAACTCTAGATTAGCAGACCCCTGGATGGTAGTAACAATAACGTGTTAATCCTCTAACCTCGTGGTTGCCGTTAGATTGTGATACGAGGCCAAAACATGTAATATTTTAGTAGAAAAACGGGAAGCGACTTTGCCTTATACTATGTAGTGATAGAGAATTTTTATCTGTTTACTTAATAAAAAAACAGGAAGAAACGTTAACATGAGTTTAAAAAAATAATTAATACATGGTTTGCTCAAATTGATACATAATAATTAAATAATTCATTACATTTTTATTCCATCTCTTTTTAACAGCTCTCTGTCTCTATCCCTCATCCCAATACCCATGTTTACACCCTCGGGAGCATTTTGCGAGTGAATTATTTATTTATGTTGGTAACACTGTTAATAAAGTATTTATTTACGTTGGTAACACTGTTAATCAGCTAAACTGTTTTCGAAGAGGGTGGTTTGAGAACATGGATAGCATTTAGTTAGAGATTGTGGTTGTTATGACTATGATTAGGTGATTAAATAAGTAAATAATATATTAATATAATGATCCATTGAAACACAGCAAAGATGATATAAAAAAAAAAGTTTTACTATGATTTTTGACACGATACGTCATTCATTCGAGATTACTAAAGTTTAAAAACTGGCATCCCTGTCAGTCCTAGAAATTCCTGAAATTTTAGAAAATGATGGTTTATTTTATTCATTGTTTTCAAAATTACTATTACGAGGAAAAGCCAAAACATTGATAATTTAAACTAATAAACTAGTCAATTAATAAAGAATGTATTTAACTTCCAATAACAACAGCCAACTTATTTTAAAAACAGTTAAATAATAAGTACATGTTCAAAAGACGACGCTATTCTCAATTTAAACCAATCCAATCCGATTCCATTTTTAATTTAAATCCGCACGCAACCTTCCTTCAATCACTTCATGGAGTTTTTATTTTTCTTTATTTTCCTCGCATGCAACATCCTTTCATCCCGAACTCACAAATAAAATGGCCACAATGGCGAAATCACAAATTACGTGTACAATTTACATATAAAAAGTGACAAGTTACACTCCGTAACATTTGTTAGCCCCATTGTATTGTAAAGTATTATATCTTTTAGGGATGGGTAAAGTCAAGATACAAGTCTTGTTTGGTACGGTCTTCAAGATAATCACATTTTTTTTTATAGCATGGTATATTTTTAATGTTTTAGTATTTTTAATCCTCTTTCTCGAAAAAAATATTTACAGAAAATCGTTTATGAAGCATGTTGCAATCTTGAAATGTTAATAGTTTAACTAGTGGTTCCGTGGAAGGGCCTGGGCGCTCACAGAGAAAGAGAGTGGTACACAAATCAGGATGTTGCCGAGTAACACCAAATCCTCACAAACTTTCACAGTTATTATAATATTAGTATTAGTATGATAAACATCAATATTAGAATTAAACTAAAGTTAGGTTTTATTGCAGAAAAAATGGATAAATGGATAAACACAATTGGCATGTCAATTGTTATAAGCAAGGAATTATTTAATTGATTAGTAATCTTTGTTACTGTAAAAATTGTCATTACTGAGATATGAATATTAATAATTGTGTAGTGATTAATTTTAAAAAACACTGCTAATTATGAAATTTATAGTTGATCGTTCGTTACATCCTAGACCATTTAATACAGTTTTGTTTAAATGATCGATCTGTAAGAACACAAACATATATATTATATACCTAACACATTGGTGTTATGACTATTTCTCTTCTCTTTGAATCATTTTTCCTCATGACTGAGGGTCGTGACTCCTCCGCAAAATTAAGTCATTAGGGGAGTTCTCTTAGGATGCCTATCTAGTAGACGCTCACAAATAAATGTATCTTATGCAAAAAAAATCGAGTCTCTTTTCAGGACGGTTGTCTTGAAAAGACTGAAAATTCAAGAACACCACATCACTAGAGATCTTGCTTTATTTATATTTATACATTTTACGTATTTGGTGCGTACTAACAAGATGTTTGCGACCGCCTTCTGTCAAAGTGTCCCGCCAAAATACTCAATGGAAGGTTTTTTTTTGTATGAATGAATGAACAGGTCAGCAATATAATAATTAAATATGTGGATGCAGAATATGTCCGAGAAAATACTGAGGTTTGCCTGCAAAATGGTGTGGAAAGTCCAAAAATATTAAAGTCCCGCAATAGCTTGTGGTATTGGTCAGCATTTTGGGGCCTGAATATTTCGGCAAAAACCGTAAAATTAAATCAAAAGTTCAAAATTATAACGAGACAAAAAGTCATGGCATCGATTCTTTTATTTATTAAACGGTAAAAAAGAATTATTTTCTCTGACACATAGATTTTATTTTTTTGACTGGATGAATTTACACAAATTGAGAATTATTTTAATTTTGTTCGAATGGCGCAAAAAGTCATGCCATCGATTATTTTATTTATTAAACGGTAAAGAAGGATTATTTTGCCTGACACATAGATTTGATTTTTATTTTGACTGGATCAATTAACTTTGTTAAGAATTATTTTAATTTCGTTCGAATGGCGCACCTGTAAAGTGTAATGAAACTAATATGATCTTTTACCTACACGTGTATTAGACAAACGATTACAAATTATTCAAGTAACAAAATCACTACGCGTTGTTCACTATCTTGTTTTTTTATTATTTATATCAAGAAGCAAAATAAGCCACGCTTAGCTGACCAAATAAATTACGCATTTTTTTCTTAACACACACAATTTGACTTTCCTTTCGGCAAAGGCGTTTGACATCGAAACTTTGCGGTAGGTATATTGTGTAACTTTTTAATCTGTTTTTTCTTATTTATTGCCCATAGATCTAAGATACAATACTTCATTCCTCAAGTTAATCTGATTTAGTTTACGACAAGTTTTGAATTGATGTTAAATTTGACGTAAAATTGCGTCGGATTTGTTACGGCTTATGTGATTTTTAAGTGGTTTTTAAAGCGTCACTGAATTTCTTGCGTAAAGCAATTTAAGAAGAAAGTGTTTGCTTTATAGAGATGGTTCTGATAGGTAATAAAATGCGTTTAAGTTCGTTATTTACAAGTTTTTTGTTGGATTAATATAAAAAATATAAGTAGAGGTTTACAATATGCGCATGATAAGATGTATCTGAGAACACATAAATAGGAACTAATATATTTTGTCGATTTATAATAAAGTAATAGTGGAAGTAGTATGTTATTTTACTTTTAATGTTATACGTACTTACTTATATGTGAGTCAATAGGTATTCGTCATTACAGGTACAAAGCAAAGTCGCTTCCCGCGTCTGTCCCTATGTCTGTATGCTTAGATCTTTAAAACTACACAACGGATTCTAATGCAGTTTTTTTAAATAGATAGAGTGATTCAAGATGTAAGTTTATGAGCCGCAAGCAAAAACTAAAAATAAAAAATGTAAAAAACTTACCTACAGATGTTTATGAATTACAATTTTAAAACCATATTTTTTTTAATACTTACATATTATATTATCGAAGATTTAGTTTTTCTTTTATTCTTGAAATATTGTCGCGAAAAACTAATATATAACCATTTTTATATTAGAAGAAGACCAAAATAATATTGCTCTAGGCAGTTTCTACCAAAATCTATCTCTAGGCAAACGTTGCAAAAACTTATACCAATAAAATGTCCCAATATCTAATAAAACTGTGTAATATAAGGAATCAGCTGAAAATGCCAATACTTCTGAAAAAGTCTCACTTCAGCAGAGCATTTTCTGATATCTGATAATGATAGAAAACCGAGTTTGTTAGTCTGTCTTTTTCTGAGCGATAGATCCTGATGATTTTGAGCATGAAGTTGTAAATTTTAGTTTAAATTCGGACGAAACCAGGAAATTGCTATAAATGCTTTTTTATTTTGCATTAGTTAGGTACAAGTACCTAAGTAATAGATATATTTTAGTTCTTATATTAGTTAGTAAAAGAATTGTCCAAATAAACAAAATGACAATTTGGCAGTAGCCTACTTTTCAAGCGGAGGTTGCAGATTTGATTCCGTGGCGGGACATAAAATAAAATAAAATAATTGACATATTATATTGTTTTTATTTTATTTCCCGTACATTTCATAATCAATGACAGTTTTGCTTCAGGCAACCTATTGTCTAATATTCATATTAGTTTTTTATACTTTCTGTACAAGTTACAATATTACCTACATATTCATGAAATTCATTTCTATCATTATCTATTGTCAATAAAAAACATCCCAGATAAATCTGAGTAAAACCGCAGCCCAATACTAGTATCACAATATAACAAATAAAACTTGGTCAGCGCAGTAGCTAAATCCAATATCGCCAACTCTGAAAAAAAAGTTAGTCATAGACAAGAGGAAATTGGCGAGAAACCTCTTTGCTACATATGGTGTCCATCCAATATGGCCGCTTTTATGCGGTTTTCGGAGATAACTCGGGAAAATGGCATTTTGTTTGTGTAATAGTTATGTAATGTGTTATTTATTGCGATCTTTGATGTATCTTTGGTATTTCTTTGGTTTTCGGGTGATAATGGTTAACAAAGACAGGTTAGTATAATATTTACAGAAAAAAATATTGCTTTAAGTGCATGGTTTTTTTAGATACCTACATAAGTACTTAGAATTTAAAAGATTTTTTTAAAAATACAATCTTGAATAGATATTTGAGTTTCCTAAATAATTTTCTGAAACTTTATTTATTCACAATATATTTGTGCAATTGACAAAAATATTTAAGAAACGTTCTCTTTTCAAAAAATTCGAACACACGATCTCAGAACCAAGCACATCAACCAACTTATTTATTTTTTAATTTACCATCAACAAGAAACTCAGCTGTCGTTTAGTCTTGCCATATTAAAAATTACGATCTTACGATGTCAATTTATTCCTTGAGCACTAAAGTTCACACCTACATCCTAAATTAGCGACCTGTTTAAAGTAAATTGGTGATTATTGAGGTATGGGTACTGGGAAGGATCGAAAATGAGTGTTAAAATAAATAGTGATGGCTTTTTCTTGTTTTTATTTCGACGTGTTTTGTTCTTTTTTGGTTTGGGTATTGAGAGAATGATTTAAAAATAGTGATTGGGTTTTCTTTTTGTAGTATAATGCGTAGTTGATATTGAAGTATGGTCGAGAAGTGAGTGTGAAAAATTAAAATGGATATTGTTATGATGGTGGTTCCATTTTGTTTCTCTTTTTGGCTTCGCACGTCGTTATGTTGTGGGCTTTTGAAATTATTTTTTTAGGAGAATGTTTCTAGTAAATCGTTTATGGAAAAGTGTCCCTAGAAAATAATTTGCTTGAAAGTTGGTTTTAAAGATAATGGAAGATGTAAACGGTCACTTTTCTGTAGAAATTAGTTATTACACTATTGTTTTTTTTTTATTTTGAGTACCTATCTGTTGTCTGAAAACTGATAAATAAATAAAATGAATTCATTTTTTTGAGAAAATTGTATTTAAATCGGTTTAACTGATCATACCATTAAAAATATACACTTTAATAGTGTATATTTTCTACTATCATCACAATAATTAGTATCGTAAATAACATAAGAGAGAAACAACAAATTCAGTTTTGAATACCCCCATTTCTTTCAACAGTCAGACACAATAGAAAACAATTGACAACTACCACTAACCAAAACCGTAGAAACATCTCGTACCATTTCAATCACATCTGTCGAAAAACATTACCGTTTATTACCACATAACACATTCGAATACAAATATTTAATACCCACCCATAGACAATATGAAAACCGACAGATGCGGTTAATGTTCCCGTCATTTCCCCCCGACCAATAGGAGACGGTCTTATTTTTTTTCACAGCCGCAACAGCTGCGTTTCTATGCAGCCAGTAACAACTGTTATTGGAGGTTTTTCTAAATAGGGATGGGGTGCCTTTTTTGTCGATATGATTTGTTGATGATGATGATGTTAATGCGATAGGGAAAATTGGATTTTTGATGCGGTAATGATGTCGATTGTAATCTTACTGATGACTCCCGAAAATGGAACGGGCTTTTTTGAATTCTTGGAACGTGTTTCGTGAGTTTTATGAGTGATTGGCGTTTGTTTTGAATTTGAAAGAGTGTGGACAATAACTATGCAAAATGTTTGTTTCGGAATTGTTAGCCTACCAAAGTTATTATAGTTTATACCTTCATTGATTCATTTAATTCAAACACACGCACAACAAAATATCTAACAATAGTTTCATCACATCTAAAAAAGGATAGCCTAAGGAAAACCATCAACAAACGAAACGCAATCACCATTTTTAATTTCCGAACACGAACTAGGGCTTAATAAATCAGCCTCCTTATTCAAAGACTCGATTTTTTTTAATAACGACTCGAAACTCTTTCCAGAAGTACTCGAAACTCTTTTTAAAAACGACTAAAACCTCCTTTCATAAGCACTAAGTGAATTTACACCTCCGTACCGTCTAATTATGGAGCTATCTGTGGAGAAGTAAAATCATAAGTGAAGTGCTCGTAAAAGCTGATTGGTCAGTTTCGAAGTAAGAATATAAGTTTAGTGCGAGCACAAATATTCAGTGTTTTGGGTTCCTTGAACGAACAAAAATAATTTGTCAGATCGTTCTTCTTTGTAAATATTCGGATATATTTCGAATTGATAGCAGAACATGTTCCAACCATTTCTAGATTTTTTTCTGTTTATCTGTGTCTATGTTTGTCTGTTTATTTAAAAGGTCATCACGCAAAAACGGCTGGACGGATCATCATGATTGTTGGTATGTCGGTAGTATGAGGTCTTAGGAGTGTCATAGGCTACTTTTTATTCTGAAATAATGCGAGCGAAGCCGCGGGCGTTCACTAGTGTGTAATATTATGTATTTGTTACCGTAAAAGCCCGAACTGTGGTAAATCCAAAGATTTACCAACTCTCAATAGTAAACGTCCGATAAGTATTTTCATTTCGATTTTTATCACCTTGCACTTGGTAAATCTTAGGATTTACCAAAAAGAACTAGTCTAAGTCAAATCGTCTATAAATTATTGTGTTTTCAATTACATTATTATGTTATGTTGCAGATCTTATGGATAAATTTAAATTAAATAGAACACAATATAGCCCAGAGAATGTTTCACAAAGAATTTTAATAGCTAAAAGCTAAGTAAGCTCTTTGAAAGTTCCACTATTAACCGTGTATTAAAATACATAAAGAACCTTATAAACAAATTGACAAACGCACTTACCAATTTACTTATTTATCAACTTTTCTTAAGTTCTTAAAAGTTTCTTTATTTTTTCTTCCCCGTCGCGAAGGTATATGTAATCTTATGATTGCTTATATTAATAATAAATTGTGTGTTTTATGTGTGTCTGTGTGTCAGTTATTGTGTCTTAATGAGAGTTGCCGTATTTTTATATTATAGATATATATTTTTCCCTTTTTTATTTTGTACTTAATTAAGGGACAAGACGTTTTGGATTAATTTAAATATTAAAGGTTTTATAAAAACACGTGCTTTGATGCGTTTTGAAATTCAAAACTCTGAGACCTTGCAGATAAATAAAACATGTTGTAAGCAAACCTTATTGATGAATATAGGAGTCAAACCTCGGAATGTAAAACTCTTTGGTAACGAGAGACTTTTAAAAAGTAAAACCAATGACAGTTCTAGATAATTATTATTATCGTTACCATGGAAATAACCGACTGAAGAAGAATTGTACTGTAATATCAATGAAATGGAAAATAAGAAATATGTATATTCATATAAATCTTTGTTTAATTATTCTGAGATTAGCGTTGAGCATACATCGTATAATATATTATTTATTTATAACAAACGTTACATGTCAGTAATGGTAGATATATATACGTATATATATATCAGTCGGTGCTTCGTACTCGTAAATGAGAGTAGCCAACTCTGGTGTCGAGAGATTTTCAAAAAGCCTCTGATAAAGCATCATCACATAGCACTATAACAAACAGGCAGAACATAACTATCAAATTAGTATCAAACCCACTGAAGGACACAAATTTTAATGAAACACCACGATTTGGTCACCCATCTAAAGACTGACCGCGTTGACAGTTGCTTAGCGTTGAAAATCACGTGTACTTACTTTTCCTGACGGTTGGTGACATTGTTCTGATCAGGACTATGTAAAGTAATTTGTATTAAACATTTGTTTCATATTCTTATATTCTTCTATATGTACACTTTGACAACATGTGTAGGTATTAAGTACCTATTGTTTTTTGGCTAGAAAAAGAATTAAGCAATAACTTTCAATTCTACACCTTGGGTCTTATTACAAAACGTGGTTTTACTATTAGTCCAGAACTTTGAAAGTCCGTTTTTGTTATTCGAAATTTGTCTGTCTGGATGTCATAATAATCAAACTGTCAAATTGTTACCAATGATAATCAACGTCCCATTTTAATGTTGACATTTGTTTTTTTTTTTTTTTTTGACATATCACACAGCGCCATCTAGTCCCATACTAAGCTTACGCTTGTATCATGGGTACTAGATAACGGATATAATACATATATACTTTTCTTTTGTAAATACATACTTATTATACATACAAACGACCAGACTTAACACAAATAGTTACAAATTTTAAAATTCATAATTACTTGTGTCATGCGGGAATCGAACCCGCACCCCTAGATTAGAAGGCAGAGCCACTACCAACTAAGCTAACAGGCCAGTAATTGTTTGTATGTGATGCTTGATGATTGAAAAAACGACTTTTTATTTTCAAAGTCCTGAACTTATATTTAAACCGCGTTTTCTAATAAGACGGTTTTGGTTTAACTATAGTATAGGCACATGTTCACTTTTTTATTACCAAACTAGAAAAGAGGGTTAAAACTATTTCCAATATGCAAATCCTTTGACTCGGAAAGAAGTTCGAATTTCAAAAGTAACACAAGATGGCGCCGGCTTCCTATTTCTGAAAGAAGGCCAAGAGTGCTTGAGGAACTAAAGAAATTGAAAATGGAAAAATCTTTTTTAAGCATCACCCTCAAAAAATGTTTATGATTTCTACCCGTACAATAAGAACTTTTTAAATATTTTGTCGCTAAATGCGTTTAAAAATCGTAGCTTTTAATTTAGTTTTAGATAGATAGATAAATACTTTGGTAAAACACCATACATAATACAATACAAAAAAAATAGAAATTAAAATTAGCGTCTTAGTTCCAAAAAGAAAGGCAAACTATGGCCGTACAAGTTAAAAAAAACTGGTGGTCTTATCGCTAAGAGCGATCTTTTCCAGGCAACCAATCTGTTTTAGGTAGGTACATAAAGTTTTTGTTTAGAAAATATCCAATACTAGCTGCGCCTTTGGGTTTTACCCGTGTAAATTGGGGTAAAAAATATCCTTTTTTTGAGTCTAATATACCTCCATACCACATTTGATCTAAATAGGTTCTGCAGGATTAGTGTAAATAAGTACTTATGTAATAAAGATACACACATTCACAATTTCACCTTTATAATATTAGTACGAAATGGGACATAGAACTTTCTTTCTCTCTTATTGAATGAGAGTGGCTAACTCTGGTGTCAAGAGTGTATCAAGCCGCCCTAAGGGCGTCTGACATGGCTTAACGACTACCGTACTAGACACGGAACCTACAATTTAACGTGTCATCAGACCCACGGAAGCACCCAAAATGGAATGCCACTTTTCGGTCACCCATCCGCGTACTGACCGCGTCGACCATAGCTTAACATTGCAATGTTAAGACGTATAACTAAATTCAATTAAAAAAAACAAAAATGCCAAAAGCAATAATACTTCCATAATGGTTCAATCTTACCTTACTTCTTAATTTGCCCCTATTATGTAAGCTTACTCCATAATCAGTAAGCATTAAGTTAATTTAAATCGAGCTGCCCTTATGTACCTATGTAGTTATATAATTAATGATAAACTTATTAATGGTTTCGGGGAGCATAATTTAGCACGCAAGGCTTTGTTTCTAACCGACTTAAAAAAAAAGAGGTTATCAAGTCTTCTGAAAGTTTTTTTATTTTTTTTGTGGATATGTTACGCGATATTTCCGTTATTTATGAACCAATTTCAAAAATTTTTTTTTTATAATAAAGTAATGGTTGTTTTAGTTAAAAAAATAATATTCTAATTTCGGAAGTCTGTCTATTTAATCTACCAAAAATACTGCGATTTTAAACTTATTTAACGAAACAATACCTGGAAGAGAATAGCTAAATGTTTAGGAGACGTTTTATAAGCAAGTTACTTCTGGAAAATTGTACTTTGCAACTGACCATTTATAAACCCCCACTTAAGCATCTGCCGTCGCGGTCAATTTTTGGATGGGTGACCGAGCAAAAGGAAAAAGAAGCTTCAGTGTCCCATATCAAATACTTATTTATGAGTCCTGGCTGTTTGTCAGTAGCTTATAAGCCATATCAGAGGCCCCAAGGGCGGTCCGAAAACTCTCTTCACTGAAGTTCGCCACTATTATATAATGTACTTAATAAACATATATAATAAGCGTTAAGTAGAGCACCTAAATCATCCGCTCGCAGTGGGGACACAATTAGCTACTAACTGACGTATATTACCCACATCTTTGCATAGGGCGTGGTGCTACTGTTAGAGATTAGTAGAATCAGAGAATATACTCAAAAATTAAAATCTTATCATCACAATAATATTATAAAGGCGAAAGTTTGTGAGTGAGTGTGTCTGTTTGTTGCTTCTTGATCTGAATCAATTTAGATAAATTTGGAATGGAGTAGATTAGACTTTAGTTAACACGTGGGAGTTAGATGAGACCTGATCTGTTTCAAGGAGGAGTATGGAGACAATATATGTACCTACCTCTTTAGCTATTAGCAACCTTTTTTTTACGTGGGACAGGTTTACGTTTGACTACAGCCTACCTGATGTTAAGCATAATATTTTGTTTACTTATATACTCGTAGTCCATAGATTTGTTTTACCAAATGTAACAAAATTACAATTAAATTACACCACGCTGTCACTATGACCACACCCTACACAGTCTCTCAAGTGTCCCAAGGGTGGACTAATGTACTCAACTATACTAGTTATTAAGTTAGATGACACAGATCTGATATGGAGGTTAGAATCTCTCTATATATATCTCCCTCTCTGAAACGTATTACTTCATGACCAAGGCGAGAGTCATGACTCCCCTGAAGAATGAATTCGTTAAACAATCACTCTCCTAGCTAGTTAAAAACATATATAGTATAGATTTCTTAAATATATATAGTATAGAATCTTACCAAATGTAAAACCACTACACGCTGTCACTATGACCACACCTTACGCAGAGCCAGCCACACGCTGCCACTATGACCACACCCTACACAGTCCCTCAAGTTCCCCTGTGGGTCGAGTAATGTACTCAACTGGGCTAGTTATTGAATTAGATGACACAGATCTGATATGGAGGGTACAATCCCTCTCTACATAGTGATGAAGCTTTTACAAAAGCTTTAAGCTTATATTTTTGACCGACTTTGACAACAGTGGTGATTATTTGAATATTTTATGCGCTCATATTTTTGACAAACTGTAACAAAGCCAGTGATTAATTGAGTAAAAGTTGTGTTTTCTGACAGTATGAAGACTTATCACTCTATTTAATATGTTAATTAAAATATAGTACTAACTTTACAATATGTTATTGTTGTAAATATCTATATAAAAGTTCCAGGACTTTTCAAATTAGTTGAAACAACAGGGCATTTAAAAATGAATTCCTACATTTTGAGTATTTTAAACCTTTTTATTGTAGTGTATAAGAACATAGAAGTTACAGTAAATTACCAACTTATTTTTTCATCTGTTTCTAAAATCAGTCAAAAAGCACCAAAGCTATCGTAAACTGGTGACAGTCCACTATTTAACGATCTATAAAAAGGAGCATTTACTTAATTCCCTCCTCACTGTAATTTGTTCTTTTCCCACCAAAGTGACGCGACCTCTTTTGTGAGAAATAGGATACGTAATAAAAAGGATATATATAAAAAAGCTAGAGAAGGACAAAAATCTGTACATAGAAGATTTTCGAAAAAACGTTATCTAGGTGTACTTTAATTAAATCGATAAAAACACGTTTCAGCTGTTTTTAGAATTTTTGCCTATTTATCTGTTTATTTAAATGCGCATCACGCAAAAACGGCTGGACGGATCATCATGACTCTTGGTATGTAGGTAGAATGAGGTATTAAGAGTGTCATAGACTAATTTTTAATCCAAAATAATGCGAGCGAAACCGCGGGAGTCCAGTAAAAAAAATGGTTTTATTGTGGACAGTCGAGGCACAAGCGACGCTGTGGCCGAAGGAGGAGCATAATATACCTACTGGAATGATGCTAATAGGTACTACTTTCTACATTAAAAATAATTTCACAAATTATTTAATAGCTAAGAGTTAAAAGTGTTCGTTGCGTTTAATGTTGTCTTTATATATCTAGTCTCACTTACGTTTTTGCAATCATTTCGAAAGTTAACGAATCATCCATTCTTTTAGTACAAAGATTAACATAATATGAATAGAAATACTCAATTTATTCAATTTTTGGTAGCAAAATTCCGTAAACACAATATTGTTCACATGTTTTACATTTTGCAAAGAAGTGTATTTTGTCGTAAAATCATAATTTATTTGATCAGCTGCAAACAAGGTGAAAACTCAAAATGGTCCCAACAAAAAGTCTCCAACCGAAATTAATTTAAAACCTCCTTGACTACCTACATCCTTACCTTACCTTCCATCTTGACTTTAACGACTTACTACAAAAAGTCCCACCCTCGGAATAAGCTATACCCCACAGATAACGAACTAATCTCAAAAATAAATCCCGGCCCAAAAAAAGTTAAGAGAATATTTAAAAAACAATAAAAGCGTTGCTGACGGCGCGGCCCTCTCAGAAGCTCGATAATAAAACAGGCTTATTTATAGAGCCCTGAATCCGACGCCGCAACAATCCGACAACATTATAAGCATTTTTCGATCTGGCAAGCTCACATAAGGTCGGTTGTATAATATATAAACTAGCCTGCGCCGCGGGTTCCGAAAGAAAAAAGCAAAAAACCGATGATGAGGTAACGAACGAGGCGCGGTTTCTGCGTTCCTTTTTTAAACTCGGCGACGTGTGTGGTCTTCACGCGTTCCGAATTAAAAATCGCCTTTGTTCCGCTTAGAATTAGATTTGGATTTGCTCGAATCGAGAAAGATATTTTCCCGCGCATTAAAAATTGAAAATGTTTTTCGATGAAGAAGTTAAATTGTTTTTCGAAATGATGTTTTCGTATGACTTAATACGGGGTGGTTTGTTGTGTGTAATTAAATGTGATATTTCAGGCGATTATACGTTTCTGTGGCTAATTAACCTTATTTCTTCTCTAATTAAGTATGTTTAAAGTACGGTAATTTACTTGTTGGTATTTTATGTCATACTCAAGCGTCCATTACTATTTCGTAATTGGTTGGCACGATACTTCGTTATAATTGCGTTCCAATTTTAAACTCCGAAGAGGTTGATCTTTAATTTTTTTAATTACAATGCAATATGGCCGAGATGTTCAGATAGAACCTGTTTTGTTCTGTTGTACAGATTATTGGTTGAAATTATTTTATAAAATACTAGTAGATGCCTGCGTCTTTGTTCATATATGTTCTAGTTTTAAGACTGCTAAATATAATAGATATTTAATTATTTTTTCTAAATTTGGTTGCTCAATGCATATAAGAATCTGTGTATGTGAGTCTAAAAAGGTTTTAGAATCCTATTCTATTATTATACTAAAACTTACAATGATCCGTCGCTTACGATGTGAAATTTAAACAAACAGATCTACAAACATCTTTCTACTTTCGCTTCACTGTTGCATAATAGTGTAGAGTACATATTATATAAAAATAAATGTTTATATAATTATTAAAAAAGAATTAATTATATTGTATTTTAATTGCATAATGTATCATACCATCAGAATATTTTACACATTTTATGTACCTATCACAAGTCTTATTTACGAAAAAAAGTTTTGTTTCATATAATTTTTTTGAAGGTTCTACTAACCTAACAGTATATCTAATGACCTTGAAGCAAGGGCCCCCTTGGCCTCTTCATCTCTCCCGCCTTAACAGCTCGGCATGACGCCGGCCGTTTAAAAAAACACCATTGTGTTACCTGTCAAAATATTTTATTTTTTTCTTCTAACATGAGCGCGCGGCGTAAACATTCAGCTAACGAGTGAATTTTAAAAAAGGAACGGGAATTATTTTTCTGGCAGCCATTTTTAGGGATTTGGCAAGCAGTGGTTAGTAAATATTCGGGTTTGGTCGGCTAGTTTTAAGAATTGAAATCCAACAAAACGCATACGTCATATAATTGAATAGTATGTATTTTGTATGCGATTTAATAGTAATAATGTTAATTATAGTAGCAGTGCTTTTCTGTTTTATTTTCATTATACTTGCCACATTAAAGTCAAAATTTTGTTGAAAATATTTTAAAAATGATTTTTTGCGGGTTAACTGACTAACAAAGCACGTGTCTTGTTAGTCAGTACAGTAGCTATGCTTTCTGAAAAAAAAAACATATTTGCTAAGTATATCCTATTGTAAAAGTTTGTTTTTCATGTTTTTTTTTTTAATGTGATATTCAGCACTTTAATCACATTTCTTGAAGCGATACCCAAAATAAGCGACGCTGATTGGCTAAAATAGCTGCCCAATTAATACTAAAAAAGAATTGCTTATAATAGTTTACATTTACAGTTATTGCGCATGTTTTCCTATTTTTGAATGAAATTATCGTTTATCGATTTTTGTTTACTTTGACCGTATTATTGTTATATTCGTTTTATTGTCATTTTTCATATTTAATAGAAAGCTCATTTGAATGTTTTGATCGTAAGTGAATATTTTAAGTGACGGAGTTATATTATTTTATGACGCTTTAAATAAGTAATCGTGGCTTAGTAAATACTGTATTTGTTTTCCATTACTAAAAGTTAAGCTACTACCGCCTCAGTCAGTCCTTGGATGGGTGACCCATGCACAAATAATAAGGGGCATTTTTATTTTCTAAAAGTAACTTTTTTCCTCACAGGACCTCATACTACCTACAAAACAAAAATCTTGATGATCCTTTCAGCCGTATGTGCTAAACGAACTCACAAAATTTTACACACGTGTTTGAAATGAAATGAAATATTTATTTAAATAGGTTATCACATTCAAACTTCATATAGTTCTGTCAATAACATAAATACACAGGTAAAATTAATAACCTCTCTTTTTTAGCGGCGTCGGTTAAAAGCACCTACTACGGTAACTTTTTTTTTATATATAATTATTTAAATGTATTTTAATGAATATTCATACGTCAACAATTTTAAACATTGTTCAAGAGCTAAATAGCCTACAGTCGAAAGTCATTTTGAAGAAAAAAATCAAATTCCCTCCTTTATAATATAAATAAGTAAGTAATTGTTCTGAATTCACCTTTATCCAGCATTCTTTAAGACAATTTAATATCGTTCATTTAATTACGTTTATAGAACTATACAGGGTTACTCGAATAAAATATATAGTCATATAATATGTGGTTCATAATACCTAATTAATAAAATATTCCGGGACATTGCACACAGCGCCATTTAGCCCCGCACTAAGCAAATGCTTGTGTCGTGGGTACTAAAAAACGGATATAATACTTATATACTTTTCTTTTACATACTTATTAATGCATACAAACGACCAGACTCAACACAAGTTTTTTTTTTAATTCATAAATACTTGGGTCAGTCGGGAATCGAACTCGCACCCCTAGATTAGAAGGCAGAGCCACTACTAACTAAGCTAACAAGGCAGTCATTGGAACATAGGAATGGTCTTTTTAATCACTTTGTTGACTAGATTACGTGATCACTTTGTTAAAATGGAAATCCTCGAATCACTTATTTAATATCTCATTTTGGTTACTTTCAGTCTCGAACCACCGAGATACAGGCCGAGGCCAAGTTCGGGGTTCACAAGAAACACACATTAACATTGTATGAGTACCTAACTAATGAATAAGCGAGTGTGGCTCAGCGGTTCCAGTGTCTGCTTTTCATCCACACGCACCCTGGTTCGAATCCGGCCCTACACCAATGACTTGTATTTTCAAGTTATCTGTGGATTTGCACTCACTTAGCGGTGAAGGAAAACATTGTGAGGAAACCGACATGTTTGAGGACCACAATATCCGAGGGCATGTTTAGAATCCGTGGAGGGACCTGGGCGCCCACTACGATGTATCTGCCCAAGAGAACTCCCCTAACAAATTAATTCTGCGGGGGAGTCACGACTCTCAGTCATGAGTAATATACGACACGAAGAGAGATAGAATGAGAATACTCTCAAAAATAATTCATTAAGCACACATAACCATGTATAATTGCTTTTAAAAAGCACACCGTAAAAAAGAAGATGGCTGCTTAAATTTATGACTTATTTACGCTTATTAGTGGCAGTCGTAATAAGGTAATTATACGCTATTACCTATAATTAGTGTTCATAGCTAGGCCCCGTGAAAATACTAACTACATATTTTACTTATAAACCTGATTATTGGATGTCTGTGGCTTTGCTTGCGTTGTTTCGAGAGAATAAGTTTGTCAATAACCTATACTATCATCATACTGAGATACTCACAATCACGATAATCCGTCGCTCAATTGTGGCTTGAAAGTAGGAAAATAGATTAACAAACAAACAAATACACTCCCAGTTTTATAATAATAGTATGTAGTCTATTATACGCACATATTTTGGTAACTAGATTAAAATGTTTGAAGAATTTTACTAAAACCATAAAATGTTTTAAAAATGATTTATCAAGATTTTCTAATTTGTGCAGCATAATTTGTGTTATCTAAAAAAAGTTTAGGTATATACATATACTTTGGTATGTGTACTATAAATCCATAACAGAACCCGTTTCAGTAGTTTTCAGATCTTTATTTTTACTTGACCAGTGATTTTTTTCTTTCTCACATTGAATATCACTCATAAAGACAATGATTTTGCTTTGTTTAACAGTAGTTATTAAGTTTCTACTGTCGTTGATAATTTTATCAAATATAAAACAAAACTGCTTTATAGTAAGTCTTTTATATATGTGATAAACTCTAACGTCAAGAGTTTTCAATAAGTTAAAATAAGCAGGCTAAGTAACAGCCAACCAATTCACTTATACCTACTTAACTTCGGTAATCACGTAAGATTTCCGTCCGCCGCGCCACGGGCGTTTCTTTAAAATATTAATTTCCAATGTTATGCCCAAATTGAGATGTATCCTTAGGCCTTATAATATAAAATTTTTGCTATATCACACTTTTACTCGTTTAACCGACTTTCAAACGAGGAGGGTTATAATTTTGATCTATTTTAGTGCTAAACTAGTAAGTACAATAAATAAATTGGTATTTTAGGTTTCGTAACCCCATAATCTATACATATAATAATAAAGCTGAAGAGATTCGAAAGTTTTAACATAGAAGATATTGGAAAAAATATATTTGGATATACTTTAAATCGATAATTAAACACGTTTCTGCCGTTATTTTTTATGTGTATCTGTGTCTCTATTTATTTGTTTATTTAAACGTTCATCACGCAAAAAACGGCTGAATTGATCTTAATAATTTTAATATGTAGGTAGAATGAGATCCTGGGAGTAACATTAACTTTTTATTACGAAATAATGCGAGCGAAGCCGCGTGCGTCCACTAGTAACAGACTATTTTCTTGGGTAAATATCCACGCTCCTGGTAAATAAATATATTACTTATTACTACGGGCGCTTCGGTACTTAAGCAAAATAGAAAAGATAGATAGATAAATAGATAATTACTTTATTCAAACACCACATATAAAAACATAGAAATTAAAGCTAGCGTGTCAATTGGCGGCCTTGTCGCTAAGAGCGATCTCTTCCAAGCAACCAATCTGGCAGGGAAGAAAAAGCAGTCGGTTTAACTTCTCATGAGCTCGGTTTAACTTCTCAAATCACGATATTTCCAGAACTTTCCATATACTGGTAAGCGATTAATTATAATAATATTTACGTAAGTATACAAATTGACTCGCCTGTAGGTATGAATTATGCGTTCTAAAAGTGTCGAGAGAACCATGCCGTTTAATATAACGACATCTTGGCTTCTTATTGTTATCATCATTATACTTGGCTGGTCGTGTTTTTCATAAAAAAGAAAAAAACTTTTAGAAGACTTGATAACCTCCTTTTTTTGAAGTTGGTTAAAAAATGATAAAAAACATCATACCATTCTTTATATTCGTATATATGAAAGCAAAACTGTGTGTCGGTTTATTTGTTTTTTTACATAACAAAGGAAATTTTAAGTTTGGACGTTATTTTTAGTAATTTATAGGTATCTATAGATACATACCTACAATAAAGCTGGAGAGGGTCGAAAGTCTGAACATTGAAGATATTTAAAGAAAATGGTTGGAAATACTTCCAATTGATAGCAGAACACTTTCCAGCAATGTCTAGAAATTTAGTCTGTTTATCTGTGTCTCTGTTTGTCAATAAACATATTTAAATGCTCATACTGAAAAAGGCTGAACGGATCATCATGAGTTTTGGTAGGTAGTATGAGGTCTTAGAAGTGTCATAGGTGGTCATAGGCTTGCTTTTTATACTGAAATAATGTGAGCGAAGCCGCGGGCGTTCACTAGCAATCAATAATTTAAGTATCAAAGGTGACATAGATTTATTTATTTCAAAAATAACACGGGTGAAACCACAGACAAGTCACTAGTTAATAAAATTGCATTGGCAATAATTCAAAGGAAAAAAGTTTAGGTTCTTTTCTGACAGATCGTTTTTGCGGTAAATTGAGAAGAAGTAGGTACTATCCTAAAATGAATTTGAATTTCGATCGAACGAATACTTTTCTACGAAATCGGATGTTTTATAGAAAATTCATTCTTTTGCATTCTGTATTAAAATTTTTGTTTTGTTTTCTTTAAAATGGGGCTGGATGAGAAAACGTTTTTGATTTAAAAACATTCGAATACGCAGAAATATATTCTTTAGCTTTTACAGATATGTATTAATAAAAATCGAATAAGTAATGTAAAATTTATGGACATATAACAAATATGTACTATAAATTATCTTTGAGTTACGCTTAATCATGAAATAGCATAATAAGAATCTATATTCATAGGTAAAAATTAAATAAATAAGGTAAATAACTTTTCGCGTTTAGTTATAATTTGCATTTCTATAACTAGGTATTTTTGATTGATTTTGTACGCTTGAAAAGTATTAAAACCTTAGAGCATGTTTATTTAAATTTCTGTCCCTGAAAGTTGTTTTTATTTGACTTATTAATTTCGTAACTTATTAATATTGTAAAATATTATGTATGTAATAAAAAAAAAAAACTATCTCTAAGTCAAATTCCAACTAAATCAGTTCTTATATTAATATAAGTGATAGATTTTAGAAAACCATAGGTAGGTACATTAACTCTGCTCCCAGCATGAAGGTTTCAATTCAAAAAGTTTGTTTACAAAATATTTACGCTCTAAGCCGATTACAGAATTTTTTTCTTCGTGACTGATCACGAAGAAAAAAGTTTTAGACGTTACATTTCACCTGATAATCAATTTGCCGCCAAAACTGTAAAAAGGAACAACACTAAATAAGAACTCTTTGCAAAATATTGCCACAAAAAAGTTTGTACTAAAAAAAGTTTAAAAGCCCGACAAGTTTACAATTTGCCGGTGGAAATGGGGTAATTTTAAATATTCCTGCTTGTCATTGTTGATTTTGGACGGTAAAATCGTGTTTGCTCGAATTTCTAAAGAAACCACACTCGTTTACAAATCCGATTCATTAGGGCATTGCGGAACGTATTAGGCATCCGTGACTAAATTATTTAACTGTATTATTTGTTATATGATAATAGACTTTGTTAATAGTAAGTTAGGGTTGGGTTTTGAATGGTAATGGGTAGTGGAAGTGGTCAAAATAGCAGGTAAATAGTGATGGGTATCTATCGTCTTTTGTGATTTGTACGTTGAAAATGAACACATATTGTTGATAGTGGTATAAATTTGAATTTTGACATGTAGGTATGTATATGTATATACAAACAAATTAAATGATTTTGGTATATACATATAATATGTGTATTGTAGACCTATGTATTTCAGTAACATAGCTTAGTGACTTACAAGCAGTTTATTATATTGAGAATTTGTTCCGAACAAGCGGATGACAACAATATTACACACTCATGGTAAGATGCTTAAGGAAAAAGGAAGAGAGGCTACAAATTTTAAAACTGTTTTGTGTTATTTTACCATCGTAAAATATTACTGTTATCCACATCAAAATTTATAATTTTACTATTCAAATAAACACAGTATACCAACAGTCGATAAAAACTTCCACCTTTTCCAGACTATCGACAAATAAAATCCCTCTCCCATCCCTACCACTCCTACAGCGTTACAAATCGCGCCAAAATATTGACGTTCGTTTTGACAGATCGCGGAACTGTCACCGCACGTCACCTGGCCATAGACAATTGGCCTTTTTCTCACTTAATAGGTTGTTTACAGCGTCGCGAATGTACAACGTATGACGCCTCTTTTGTGAAGGAAGGAGAATTTATTCAGGTGTTTTGGAGTATTGTCCCTTTGTGCTATTTTGTTCTATTGTTGTGTTGGTCTACTGGTTTTGGATGTTACGCGTGCCACGGTCAAAGTAATCAATGGTAATGGCTTTTTGTCTCGTTTCAAGATGGTTCATTTGTACTGAAGCTAAATGTCTTACTTTAACTTTGACCATAATATGTTTACGATTTTGATACATGTTAATATTTTTATTCAGAATATGACCTTTTATATCAATTTTAATTATTTCTATTATTAATTTTGTTCTCTTTATTGTAATTATTATATCATTATTTATTAATTAATATAATTGGCTCACGCCTTTTTAATTAAATTGTAAATAAAGAAATTAAAATTATGACCGAATGGATTTAACCAGAAAACCTAGCCTAAGTACTAAAAAAATCTGAAGCTACCAGATAATTTAGTATTTTAAACTGGTACAAAATTTCATGATTTAGCGCTTTCTAGAGCAAATATAGTGCACTTTTGTTTTTTTTATAAATAAATATTTCAGGACGTATCACACAGCGCCATCTTTCCTCAAGTTAAATGTTTTCAATATCGTAGTATTGTCTTACTTATTTATATTTGCTTTGCATTTAGTACTTTTTCAATAATTAAAATACATATTGTAACTCACTTTCTCTCTCGCCGTCGGCACATTTAATATTTTAAAAAATCACAAATATTTCGTTCCGTCATGGACTTTCATATGAAACTTAAAAAAACATATCTTTAGGCGTTAATTATGTATTCAAATGGTTATAGTTTCAACACGATCTTGAATTACTTGAAATTTTAATAAATTTGTGCTAAAATTTGTAAGATGTAAGCCAAAATAAAGTGTAGCTAAATTTTGTTTTGGAGTTTTATGATACGGATATTGTATCGTTTAAAAATAAAAAAAGCTGTATTTTTAGTGGATAACTGTAATTAATTATTATTAGGGCATGTTTTTATTAAAGGATTCTTTATGGAAAGCATATATTATACCTTCATAAAATATTGATATCTAAACAACTGTTCGGCTATAATACATCTATACTTATAATATTATAAAACTGAAGAGTTTGTTTGTTTGTTTGTTTGAACGCGCTAATCTCAGGAACTACTGGTGCGAATTGAAAAAATATTTTTGTGTTGTATAGACCATTTATCGAGAAAGGCTTTAGGCTATATAACATCACGCTGCAACTAATAGGAGCGAAGTAACAATGGAAAATGTGGAAAAAACGGGGAAAATTATTCATCTTTGAGGGCTTCCGTTGCGTGCGCTGCGAAAACGGTTCAAATAGTGGGTAACAGATATAATTTATAAAGCTGTAGAGGTTGTTTGCAAAAATAATATGATGCCCAAAATAACTATTCCACGCGGACACAGCTAGTATTATAAATAGAAAATAGTATCTAAGTATATTATTCTTGTCTTACTCACTCAGTATAGAAATATTTGGGAAATATAATTTTAAACAGAGAACCCATGGGAAATATAATTTAAAAAAATGATACCCAATTTTCAGCAAAATGAAATGTAAGATTTTATACCATTTGTTTTTATACTGATTCCTAGTATTCATAAATAAATAAATAAATATTCCGGGACATTGCACACAGCGCCATCTAGCCCCACACTAAGCAAACGCTTGTGTCGTGGGTACTAGATAACGGATATAATACTTATATACTTTTCTTTTGCAAATACATACTTATTAAGCATACAAACGACCAGACTGAACACAATTATAAATTTAACAAGCTATTATTATTATTATTATTTTTTTCATGTTAACAAACGTTTGAAATAACGATAGTAGATAATAAATACGTCAAAAAGAACCTCATAGGATACATTAACGAATCAATCGATCACCCGAACATAAAATGGCAAAGAAAAATATTTTTTACGTCAATTTCTCATACGTTTTGTCGTAAAATTAGTATACAGGGTTATTTGGTTACTAATGAGCGAAAATTTAAATAAATATTTTTTAATGAATCTAAATATGTACTCGTTGCTGATCGAAAATCTTTTTTAAATAATAGGTACTAGGTATTTGTATTTTTCTTATACTATTTTTGTAAGATAAGATAAGATAAGATATATTATGTCTTTAATGCACACCAAATCAGTTACATAATAAAAAGAAATTTAAAAACTAATTTAATGCACATTGGGCGGCCTCGATTTGTATGTTCTCGATTTATATTTTTTTTTTTAAATTTATTTTTATTGGACGTGTAAATAGGCTTTACGAAATTAAATGAATATGTATATAATGACTTATAATTATCATTTGCATAGGATCACGAATCAATATCCAAATTAAATTAAATATAAATAGTCAAAAATATGTTTGATTCAAAAAAGATTGCTACATTTAATGTTTTATTCTATCTTCTTCTTCTTCTTATCGAATGAGAGAGGCCAACTCTGGTGTCGAGACTTTAACGAGCCGCCTTACGGGCCACTGACATGGTTTAACGACTGCTGTACTAGACAAACAGCCGGGATCTATAATTTAACGTGTCATCCGACCCACGAAAGCGCCAAAAATGGAATGGCACTTATTGGTCACCCATCCAAAGACTGATCGCGTCGACCATTTCTTTAATACAGTATATTAAGCATTTGATTATCAGATCATTTTATGTGACTACTGGGCAAGAAACATAATAATACTGTTTTTTTATTATTATTTTAACGTGGGAAAGGTTTACGTTTGACCACAGCCTGCTAAGCATTGCTACAACCTAGAGTGTAACACGCTTACCTAGAAGATTATTAACTCTAAAACTGAAATCTAAATATCTAAAACTCAAAGGTGACTGACTGACTGATATACCTAGTGATCTATCAACGCACAGCCCAAACCACTGGACGGATTGGGCTGAAATTTGGAATGAAGGTAGATGTTATGACGTAGGCATCCGCTAAAAAAGGATTTTTGGAAATGCCACTTTTAAAGGGGTGAAATAGGGAATGCAAGTTTTACTTCTTAATGCGAGCGAAGCTACGAGCACCCACTAGTAATTAATGAAACTGGCTCACAAACGAGGCTGCTAAAACACTCCATTAGGTATTTGTCTACAGTTTTTCTATTTTAGTGCTAGCTCTGTATAACATCGTTTACTATGGCCACGTGAAATAATAAAAGTAATCGAAATTCGTAATAAAATTACACAGGCTTCGATACTGTATGTTTATGAGGTTGGGCAAACGCGGCGTTTTTATTTGCGACAGCGGCGGATATATATAAAAAATTCTTAAAAATTTTCAAGGTCTGAAATTTTATTAAACTTCTGGATTTACCGCATAATATGCTTACATCATAATTAATTACTGATGTGTAATAATAATTCATGTATTACTTTATTGAATTGATTGATCTACTTTAACAATAAAACGCTATACTAGTGGGTGCTCGCGGCTTCGCTCGCATTAAGAAGTAAAACTTGCATACCCTATTTCACAACTTAAAAAGTGGTATTTCCAAAAATCCTTTCTTAGCGGATGCCTACGTCATAACATCTACCTGCATGCTAAATTTCAGCCCAATCCGTCCAGTGGTTTGGGCTGTGCGTTGATAGATCACTATATCAGTCAGTGAGACAGTCAGTCACCTTTGAGTTTAATAGATTTAGATGTATTTTTATCTTGTAAATACATGTTAAGTATCCTGAATTATATAACCTCACGCGCATGCGAGATATAGGCACATGTCATATAAAGCTTTATGAATATAGCTTGCTGGTTTAAAAAGGAGTTTAGTCAACTTGACGGACTTTACAAAAGCAGTTAACGTGCGCTTCGATAAGGCTTACTAAAATTTGCTTAACATTATTTGATTCAATTTCTGGAATACCTAATAGGTGCCTACTATTAAACAATTTAAGTATGTATATTCCATAAATGGTGGTGTGTGAAATATTCCGTGTTTTTTTTTTTTTTAGGGAAAATGTCATTCTCGCATAGCTTCCTCAAATACTAGCTCATTTCCCGCGCATTTCTCCACCGCAGTGCGTAACCTCCTCCGTCCACGTTATCGCCACTAGCAACTCCGAGCGCCGTAAAACGAATTAAAATATGGCCACACCATCGCCGGCAAACCAAAACAGTTTAATTGCAAAACCGGGGACCACACACGCAGCTCATTATATCCTGTTCATAACAACCATTATATCCAGGGCTTATAATTTCGCGCGCTTGCCTCGGACGAGAAAAAAAAAACAATATTAAAACATAACCTTCGGTTATTAATGTGTCAACAACTCAATTTATGGCGGGAAACACGGCAACGCCCTCGCGCGGTTACAAACGACCAATGAATTCCAGTCTGTTCTCTTTCAAAACTACTGTGAAACCTATACCTATCTCATTCTTGCACTAACACGACCAATCTAACAAGATCTCTACGTCTCGTTAAGCTCTAAATATTTTATGGAGAGTTGAGGGGTCTGGTTAATTTGGACAGTGTTATCGTAATAAGTATTAAGCCAGGGATGACATTATTAATTTATGCGAAGCCATAGAGTCGTGCTTTATTTTTTTAATCAGAACGTTGTCGTGATTACACACGTATTAAGGTTTTGTACGTGAGCGCGAATTGCGCGTTCGAATTTTGAATTGCAGTTTTTTTTAATTGATTTGAGTAATGGTAGTAATGTCGTGATTTTAACGCTTTAGAAAGGCTTTCTAAGGATTGAATGTGGATTGTTTGATTTGATCTAAATCTAAAAAAGGGGTTTGAATATATTTGAATGCTATTGATTTGTGATTTCATTGTTCGATATTATTTTAATGTTTTTTTACAAATCTTAATATTTTTTTAATTATCGAAAATGGTCCAAAAATTTACTTTTGATGATAATAAAGTGTCATTTTGTAACAAAGTAAAGCTTACAATATCATATTTTTCCGAGAGTAAAATATAAATTTAACTCACTATACCACAATAGTAAGTAAGAGTTTGTATAAGTGGCCACCTCTAGCGTTGCAAGTTCTTCAACAATCTGAGGGTCCTCTGAAATGCCTTTGCAAAATATAACGCGCTAGGTACCTATTTGTCCCACACACGGAAGTGCCCAACTGAAATGCTTCTTATCAAATAAAAAGTTTTTAACGTACTGCTTTTTTGTTTTTTTTTGTTTTTAACGTGCTGATCATCATCATCATCCACAGCCCTTGGAATCCCACTGCTGGGCATAGGCCTCCCTTTGTATGTGCCATTTGCGTCGATCTTGTGCAGATGATATATACTTATTACCTACTAGTGGACGCCCGCGGCTTCGCTCGCATTATTTCGGAATAAAAGTAGCCTATGCCACTCCTAAGACCCCATACTGTCTACATACCAAAAATCATGATGATCCGTTCAGCCGTTTTTGCTTGATTAATAGATAACCAGAGACAGATAAACAGACAAAAATTCTAATAACTTCAGAAACGTGTTTTGTTAGCGATTTAAAGTAAACACTAACATATTTTTTCTAATATGTTCTATGTACAGATTTTTTATTCAGCTTTATTATATGTAAAGATTTATGTAGGTATGGGTACTTATACGGATGACATTACAAAGATGAAAGAAGTAAATTAATATGAAAGATTGATTAATAGATAAGGTCTACGGCGTAGAGGTTCGTAGACGCTACGCTTGCTACGCGGTGGCCAGTGTGTCCATGGTAACTTTAAAATTATTTTTATCTATTCCCCTCGAGCTATAATTTATCGGTCTTCAATTCGAGAGTGAATCGGTTTCTTCTAGGCAAGCGCGCTAGATTGTAGATTACAACGTCGCTTAACATAAGTGTACTTTTATGTACCTATATTGATGAATAAATGAAATAAAACATCAGACGAGTTGTAGTCAAGCGTGAGCCTATCTAGTTAAAAAATCATTTTATATTTTTTATGCCACTGGATACACCCCATGCTTTTCTAAAAGTTGTTTGATATGATATTGCAGTTTGCTTTGTATGCTAAAATTTGATAATGAGACATAAAAAAAGTATCGCAAGTACAGTGTTTTGAATATTTAATTGATTTGGTGATTACATTAATTTGACAGATTTTATAAAATATACATTTTATAAAATGTATATTAGGTACTGCATCATAAATTATAACAGAATCTGGAATTTTACTAACAGTTTATGTGTTGCTTTGTATCCGGCGGAGAAAAGTCCAATTTTAAATTATAATCCCAAAAAAAATTTCGGTTCCATTTTTTTCTCCCAAAAAACAATTTCAAAATCGTGACGTCTCTACATTAATAACCCATATGGTCCCGTTTTTTTCTTTTTTCAAACCCCAATCTGCCGACTTTAAGAACCTAAATCACCATAGACACCGCCCTCTATAATTACGGTAACAAAAACAATATTTTCGTCGGCCATCTTGGATTCGAATTTTGAACGTGTTCAAAAAAGCCGGCGCGGCTAAAAACTTAATTTTCGGTGGTCGTTAGTGTGAATGCATTTTTGGGGACGTGTTCTGCAGTACACTAGATATCAACAAATCAAGCGCTCTAAATATTAGACCATAAACTATCAGACGAGTTGAGACCAAGTGTATTTACCTATGTCCATTATGAAAGAAATTATAGGTTTACAAAATTTATAAATATATATAAGGAAAAGGTGACTGACTGACTGATGCAGTGATCTATCAACGCATAATCCATACTACTGGACGGATCGAGCTGAAATTTGGCATGCAAGTAGATATTATGACCTAGGCATTCGCTAAGAAAGGATGTTTGGAAATGCCACTTTTTAAGAGGTGAAATAGGGGATGCAAGTTTTACTTCTTAATGCGAGCGAAGCAGCAAGCACCCACTAGTAAACTATAAAATAAAATATTTAATATAAAATAATCTTATTGGTGTGATTACATAACAAAAAACTAGCAAATATAACGAAAATAGCATGATTATATTACTATTTGATCTTTTTCTAGCAAAATCACATGTATACCTCAGCTAGTGGAGATAATTGCATCGCATGCCGACACGATCAGCCCTTGGATGAGTGGACAAAAAGTGGCATTCCATTTAGGCGCTTTCGTGGATCGGATAACACGCTAAACTGTAGGGCACATGTAAAGTCATGTGTAAACAACTTAGGAGCCTTGGTGGTTTGAAAACTCTGACACCAGAGTTGGCCACTCTTATACAAATTTACTTTATGTGCTACTAGGTAAAAGTCAAATAGCACTAATTTCTTTGAGTGAGTTATAAAAAAGTTTAAAATTTTAGGTACTGACTATTTTTCCACAGTACTGGTTCGCCACGGTAATCATAAGATGATTCTAAATTCAAACGTAACTCTCGGCCATATTATATCTTTCTCGGAGTCATTATACATATTGAGTGCGTGCTCTTAAGTATATTTTGGAGTACTCTAAGTAGGAACAAGTCATAGAGTAGAATAATACTGTTTTTTTGGGTTCCTTACTTTGAATGTTATTTTGTGTAGCACGCTGGGGAGGAGGGCTATACTCAGCAGTGAGTTCTTCTTCGTATCGAATGAGAGTGGCCAACTCTGTTGTCGAGAGTTTATAAAGCCGCCCTAAAGGCCTCTGACATAGCTTTATGACTGCCGTACTAGACAAACAGCGGGGACCTATAATTTAACGTGTCATCCGACCCACGGAAGCACCCAGAATGGAATGCCACTTTTCGGTCACCCATCCAAGGACTGACCGCGTCGACCTTTGCTTAACATTGGTAATCGAATCATCGCAGTAAGTTGACACAGGCTGATATGATGATAATCATGTATAGGTATATATGTATTTATAACTAGTTAATGACTATTTCGCTCGCGTCGCCTCAATGGTCGCAAAAAGGAACCTTTTTTTTTTTTTTTTTTTTTTTTTACAAGAAATGGGTTTGCACTTGACCGTAATTCGCCTGATGGTAAGCAATCATTACGGTCTAGGATGGACCTAAGTTACTTTTGGGATCCTATGCAACAAATCAACAATAAAGCACTAGATTTTATTTTGATGCAGCCGTAGATAAGCTAGCAAAAGTATTCACAAATTACAAATTACGTACCAATGATAAGCAACTGCCGATGCGGTCTGTCGTTGCATGGGCGAACAAAAAATAGTATTTTATTTAGGCATTGATAACATACATTTGATAATTATCGGTTCCAGCGGTTTGTTATAGTACGGCTTTCGTTAAACCGAGTCAGATGTCTAAAGGGCGATTGAAATCTCTCGGCACCAGAGTTGGCCACTCTCACACGATATGCATGGTATATGATATATTATATTAACATTATGTATTTAAAAAAAGACAAAATATCACAACAAAATGGCGACATAATCATAAATAAATAACAATCGAGCAACACTTAAATCGTCGATGACAACTGGCCACAATACGAAGAAATATTTCCCTTAAGGCGAGGCATTTTCGCGCGAACTACGATTTTAGGAGGTGAGGTGTGGGGGGCCGCCCGCGCGTCTCACTCCGCGCGCTGTCCATTTCTCGTAACGTTAGCACTACGCCACAGTATAAATATTTCAGCTGTTATACTATGATCAACTTCTATTAATGTAAAATGTTATTTTTGTCAGTTTTAAATAAGGTAAGTAATAATTTATTACTTTATATCTATAAATATAAAACAAAGCGTGTTTGTTGTTTGAAAAAAATACATAGGTTATATTAATAAAATTGCCGTGACTTTGTATATTCGCTGCTTAGATAACATGCAAAAAAAAATATCACCACATTTATTACGTTTATTATCGTATACATTCTGTTTGGATATTCTGCATGGATCTGTTTTTAGGGTTCCGTACCCAAAGGGTAAAAAACGGGACACTATTACTAAGACTTCGCTGTATGTCTGTCTGTCTGTCCGTCCGTATGTCACCAGGCTGTATCTTATAAACCGTGATAGTTAGACAGTTTTTTTTTAGAAGATGTATTTCTGTTGCCGCAATTATTTTATTTATTTTGAACACATACAGTCGTAACAACAAATAACAACAAATATAAATTACCATAATTATTACGTTTATGATTGTATAAATTCAGCTTGGTTCTGTTTTGTGTATCATGTGACAAACTAATGATGTTATAATATTATACTCACTCATTATTGATATTATTTTGAGATAATTTATCATAACATTCTGCAAGTCATTCTTTATCAGCTGTAGAGTTTATAGTCAATAGTAAATAATATAAAAAATAGATAGATCGGCCTATTTTATGGTATTATTGTTTAGTACATGATCCACTTACCCATCTGACGTTGAAGTATTGAAATTCACAGGTTGCAATTCTACTAATGGACTGGTAGTATTAGATACTCGAGACTGCTTTTTCGACCTAAATTAATTAATTATAGAGTACTCGTACATAGGTACATACTTTTGGTCATACTGATATAATTTAGTCTGTGGCAAGTAATGACGAAAATTTACGAAATCAACTAAAATTATAGAAAATTCTCATATACCTGAGGAGAAACATAAAGAATAAAAAAATTGGGCCACTTTTAGAAATATTGTTGCGTGCTTAGTAATTTTACTTTAAAAAAAAGAGTAAACTTCATAATTTTACTATAAAAGGGAGTAATTTACATACCGTTTCTTATAGTTCTCTTTCCCTGTCCTTTTTTTTGATATTAACACTGATTTCTTCCTAACTTTATTTTTTTTATTAGCCATTTTCAATTATTACACTGTGGCAAGAATGTAAGAACGGGCGGAGAAAATTTGGCACAGGTCTAACGTTGGCAAGCGCCCGATTGCGACTGACGGGGTAGCGGGCGGCGCGGCGTCTTGTCAAACTGCTGGGAAATATTCAAGTTTTGGGATTAATAATTAACTCAAAATTATAGGACTTTAGTTGAAACCCAAAATTTTAGCAGGTTCTCTGTAGTATTTAAAGAGAAAAATTTCTATATAAAAATGATGTGTAAAGTCAGAAATTTTATTAATAAGATATTCGATTTAGACTTTTACATTAAGCTGTCTTTGGAATTTTTTATGATCGAGTAAAGTATACCCTATCGTGTAACAAATTAGCACATTCCTCAGACAATATCCTTAAGTATATTGTATATTTTTTGCAAGACCGATATCAAGGAGTAAATACCTAAAAAATTTGATATAGTAAAACGTTTTTTCCGCTTTTTCACTGGTGACTCGCCTTAATTTATTCCCGATAATATAAAAAATAAACCTCCGGCATAAACAACATAGAGCCCAAAATTACGACCAGATTAATACATTTATTATATCGCCATCTCTCTCTAACGCGTACGTTTATCTTTCTCTGCGGTCATTTCAAAAATGGAACACCGCGTGAACGCATGAAATTAGTCCCGCTTTTTCATCTCCCGCCGCGTTTGAATTTGGAATCTTTTTTTATTTTTTTAATCGACCCCGAAGGCCGTTGGGAGCCGCCATGTTGCTTTTTTTAATTATCTCTTATTAATGTAGGGTTTAAAAAACTGAGCCACTTTTCGGTAGTGTCATTTGGTTATATGGCGATTTTATCAGTCGCCTTCGTATTTTATAAGTTCTCGGACTTAAGTGTTGAATGTGCTTTCATAATTTATATTCTGAGTGCAGTAGCCTGAACGAAGTTTCATACAAAGTGTTGAATATTCAAGCTTCAGAGCTAAAATAGTGGATTAATTTAATCATTTAACCCTGAAATTTAAATTAACCTAGAAATAACTCAGCTTGTGTCTATTAAATAGCTGCTGAACTTTTGTAGTTTACATACATACATATGTAAAAAACTGTAAGTATGAAAGTCAGTTCATGTTATTATTATTATCTCTTATCTCATCTATACAGAATCACGGGTCACCCGGTATTTTTAAGGCATTAGTGGGGCCGTAGCCAACACTGAGAGGCCTTTTACAATAAAATACTTAAATTTAAGTATTATTATTAAGAGCCTGTATTGTCCCATTGTTGGGCAAATGCCTCCCTACCCTCTTTCCAGTTTATCACTTTATGTGATAACAACAAATCCATATTATTCCATATCATTCCGCGACACAGGGAATCCTACAGAGGCAGCCAGGGAGCATGTAATTAAAAAAAATTAGAATAAGACAATGAAATTGTGAAATTGTAATAATTGGCATTATTATTTGAATCAATAAATTATTATTATTATTATTATATTTATTTCTCTTCACAGATTCTCGGGACTTACGCACAGTGGGGCCGTAGCCAACACTTTTACAATATTATACTTAAAATTAAGTAAAAATTACAGTAGAGGATGTTAGGTATATAAACTAACTATTGCAGACATGGTATTAATGTTACAGGTATTGTGTTGAGTTGTTCATTGACTTAATTAAACTGGTCTATTGTACGAGGAACGGCACCCGCCAGTTATGCCTCATTCATAAAAATTATAGCGGGTGATGACTTGCCACTCACTAAATGGGCCCTCCACAAAAGGCAGCCTAAGATGACGCCGGAAGGACAACATTGGTGTGAGTGGCTTAGGGTGTCGAGAGGTGTGCTGCGCGTTCTCTGAGCGGTACTAGCGGCGTTATGCTCTTTAACACTTCCACCCTGGAGCTTAGGTACTTAGCTCTTGCGTCTTCCACTCCCGGACGGCCAATCAAGGCAAACCGGGAGGCAGGAGGTCTCATTTAGCCCCCAGGGAATCGGGGTCCGCGGTGACACCATTATTATTATTATTATGTAGTAGGCTATCACATGTGTATTTGGCTGAAAACCCGCAGTTTGAGGTCAAATTCATCCCTCAATGTTTTAGAGTTCAATTTATCTTACTCTTACTATACAATAGGTATATATATTTTTTAAATTGGGTTGAATTACTAACTACATCGCTACATAGTACATAGTAATAAGTCACTAAGTGTCTTCCCGCGTCAGTCTGTATGTATGTACCTAAGCTCAGATTTTGATGCAGTTTTTTTAATAGATAGAATGATTCACGAGGTATGTTTGTGAGTATAATAACGCGTGCGAAGCCGCGGACAAAAGCTAGCTAACAATAAATTGAAGTTGAAGGTGTTACATACAAAAATATTGTATGAAACTACAGTCGGTTAACTGCTTCTTAAGACCATCTCGTTAGTGGAAAGTGCGGTGTTTTTCAATTGGCTTTAATTTGGTCACCCTATTATTTTTAATAACTTGCATTTTGTCGAATTCTTGGCGGTTAATTTGCGAAAAAAAGGGTGGAAGTATTTTTGACACTGAATTAAATTTAAGTAAAAGTGTAATGACCCGGGGTACTTATCGTTTTTGCAATTAATTCATTTTTTGCTATTTAACGCTTGATATAAAAGTGGGATGTTGTAAGTTTGACTTGTTTTTAATATTTTTTTCTCTTATTATAATGTTGCATGGTTGTTGCTTTATGTAATGTCTTTAAAGTGGAATAATCCAAACATACTTATACATACATGTCTGGCTTTATATATTGTTTTAACAAAAACTCGAATACCTAATACTGTTATATTAAGCTAAGGGTTGGCTTCCATAATAATTCTATCCCAAGCGGTTATACCGTCATCTCTGTAAATCATCACTTAAAAATAATATCAGAGAAAAGTTTATGATAATCAGTTAAATATAATTAAAAATATATGTGCTTCGAATTAATTAACACTTCCAAAACAAACAAAAATATCTCATCACATACCACAGTTACGAGTAAACCATAAAACTAAAATTAAAAACCCAAAATTCTCACTATTTTATCACCAAATGTTTAATGTACTACATTTCTACCTAATTTTCTAATTACTAAATCAATTAAAAATCTATAAAGATCGTACATAAAATGCGAAAACACACCTGTGCTATAAATAAAAAAAAAAGATACAAATCAAAGCAGGATATGCGTATTTTATGTTTTTAAAAGATGGTCGTTAAACAGCCATCTGCTTTTGGTAGAAAAATAATAGGAAACTTTGTTCCGGGACTTTTTACGTTGCTTTTAGTTATTTAAAGTGACCTGAATTAAAACGGAATCATAATGTATTTATTTTATTGTGTCACTATCAATGAAGATTTCTATCTATCTATCTATTTTTTACTTGTATAAGTATAAGTATGTATTTACATATGTATTTTTTGTGTTCTATACATATATGTATAGAAAACAAAAAAGCTAGTAGGTAAATATTATACTGCAGTTGATACAAACCAATGCAATATTACTGAAATGGAATGGAAGAGATCGCTCTTAGCTATAAGGCCGACAATAAAGACGCTAATTTTAATTTATATGTTTGTTTTATGTGTGGTGTTTAAATAAAGTATTTATCTATCAATATTTTCATCTAAATTCCCCAAAACACTTACCAATATATATACTTTACGTATATACATATACCTATCTTAAACACAAAATAAAGCTAGTATACATTAGGATACAGTTGAAAGCAATCTAAATATATAAAACCCAAGGTGACTGACTGACTGATATAGTGAATCTATTAACGCACAGACCAAACCACGGGACGGATTAGGCTGCAATTTGGAACGAAGGATTAGCTGTTATGACGTAGGCATCCGCTAAGAAAGGATTTTTGGAAATGCCACTTTTAAAGCAGTGAAATAGGAGATGCAAGTTTTAACTCTTAATGCGAGCGAAGCCGCAGGCACCCACTAGTATAAAATAAAGATAGTATACATGAGGACAAGGAACACCGGGGGCGGGCATTAGTGTGTGTTGTGGACACACCTGGTGCGTCCCATGGGAGACCATGCTTTCCCTGGACCCTTCGGAATGTAGTGAGCGGATTAAAATGAATTTTAGTTATTTTTAACGGACAGTGTTTTTAATTATAGAAATAAGCATGGCAAATTGAATATACTAGTTATAACTATGCTTAACAACATAAAAAAAAAAACATACTTTGAATCTTAAGAAAAGGCTCGAGATATAAGTAAATATATGTAATTGTATGTTTGAAGTTTATTTTATTGCGATATTTTATTAACGTTTCACTTTTTGCAGCTGTTTAAGCACGAAAAAAACACGAAAAAACTTACAGAATGCTCGATGCTGAACAAAATGATTTCCGTTTTTGTACAAGTACGGTTCTAAGTTCTGAAATTTTCATCATAAATCGCTATTTTGAATTGACTTACAAACTTACTACCATATAAATTCGACCGGAAAATTTCAATTGCCAATGTTATTTCACCAATTAGTAAATCTCTCTCTCTTTGAGTCGTATTTCCTCATGACTGAGGGTTGTGACTCCCTCGCAGAACTAATTCGTTAGGGGAGTCTCTTGGGCAGATACATTATGGTGGGCGCCCAGGTCCTTCCACGGAAGACACATGTCCTCGGATATTGTGGTCCTCAAACATGTCAGTTTCCTCACGATGTTTTCCTTCACCGTAAAGCGAGTACAAATCCACACATAACTTGAAAATACAAGTCATTGCGGATTCGAACCAGGGTGCATCTGGTTGAAAAGCAGACACTGGAACCGCTGAGCCACACTCGCTTTTGTTAATTAATTAGTAAATACATGTATGATTTTACCCACATTTGTTAAATATTATTTTAGCATACAGATATACAAAATACAGCCATTTACAAAATAATTATTTAGTAGGAGTAAATTATTAAATGATTTTTTTTAAATTTTATATCTCTAATATAGTCACCCTACCGCACCCCAAAATGGCGGAATCATATTTTATAATCTGTTGAACATTTTTCTTAATCTATTTTCCCTGTGGGGGTGTGTTAACGACTACAAATACAACATATATCTATTCATGTTTTTGTATAGATAATAGATAGATAGATAGATAGATTAACGCTTTATTGGACACACAAATAAAATAGAACACAACACAAACAAGAGAAAATTAAATATTGGACAATATACTCGTATATATTTGATGTTTTTCTATAGATGGATGTAGAAATTAAAAGGATTTTGTATCTTGTACCGTTGTTAATTCTCATTAGAATTAGACTAGTTTCTTCTTCTTATCGAATGAGAGCGGCCATCTCTGGTATCGAGTCAGTCGAGTCTAAGTTAAGGTATGAACGTTTCATTTAGACAACTTTGGTAACCACGAACGTATATTCAAACCAATAAAATTCCAAGAGTTTCAGTTGTACTAACAATCTCTCTTGCAGTCGTATTTTCTCATGACTGAGGGTCGTGACTCCCCCGCAGAATAATTCGTTAGGGGAGTTCTCTTGTGCAGATACATCGTAGTGGGCGCCCAGGTCCTTCCACGGAAGACACATGTCCTCGGATATTGTTGTCCCCAATCATGTCGGTTTGCTCACGATGTTTTCCTTCACCTTTAAACGACTGCAAATCCACACATAACTTGAAAATACAAGTCATTGGCGTAGGGCCGGATTTGAACCAGGGTGCTTCGGGATGGAAAGCAGCGCTGAAACCACCGAGCCACACTCGCTACGTAATAACATTAATAATTGATAATTTCTAGCGTACTAAATAGTCTAACTGCATTTACTAAGGTAGAGCAGTTAATATAATCACAGGGCTAATAGCTAGCATTTAGATAGGGTACCTAGTGCTGCTAGTTTTGTATAGTGTTTGTTAGTATTGTGACTATACGTTGAGGAAAACGTAGTATTTTAAGAAATATTACTATTATTATTAGAAGTATTTTCCAGTACGAATATACATAAATCTAAGTACCTTCTTCTTCTTATCAAATGAGTGTGGCCAACTCTGATGATGCGAGTTTATCAAGCCGCCCCATGGCCCTCTGACATGGCTTAACAACTGCCGTACTAGACAAACACAATCTAAGTACATACCTACTAACTGTATTTATTCAGGCATAATAAAATAATTTGTATTAATATTGATAAAAAAGTGAATTATGGGTTATCTCTCTTGAGTCGTATTCCTCATGACTGAGGGTCGTGACTCCCCCGCAGAATTAATCTGCTAGGGGTATTATGGGTTATACCTACGCCCAAATTCCTTCATAAACAGCGTTCATGTAAATAGTGTTCATGTTTGGTCGCTTCCGTAGATCGGATGACACGTTAATTTGTAGGTACTGGCTGTTGTCATATTACGGTAGTCGTTAAACCATTTCAGAGGCCCTTAGGGAGGCTTGATAAACTCTCGACACCAGAGTTGGCCACTCTCATTCGATAAGATGAAAAAGACTGTCAACAAGTCAGACCCTTGATGTGACCAATAAGTGATGTCTAAGTAGTGTACTATGGGCGCTTCCGCGGCTCGGATGATATGTTAAAAAGTAGGTTTCTACAATAGGCTGTTAGAATAAAAAGTTGTTAGAAATGACAGCATTCCTATTTACCAATAAATACTAATTGTATTTATCCGTCTTTTCCAAAACCTAGATATTACAGGCATCCTACAAAACCTAGCAGTAATTCTGTTTGTATGCATGAATTCGATAATTGGATAATATGTGATATTGTACCGTTTGTGTATCATTTGCTGAATCAGAAACTATGTGGTGAATGTTTTATGAATTGAATTGTTGATGTTTTGTTTGATGTCGCTGAAAGCTTTCATACTGAAATAATTTATTTCTATTTGTACATTTAAAAACTAAGGAGTAACAATATTTTTGGTGTGCCTTAAAATACATATTACAGATAATTGAATTATGTATCTTTTCACATTAGTGTTGTTTTTGATTATTATTTATTAATTGTTGTTGACTTCTTCCTGTTTTGAAGGGCACGGTTTTCTTTAATTATCTAGGTAACTAGCAAAATATAAACACCATTACATTATTCTGTTAAATTTATTTATTTAATATTATTAATTAAAACCACCAGTTTTGGTTTAAACAATTAATTATACTTATTTATATTTGTAAAATAGAAGAATTTTAGCGATTCAGGTGTAATTATTTTAAAAATGTACCATATTGTTCGTCTTTATTTAATTTTATATGTAATGTTAATATAATAATAATTTTATACTACTCTTCTTATCGAATGGGAGTGGCCAACATATGAGTCGAGATATTTCATAGTACTAAGCTCGCAACACCAGAGATAGCCACTCTCATACGTAAGTTAACTTCAGTACATATAAACATAGCTTGTAGTAGTGTGCGTGTACTACTGCAATCGCGGGCAGGATGAGCTATTTCTGACGCTACGTGTGTGGTCGCCTTTACGAGCGAGTGTTAAGGCGGTGTTAGTGTTTTATAGAAATTAATGATATTAATTATTATTTAATATATATATTATTAGAGATCAGAAGTGGATTTAATAAAAAAAACACACATGTAGCAACAACTACCTTCATTTATTTTAACAATTTGAAATCTAACACTAATCACAAAATCGCTTAGAACTAACTTCACTTAGTAATCACAAATTCACTTAGCAATGGTCGTTTAGCACAACTACCTACCGACAATTTCAAAACAGTGGGAGCTCTGTTCGGCGCAAAGTCTCGACTAAGAATGCTCGGCCGGTTTTATTTTATACGGGTCGTCTTCCAGCCCCGGATGGGGACTGGTAAGGACCTCCTCGAGAAGGCTCTCTTTGGAGGGACTGGGCGCCGGGGCACGCAGGCCCCGGGGAAGTTCTCAGATCACGTCGAGTCGCCTGTCCGGCGGCGTACCAGCAGCGGTCGGCGTTGTTCGACGTGATGAGGTGATGAGGTGATGTGCCTGTCGCTGCGGCGCATTTCTATAGCGCCGGGACGACAGGCGGTGGTTCCTGGAGGTGGTGCAGGCGCGTCGACCTCCCGCTCGGGAGCAGCAGCACGACGAACGGCGCACGCAACCTCACGGGAGGGAGCGGCTATTGCAGCGCGACGACTCTGCAGCGCGACGACTCCTGCTCGGCCGGCGCGGTTGCGTCGGCTTTTATACTTTTTCGTCGCCTTCTGACTAACAATATATATCGATATATCGATCAAATCAAAGAGAAGGCAAGCGTCATGTCGTATAAGGAAGTCAAGGAATTGGCAGAAAATTGAGGAGAATGGCGCATACTCCACAGACAAGAGCATCGCTCTTAAATTTTAAATGAAATAAATTATTATTTATTTAAAAAAAAAACCTGTGACGTTGCACACAGCGCAATCTGGCTTTGTACTCTGTATTCTGTGGTGTGGGTTATTCCTTTTTGATAAACATATACCACCACGAACTTTTTTGTAGACCTTTTTGTGGTAAACAAATACTTTATTATGTATTAAGTTTGTATGTATAATAACTATAATAAGTATGTATTTACAAAAGAAAAGTATAATAATAGAAAAGTATTATAATAATATTTGTTATCTAGTACCCACGACACAAGCGTTTGCTTAGTGTGGGGCTAGATGGCGCTGTGTGCAATGTCCCGGCATATTTATTTATTCATTATTTTGATCTATCTTATAATTCAGCCAGCGTTTGCAATGTAAGCGCAAAAAATGTGTTTATTTACGTTTTTACATGAGAAATCTTGAAATTATCAATGGTTCTCTAATATATTAAGCAAAAACCATGTAATCTTCCTCTTGAAACACTCTATCTAATAAAAAAACTGCATCAGAATCAGTTGGATACATTTAAAGATCTATAGAAGCTTAGTGTACAGTCAAGTGTATACCTCCACCAAAATTGAAAACCTACCTTACATTTTACTCTTAATGGTGTAATACTTGAACAAAATTTAAAGGAACAATAAACAAATCATAAATTATCTAAGCATACATCCATATTACATACAGACAGACTCGGGGAGCGACTTTGTTTTATACTATGTGTAACTAAGTTTCTTGACCTTATAATAATACGCTAAATTACAGGTTGCTTTCATGAGAGGCCAAAACAGTTTTTCTTTTCCATTTAACCCTTTTTTTTAAATTGTTCTTTATGATTTCAATTGATTACTTGGTCCTCGCCTTAACTACACCACGCTACCGAATCACAAATATTATGCATTGAGCAAACACAACACACTACCTGTGTTTAAACGTATTTTGTGTTACTGTTCCGATGAAAATATCTTTTAATTGGTTTGTATCAAAATTGTAAATTTAAAAAAGCAAGTGTGGTTCAGCGGTTCCTGTGTCTGCTTTTCATCCAGACGCACCTTGGTTCGAATCCGGCCCTACACCAATGACTTGTATATTCAAGCTATGTGTGGATATGTGGATTTGCACTCGCTTAGCGGTGAATGAAAACATCGTGAGGAAACCGTGAAACATGTTTGAGGACCACAATATCCGAAGACATGTGTGTTCCGTGGAAGGACCCGGGCGCCCACCACGATGTATCTGCACAAGAGAATTACCCTAACGAATTAATTCTGAGGGGGAGTCACGACCCTCAGACATGAGGAAATACAACTCACAAAGAGTCTAAAGTGGTGCGAATTTGGTCCGACCAGCGTGTTGGGCTGCGGCCTCGGGATCGATTGCCTTTGACTTTTCCTGTGATCAGTGTCATATACGTAGTATTTAAAAAACATGCGAACGAAGCCGCAGGAAGCTCCTAGTTTCTATTTCAATTTAGTTTGTTTTAGTGTTCACATAATTGGACATGTGCTAAAATCATTACCTTACTTTTAAACAAGAAACAAAATTGTTGGAATTCATTAAAATTTCGCTAATAACGCAATTAGTTAGCTAAATTTGTAAAATAAATATCATAAAAATGCCAACTAATTACGATATTATATCTTTTCAGAATAATTATAGCATCCTATAAAAAGTGTTATAAATTAAGCAATATAATTATTTCTGGATATATTTAGTATCATAATAAACATGTAAGAATTGATTTCCTACACGCAAGCGGAGTATACCTATTAAATTTTATATTTTATAATTAATTCGTGGAATACGGTTAATTAGGCACCTAGTTCTTAAGTTGTTTTTGTAGAAAACTTGTGTTCATAAATTAATTAGGATAAATGTTATAGACGTTTTGGTGCAATTTTATAGTGTGGTAAATTCTGTTGATAAGAGTTAAGAAACCACCCTAAGGGTATCTAATATACTGTTACTAACAAACTCTAATTAACTGAAATCATAAAATTAAACAGTCGTGTTTTAAATAAAACATCTAAACTTAAAAAAAGGTAATTTTTTTTAGACCGATGAAATGAGTTTCACTTGGGCGCTTTCGTGTGTCGTAGGTATCGTATGACACGCAAAACTGTTAAGTATTTTAGTGACTCTTAGAGTGGTTTCAACTCTCAACACTAGAATTGGCCCCTCTTATAAATAGCTACTTAATTGTTTTGGTAGAAATTATATAAAATCATTTGACATCCAAAATCATACTCTACGTTCAAACGTTTATTATACTATTGACCTAACCTAAATCACAGCCTAAATATAAATGGTAGGAATTATGTGAAATAATTGTATTAATAATATTTAAATAAATGACATGTAATAGTAAAACCTTACCAATAAATTTTTATCAAACAATATTATCAATGTAGGTACTTTTAGTCAAATAATTCGATGACCACAATCACAAAGTTCAATTAAATTCTGTTGTCATTTTAATCATATTCTAATCTCAAACAAAATCAATCTAATCATCCTAATCTAATTTATTAACATAAACAAACAACGAACAAAGCCTCCTTTCAACAATAGCGTTTGAGTGACATTTGACAGTTGTTTGACAGCTGTTTAGGCGGGTAACGAGACGCCTTGTTAGCGACGCCATGTTGGTATTCTAATGTTTTTTTCTTCTGTTTTGTTGTTGTCATGGTTTTTGAAGTTTGTTTGAGGTTTTGAAAGTGTTAACTTGAATATGTGTAGGTAAGAGTGATTAACTCAAGTAACGAGATTTTAGCCAACTTAAGTTCCTCTGCACCGTTTACTGATGACGGCACATAAAGTTTATCATATTATCAAATTCAAGAAAAGGCTCAGATTATGTTAAGTTTTCTTTTGGCATGGTCACCCATCCAAGAAATGGTACTAGTGGACGTTTGAAGCGTTTTAAATTGCAGGGTTGATTTGGATAAAACTTGGTGTGGAGGTAGATTAAACATTGCATTAATTTACTTAATTTATTTTATAGTAAACTTCAGTTTACTATTTAACCCAGGCAGTAGTATTTTATTTTATCATAGTAATTTATTTTAGCCGACTTCAAAAAAGGAGGAGGTTCACTTCAATTCCACTGAATGCTTATTATTTTTATGAATGCTATTCTAATGCGTTCCAAGTGCAAGTGTCAGTATATGACAATTACCTAGTTTTTGTTTAAAGTTAGCCGACTCAAGAAGGTTGTATTTGTTAAGTTTAAAAATGACAAATATTTCGGCAGTATGGGCAAAAGAAAAATATGTAATATACTTAGAGAGAAAATAATCTTTATTGAATCTAGATGACAGTAAGCAATTTTAAATAATCTCAAAAAAGAGTGGCTAACTCTGGTGTTTTTACGAGAGTTTATAAACTGTCTTTGAGGTCTTTGACATGGTTTAACATCTGCCTTACTATGACTTCCAGAAGCCGTGTTTCCTGCGAACTACAATCCAAGTGTCTTCAAATTTAGAGTTAATAGGTATCTTCTAGGTAAGCGTGTTACATCCTAGGCTGCAGCAATGCTTAACATCAGGCAGGGTGTAGTCAAACGTAAACCTATGCCACGTAAAAAAAACTTGACAGTCGAATCTACAATTTAACGTGCCGTTCGGTTCACAGAAGCTCCCAGCGGAAGTTGCATAACTTTGATAATCACGGAATAACACCTTTGTCAATATGTTTTAACAGTCTGTTTTTTTGACCACAGTTTTGCCTGATGGTAAGCAAAAGATAAAGCAATCAAATTCAAAGAGGAATAGAGCATTATAGAATCCGGCTTTTTGTCACAGTAAGGAAATAGTTAAGCCATGTCAAATGCCCTTAGTGGTTTGAAAACTCTGATTTCCAAAGTTGCCCACTCCCATACATATTTTTTAGAGAGCTTCTTACTTTTTGTGTAACTGTATAGTTTTTAACATAAGTAACATATTGGTAACTCATCAACAAACAATAACTTATTAACATAAGCTCCAGTGTCAATGTGTCAAAACTCACTGACGCCTTTGATGGTTTACCGACGTTTTTAAAATACAGTTTTGTATATACGTATTTGTTTTTTAACAAAGACAAATGTAGCTTGAAAGGATAAGCAAGTTAGTGATGTAATGATAAGCAACACCTTTTCATCTTTTTACCAGCTTGACATAAAAAAAGGATTATCAATTTGTCTGTATATTTAATTAAAAAAAAACATTTAACTTAGGTAGGTAGGTACCTATAACCATCTAGGTAGGTATCATATGTATACAGCTACATAAGGATGTTTTAATTTGACCTAAATTGAAAATTAGAAAGGATATTTTTTGTTTAAAACCCGTAATAATTATCTTTAACCAATCGCTAGTATGTACCTATCTTTAATTACAATACATAGTTATTTGTACAAAAAGTCAAAAGTACCCGTATCATTAAAAACATAATTAAATTACAAAGAAAAATTCAAACCATGTCTACAATAAAATATTATAGCCATACAAACACTAGCAGGTGAAAATGTTGCCATAAAATGGCGCTAGATCACGTTTTCAACTAGAGAATATATAAATAAAAAGAATGGCAATTTCAACACATTGTACGGACCTACTAAATATTAACTACGCTCAACGTATCAGTTAACTCTGTCTTAACAGCTTAATTACCATTATTATGTTATAAATACGCGAAAAAAACGCGTTTTCGATCGCCAACGCTCAATAATTCAAACAGGATGGCGATTGTCTATCAAAAATAATAATTCTGTCAATGTGAAATTGAAATTCGCGGACGATCAAAGAGAGACAATATTATTGATACATTACTACCGAGCCGAGACCCCATAGCATCGAATTTACAACTGAATTACAAATCTGTGCGGGCCCAACTAAACACACAATCACGTTAAATCAATTGAAATAGCCACCTCTCACTCACACATGGGACTAACAAGCTAGTTAGAAAGAGATGGAGGATTTCGTCGTGTGCATTGAAAAGCGCGCACGGTCACGCCTCCAAAACTTGTAGGGTTGGGAAAAAAAGCTTGTTTGTTGAGGGGCGTGTCGAGCGCAATCTGCTCGAGCCTCAGTCGCTCCGACGCCGCCGCCGCGAGCACACGTCTTATTCACATCACAATCTGACAGCTGTCACTGTCACCCGTGAAAAACACTCGATTGAGAAATCATGCTAATCGCCCGTTTAATATTAATGTACTAGACGTGTCAAGCGTGTTTGACATTCAAATTGACAATGTTTTAATTTTAAATCGTGTTTTCATTATTAGAGACCTTTGTGTTGTGAACTGTATTTTAATCATGGCGTTTGAAGATCGCTGCAGTCCGAACCAGGCGAACAGTCCGGGGCCTGTGAGTGGAAGAGTTCCGCCTCCACACGCCGAGAACCCAGCGTTTACACCAGCAAACCAATACACATGTACAACTATAGATGCAAGGTATGAACGGCCAAACATGACGATCGTCAAAGTCCAACCAAATTCGCCGCCTCCGAGTCCAGAATACCAAAGCTATTACCGCCCAGAAACACCAGATGTCAAACCATCTATCAGCCAAGACTTTACGCCACCTCTAACGTTTTCAATCAGCAACATCTTACACCCAGAATTCGGTTTGAACGCGATCAGGAAAACATCGAAAATCGAAGGGCCAAAACCCGTCGGGCCGAACCACAGCATTCTGTACAAACCTTACGATTTATCTAAGCAACCAGATTTTAACAAATACAGTTATGAGTATTTAAAGTCAAAAGAAACTACTGATTTCAACTCATTACCACCGCTTGGTGGGTTAAGACAGACAGTGTCTCAAATTGGAGAGACTAAAGATGATCGTCCAAAGATACAAGAAGCCCAAAAGCGACCAGATTCAGCAAGTTCCATTGTCTCTTCCACATCAAGTGGGGCGGTGTCCTGTGGGAGTGCAGACGCGAACAGCTCTCAAGGCAACTCAAGTTTATGGCCAGCCTGGGTGTACTGCACCAGATACAGCGATCGACCGAGCTCTGGTGAGTACGGATTACGTTTACGAATTACTTTACGGTGTTGTTTATCGAGAAAGTTTATAAAAACTCGTGCTAAAGTTGCCTGTGTTTTTCAAAATGGTTTTTTGGTTTTAATGGTAAAGTTGATTGATTAGGTTGGTTATTGTTTTACCAAATGAAATTAATCGTTTCTTCAATTAACTATTTCTTTCTACAATGCTGTATATATTATAATATTGTTCTCTTTTCTCTTCGTTCTTTATATAACAAAGCAATATTTATGGGATTTTCATTCTGATAGTGTATGACTTAGTATTTTATAAGAACTAGCTACGTTTTCTTCATACTATGTTATGTAAATATATAGGTTTAGGAACAAATCTATTTTTTGAGATTCGGAAATTCAAATGGGTATTATGGATACTACTATAGTTTTTATTGCTGTTGTTCTTCCGCCATTGTTTTACATTTTTGAACACTAATTTAATTGCAAAAAATTAAAAAGCTTTATTGACCACTACAATCCTTATTCTTTTTTTATTCTTTGGTGATTTTCTTTAGCAGATATAATACCTTTTTGCCACCTCTTGCTTTGTGTTGTGTTAAAACTTTTTTGAATTTGATACTAACTTTTTTATTTCAAAAGGTACAAGTAGATGGAGCAAAGGTAGGTCGCGTCAATACTTTTATTTAATAGTTTGATTATAAAACGCTACAAGGCTGTTTTGACATACTTTTTATACTTACTCGGACATTTTTTTATTTTTTTTTAACTAGAACGTGTTGTACTTGGCCATAGTTTGCCTGATAGTAAGCAAAAGCCACATCACTACACATCACATCATACACACATCTACTATTATGGATGACTATTGACCAAAAAACCAAGAATTTAGATTTTATTTTAGTACACAGCTGACCCGCAGAGCTTTGTCCATACTTTTTTTGTGAAAAGGCAGTAGGTACTATTATGCCATCACATTAAAACTTATGTTGATCCGTCGCTCCATTGCAGTTTAATAGAGAAATAAACATTTTTATACCTGAGTACTGTATCAATGTAGCTCTTTTTCATTAACAGCCCTTTTAGACTGGTATTTTTTGGATTATTAAATTATCGAACCTCTATTCTCCGCGAACTATAATTTGTCGGTCTTCAAGTCGAGAGTAAACCGGTTTCTTCTAGGCAAGCGCGCTAGATCGTAGATTATAACGTTGCTTAACATCAGGCAAGTTGTAGACAAGCGTGAGCCTATTTCATGTAAAAAAAATGATAGAAAAAGTAAGTTCGTATAAGATTGACCAACTCTGGTGTCAGAGTTTTCAAATTACCCTAAGGGCCTAGATTATTAAAAAAAGTTTTAGTTTAAATTTCACCTGTGTGCTAAAACCAGACTTACTTTACCTGATATATAAATTCAAAACCACGGCTGTCAAGAAAAGCTGTCAAAGCCAGCGCACTGAACCTTAGACTTTTGACCTCTGCTAACCGTTAATTGACAGATTTTGACAGGAAATACAGTATTACGAGTTTAGTTACGAATTACCTAAAAAGGAATTTGCTAATTGTTGATTTTGTTGAAATAGTTCTTAAATCAAGCAACAAACGCGAAGAAAAGAGGTTTTAGCCGACTTTAAGGAAAAAGGGGTTATTTAATAAATTAATTTTTTGGCTGAAATTGTATAAATTTTGAGTATATCGGTTTTTATAGTGATCTTGTCACAAAAATGTGAAAGCATTATTTTACCAATAAACTCACAAATTCTACAAGAAAATAGGCTTTGTTAAAAAAAAATAAAGCTAAGATATACTCAAGTCTAAATTACCTAAATCGACTTTAGCCCTACCACGTCCCAATAGTGAATAATATATCTAACAACATCTACAAAAAATAAACAACAAAAACCTTCGTTTTGTAATAAGCTGACAAAAGCGAAGTTTGTCAAATTGACAAATGTACCGTGACGTGAATAATTGTTCCAAAACGTGCGACCAATCGGTTTCAATGAATGTGTTATGTTACTATATTATACAGGGTTATTTGTGAATTTGAGTTTTTTTTTTTCTATAAATATCACAAAGGAACGGAGGTATGTAGTAGTTTCAGAAAAGTGGTTCATCTAATAAAGTTCATAATATACTTTTTAATTGATGTTTTTGCATGATTATGAATGAATTCAATGATTCTGATTATAGAAATAACCATTATGATATGGCCAGCAGGATGCCTCAAATAAAAATCTGTCAGCAAGCATTGAGCTAGGATTATACAGAGTCACAAACGCTCGAAAAATGTCCGAGCCAAAACTCTGCCTACTCGTTGAGCAGACTTTTGGATTACCCATCTCTTTTGCACGTTCTTAAAATAGGTATGTATAGAGCGAAAGAGTTGTTTGTTTGCGCTCGCTGACGCAGTCGTTAAGCCATGCCAGAGGCCCTTAGGGCGGCTTGAAAAACTCTCGATACCAGAGATAGCTACTCTCATTCGATAAGAAGAAGAAGAAGGTCTGTGGAACTACTTTTTACTCAGAATAGTCTTACATTTAACTACAGCTCGCCTGATGTTGAGCGTCGCTTTAGTCTAGAATGTTAAAATGTTGGTTTTGGTTTGGAGTAAGTAACCCTGTATAAACAAAATACGCGACCGCGCAGTTGTTCAAGTTTAGTTATTGTTATGTTTGTTGACACATGATAACGAGATAAGTATACCTGAGCGAGTGGCGCCATCGAGCGGAACTTGAAAAAAATGCTATTTGGCTTTGAACTTTTTTGGTAAAAGTTGAAGTGGATGAGTTTTTTTGGTAACAACAACAGTATTGTTTTCTTTTTTTAATCTCTTATCTAGAATGAAAAGCATCTATTTTTCAAAATTTAATCATCTTAAAACATCGCTAGTTTAAATCATATTCATAGCCAAACATACAGTGAGTTGGTTTGTCGGTGTTGGTTCCTTCTTCATGCCGTAACGGAGCGACGGATTTTCGTAATTTGATACGGTGATGGAAGAAACGCAAGCGAAGCCGTGGACATCCACAAGTATGAAATAATTTAGGAAAATAGTCGTTCCTATTCAGTGAAATAGTGTAAAATACTATAAACCTAGCTGTATTATATTCACAACTAACGTCAAAATATGTACAAACGCCATTTTATTATAACAAATGACATATTGGTGACAGGTAATTAGCTATATATTATAACATATATGTAGAAACATAGCATCATTCGTATGCAATTTTCATATTTTCTTTGTTAGCGCGAAATGTCACGTTTAACAATCGAAATTATGGTCGGCTGAGAAAATGCATACACATCAAAGGAAAATAATTCTTAAATGACAAGTCTGTGACGTTCTGACAGTTTTTATTAAGCTTGTGAAATGATTTTTCTGATTGGATAATAAATTAGAGAATAATAAGTATTAACTCGCAGTAGTTTATTTTTAAACAAACTGTTGAATAGTCGTCTCTTTCTTATCGTTTGAGTGGTTATCTATAGTGTCAACAAATTGAAACTGTGTATATCCACCATTTTTCTAACAGATATTCTCGTATTTATGGAAGCGCACAATTGGATTGCCATTTTCGGTCACCCATCCAAGGACTGACCGCGTCGGCCGTTGCTTAACATTGGTATCGCATGCGGTTGCCTCCGCTAGCTGAGCTACGGACGCTTCTTGAATTGAAACTAAAATGAAGTAATGAATTAAACTTCAAATTAGTAAAACAAACAACAGAGTTTTTCATAATTGTATATAATTATAATTGACCAATTCGATTCTTGTTTACTTATAAGAAGAAACCAATAATTATTGTGATTATCCAATTATAAAATTTCAATATTTAAATTGAATAACAGGGTTGTTTCGGAAATTTCATAAAGTAGTATAAATATAACTATATATCGTGTAACTTTTCAAAAATATATCTACATGTGTCAATATTTCTCATGATGTTAGTTAATTTTTGCGAAAACATTTGATTATAGTCAGCATTTCTAACTTTTCTTATGTTCTTAAGACATTTTTAGGTCTCAGCTCATTGTGATAGACCTAGGCATAGACAGTACTCATTAAATACCAGAATTTACCATTCTTATATGATTTTTCTCGTGCGATCCACGATGTATCTGACCAAGAGAGCTCCCCTAACGAATTAATTCTGCGGAGGAGTCACGACCCTCAGTCACGAATAAATACAACTCACAGAGAGAGAAAGAGACATACATTTATTTTAACCACTCATGGAAGTCAAAGAGAAAAGAGACATGAATTCCTTGTTACTTACTACCTACTATGTCTACTATATAAACGCTGCTCTCAGCATCAACCGGTCAACCACCTAGTTAAACCTATTTAATATAATTAAATAATTTCGCAATAAAAACTTAAACGGTATAAAATCATCGGCTGGCAACACCGTAACAAGAGAACCTGTATTTTAATAGCAACCCAGGCCTACCAACCTACAAGAATTGCAATAAAAGAAAAATTGACAACATAATCACTAGCCTTAATTTAAAAATTTAAAACGACATTCAAACGTGAATCGACCTTATTAAAACGGTCATAAAAGCCAAAATCATATGTTAATTGGAAATATTTATTCACACTTTGACACTTGCGTTATTCCCATAAACGAAAAACAACAGTTTTACAATCACAATAAACTATTTAACACCTTATGACAAAGAGTTAAAGTCTATTATACATTTTCACGCCTGATCGGGTAATTTTGTCGAATTTTTTTACGACAAACTTACACATGCATCTATTTAATATTCAAGTAACTCTTAATGCAAGGGAATAAGGTTGAAAATTAATTTTGTTTTTAGATTCGTTATTATTGTATTAAAATGGCTTGCAGCGGTACAGGTGAAGTAATGAAACAATTTGAACGTAATTATTTTGCGCGCTTATCAGCTGTTTTTTGCACGGCCGCCATTTTGGTTCGGCACGCCCAGTGGCCAGTTTGAAAATGGAATGGAGGAATTTGAAGATCGAAAAATCAATGCTGGCAACCTAATTAGGTTACAATTTGTATTTCGAATACTGAATATGGTGCTGATAAATTTATGAAGCTATTATGCCGTTACTGACTGAATGCAAAAACCGTTTTATCTAATAGAAATCTGGAAACTTACTAATTCAGTAGTATAAGAATCTTACAAGGTTTTTGAAGCTTTATTCAATCTTATCTTGAGCTACTCTCGTATCCTCCTTCTTGAGTCACATTTCCTTGTGGGTTGTGTGTTGGTTTTCTTGAGGGTTGTGTCTTTCTAAAAATAAATTCGTTGGGGAAGTTTTCTTACGCAAATACATCGCAGATGTCCCTTTGGGGGTACTTTTATGAAATAATGAAAAATGTGCTTCTTATATGTAGTTTCACACGTGAATAGAAAATAAGTTGTAGATGATGATGATTTTAATTAGGTATTCCTCATTACGTGTTTATAAAAAAGTTATCAATCGAGCGTTGCTCTTTGGATTGATCAATTATCACGCAAACTATTAGCAAACAAGCTTACGTGTTTAGTTTTTTGTACGTGTAGGTAGTGAAGGGAAGTACGGAATGTATTCAAGACTGTATGTTTAATGTCTTGAGCTTGAAGTCTTGAAAATAATCTCAATTAGTAATACATAAAGACAATGGAAGAAAAATTAGACAACTTCAAACTACAACAAAATAAAAAGAGGCACTTAGTATATCTTTAGAAATTATTATTATTTTTAAAAGCTGTAGTTACGTTATTTTAACAAATGAAAACAAATATCATATAGTATGTACATTTATCACGAAACAAACCTCAGACGAAAACCTTACATCCAGCGATCGATGGAAATAGATAAATCCATTTTGATTAGTTCGTACAAAAGACATCACCGAGCGATATTTTAGAAGGTAGTAAGAATCTGGTAAGAGTAGAATTCCATAACAAAGAATAGCTGCCAGAATCTAAATGAAAATCTGGAAAAATATGTAGTGTTTTTCCGCTGCGACTGCTCCTTAACCGGCTTCAAACCACAAACTTGGTGGTTTTTAGGTGTGTTCCTCCATATACCACCGCCACACCTTTCCTCCTAACCAAAGTGGCTTTCATTTCAAGTAGATCTTTTAATTCAGGCGAATCGACCTAAAGTTAAAGAATTGTGGTAGCCATTCTTGACTTAAAAATAAGACCAAGTCTCCAAGACTGATAAAACCCATCCCTACTGCAGTTCCCCGTATTGTCATTACAGCGAGTGTATCGAAGCAAAGCGGTATCATTGCCAAGTAGGGCGGCGGGCGGGGCGAGGTATACTGGAGGAGGGTTCTGTAGGGAATAAAAAATATAATTGAAAATTAAATTGATAACTATTTATTTATTTTGTGACAAGAAATTACATACGAACACATTCAGGAAAGTAAGACAAACACATTTTGCACATACACAATTTCCTGTCACAAGCCGGCCTCAACTCAGCATGTGCTGACTGCGAACAGTCAGCGCTGGTCTTCCGTTGAGACCGACGGGTGACGACTCGAACTACGTAAAACAAACAAAACAATAACACATATAACACACGAATATACAACTAATAAACAAACAAACAAAGACAAATTAAAAAGACGACAGATTAAACAATATAGAATTAATAATAATATATATCATAAATTTATTTTAAACTGATTAATTCAATTTCGTTAAGCGAGTGCAAATCCACACATAGCTTGAAAATATAAGTCATTGGTGGAGGGCTGGATTCGAGCCATGTTTTTATAAAAGGCTACTCAAGGCGTCTGGATAAAAGGCTACTTTTAATCACGACAAAATATCATGATTAAAACTAGCCTAAGTTTCGGTTCCCTTTGCTGCCACCACACCAATTAATACGATGATCTGTAATGTAGCCTTAATACGTTCCTAATCACTCAGGTGCAAGCAATTTGTGACTACTTCAAACCACCTCGTGGCAACGGATCCTTATGATTTTAAATATTACTGTAAAATAACCGATTTTTTTTTACTAATAACTTCACAGACTTATTTATTTTATGACGTTAATAAATCTCATAACACACTGCGTTCATAATATACCCACATTTCTTTATCACGAACAAACCAAGCGTAATTAAAATCCATTCTAATTAAAATCCATCGAAATCAGTCTATCCGAAAGGGTTCCATCATCTCTAATGAAGCAAGGAACCCTACCTACTGATCCGTACAATAGTCTACCAAATTTGGCATGTTTTATAGCCTCACCCGCTACTTTACTTACTTTACCTTACCTTTCAATTCTAAGTAACGAACTAAGTTGGAACTAAGTAAAAAGAGAGTTTTGTTAGGTCAGCTGATTTTATGTTTTGGTCAGCTGTTTATATTAGTGACTTATTTATCAAATCACTTTGAAAAGTACGATTTCTGTCCGGGAATTAATTATCTAATGTAAAGTAGGCGTTAAACCATGTTAGAGGCCTTTCGGGTGGTTTATTAACTCTCATACCAGACATTTTGAACATGTGCTAGAATTATTTACCTAGAAAATTGAAATAAAGCTTATATTCAACCATCTAAAATGTAATTTGAAAATGAATCATTATTGTATTTTTAAAAGCACATATAAATAAATAGTAAAATGTCTATAAATAACAAATATTTTTGCCTCCTGTTTCATTATAACTTAAGTAACTACTTGCTTCAAATCGAGTTACTTAAGTTGTATACCTTTAATTAGATAACTTGTCGATTTTACTTGATCGCAACTTGTAGTAATAAAATATCGAGTAGCTCACTTAATTAAGCACGTACATTAAAGTAACTTACTTTAATACTAAGTATATCAATATTATATATTTTTTTCTTTTATTTCCTGTATGTTTGAGTATTTTTTTATATAATATGTTAATAAATATTTAAATACAGTATATCAACATCTAAGTTATTTTATATTTAACTAGTGGAGTCTTACGGTATTTTATAACTTCTCTCTTCGAGTCCTATTCGTCATTAATGAGGGTCGTGGCTCCTCCGCAGAATTAATTCATTTAAAAGTTAACCAAGTTAGTCTGGGATTAAAAGTAGCTTATGCGTTAATCCAAATTTTGACCATTTTCCCAAATACTATCAGAATCATAGTGCAGGGTCGGATATATACCTCAAAATGTCAAAAGACAGTATTTAAATAATAATTTAAATGTTAATAAGACGATTGAATTCACAAATATGTAATGATAAAAAAAACTTTGAACCGTTTCTTTGACGTCACGATATAAGGAAAAAAAATCTATTAAATGTTTTTAATTAAACTATCATCATCATCAGTGCCATCTTCATATTGAAGTTCGGAGGTCAGTTGGCAAAACTAAACTAAAAAAACTAAATTAAACTATGTAAGCAAAACATTACTAGTTAATCAGAAATATCACAATTGTATGTATAACTTATATTAGATACAATTCGATATATCGATAAAATTCCCACCTTTACCCCATCACTAGTAACAATACATTTAACGAGTTCCTTTATAGTTTCGATACAGAGAAGTAATAAATACCTTCTAAATTAGCAAGTGTTATAGTCAGAGAGGTGGAGGTCATTTTGATACACTTTTTATGTAAAAAAAATACACAAACAACAATTATTTGTTAAACCTTGGTCCAAAATCTTAGGATGTATGATTTCATGTCTTTCTTCTTTAAATATGGGAACCTATTTTTCTAAATATTAAATGTCGCTTTGGGTTACGCTTCATTTGGTTTTATGGCATGCGAAATAAAATAGCGAAATATTTTCAACCAATTTAAGATCGAATGAGTTTAAATTTGTTACTTTAATTAATTTTATATTATTTATTTGACTGTAACTATAAAAATATTGCCATCTGAATTCACCACGATGATTTTTAGAACTTAATTTATAATTATATATCTCTTAGTAAATACCTTACTTTCCATGTAAGTAGTCTCCTAGACTATGTCTACGAAAACGGTACAAGCAAGTTTGCTTGAGAGAATCAAGAGATCGATTCAATGAAGACCTCCTATTGTATGAAGTTTATTTCCCATACATACATACCTACCTACATATGTACATACATACAAACAGTTACAAGTGTTATACCATTAATATGTTAGTTTGTTTTTACCGACTTAAAAAAAAATGAGGAAGATCTCATTTCGACAGAATTATTACTTTGGGCGCTTCCGTGGGTCGGATGACACGTTAAATTGTAGGTCCAGGCTGTTCGTCATAGTACGGCAGTCGTTAAGCCATGTCAGAGGCCCTTAGGGCGGCTTGATAAACTCTCGACAACAGAGTTGGCCACTCTCATTCGATAAGAAGAAGAAGATTACTTTGTAATAAGCGACGGATCTTCGTAGTTTTGAAATAAAAGTAGTAATACACGTAAATAAAACTAGCAGCGCCTGTGTAATTTATAAATATTGGATAAAAGACTCAGAATTTGAACTATATACTTATTTGAACTATTCCAATAAATAAAATATTTAAATTGGTTTAGTAATTTGTGCATGAAGGAGTTACAAACATATATACATATATACAAAATACTTTCCTTTTATCTTTATAATATACTAGCTGTGCCAGCGACTTCGTCCGCATGGAATAGTTATTACCATAAAAACGGTTCTAGTGAGTTAATCTTAAAAGATAAGCATATACTGTTCCAGACATTTTGTTAGATCCTTTTAAGAGGAATAATTCTTTCATACATATTTTTTTGATATCTTGAACCATTTTCGCACCGCACGCAACGGTAGCCCTCAAAAATGAATAATTTTCCCCGTTTTTTCCACATTTTCCATTGTTTCTTCGCTCCTTTTAATTGCAGCGTGATGTTATAAAACTTAAAGCCTTCCTCGATAAATGGTCTATTCAACACAAAAAAAAAATTCAATTCGCACCAGTAGTTCCTTAGATTAGCGCGTTCAAACAAACAAACTCTTCAGCTTTATAATATTATATTAGTATAGATAAGTTTTATTGTAATACATTTCATACACTATAAAGTCTTTCACGCACATAAAATCTCAGCGTGTTACAATCTGAAAACAACATATTTTACTTTTATTGTTAAAATCTCGATAAATAAATAATTCATTTTATGTCTCGTTACAACACTAGTGCCACAGTATATTGTGATAAACAGTAAGAGAAGTTTCTACATTTTAAACCGTACTTACAGCTTTTCAAAAAATCCTTTCTGTCAATACCTATTTACTTTTATTTAAGTTCTAGAATTGATTTGATACGTTATGCATATAAATTTATCTTAGAGTGTCATGAATTTATTCTATTCTAGTTATTCGTGTCAATATTAAAATAAAGTTCATTCCTTCCTTAATCGCCTAATTAATTTATTTTGATGAAATTTCATTTAAAGATTAACCCATAGTATAAGAACCCGAATTTAAAATATAAAAAATTCGGGGAATTTTAAATAGCTGAATTTTAAAATTTTTAAATAGCTGAATAAATGGCTTTTTTACTTTTACTTTTACTATAAGAACCCGAATAACCACAAATTTAATTCTTTGGACATACTTAAGCCTCTATATAAAATATATGCCATATATACCAGAGACCAGATTTTATATGATTCACTCTCAACTTAAAAACATCGAACTTAACTTTTTTATCACGAAATAAGCTTACGTTTGACTACAGCCTGATTTTAAGCACCACTGTAGTCTAAGATGTAGCACGCTTGCCTAGAAGAGACCTATTTACTCTAGATTTGAAGACCCCTGGGTTATAATTTTCTGGGAACAGGGCTCCAGGTAGAGAGTTCCATAGTCTCGCTGTCCTTACTATGAAGGTAGAAGCCAACTTACTGCATTCAAGTTACTGCACTCTACTGAGAACTGGCCCACCGCCGCTAAGTTTTTGCTTAAAAGAATGCTTTAATAACTTGATTTCCTAAGTTAAGGCAAGTTTAGTAAGACATTCACTTTGATGAGTTCGTACTTGGAATGGCATGTTTGAAAAGATCATAAAATGACAAAAACCGTTTTAAGTTATACCTAAGTACTAACTTAAAAACGTTGGTAAGTTAGTTTTAAGTTGTGAGACAATGTAACATTTTATTTTGTTGCAAAGTTTATAGACAAACTTCAAATGGAAGTTACACAAAACAATATCTATTTGTAGGTACAAAGGTATTTATACCTAATATCACCATAATTAAAGAAAAACAATGAGAAAGAAAATAAATTAAATATACTTACTACTTCTGACTTCAATAAAATTAAAACGTACATAAAAATCATTACAAAAGCCTACATTTAGTTTAGGTGTTCCAGCCCGCTTCCAGAGGGCAAAATAATTAATATTTACCTTATTTATAACAAAATAATCCTCTTATTATGACCTAAGCTAAGTCTAAATAAATCATAATTCTAAAATCGTACATACATAATATTTTTCTTTATTTACAAGTCTTATGTGTTACAATTTTGTACGACACAAAAGCTTAAGCGATATTTAAAGCTCTTCGTTTCATAAATTATACCAAAATCAAAGCTCACTGACTTTATTACCGAAAAACAATTTCTTGTTAGACAGAGACAAGCATATCTAAGTTCAGCGAGCAGGAAAGAGACAAAAGACGCATTATGGATACTTAGAAACCACCCACCCTATAATTTTGTACTATTAAACCCACGAAAATCAAAGGAAATCGATGTCTATGCCTACACAAATACTATTAAAATTAAACAAGCCAAAATCACCTTTAATTCTATGTAACTATTGTTTAAATTTCCATACACAATCTATGTAAGAAAATTCCGTAAACATGTTGTAGGATATTCGATCTTAATAGTTTCAATATAAGGTTGATTTTCGTGTATGTTAGAATCAAATGGAAAATCTCAGAATAGGTGCAAAGGAAATTGTGAAAGAAAACTGTTAGAAGATTTTCGTTCTTATTTTTATGACGTTAGGGTTGAATATGGTTTGTATTACATTGCCAAGGGGAATATACGAGTTTAGAATTCGTAATAATGTGTTGAATTGTGAAGTGAATGTTAAAGAGCAGAAAAACAAAGATTTTTTTTGAACAAAACGGTCTTTTTTACTCGCGAAAAACAGTCATAAGAAGGTTTTTATATACATACTTGTACATTTTCTTTAGCTTTCGCTTACCAGCAGGCAAACTATGGTCAAGTGCAAACCCGTTTTCGTTACAAAAAAGTTCTTTTAAGATGGTCAAATTGCATGTTAAAGAAATCATATCGTGTGAAAAATTTTGCGTTTTTTCAATCTAAGAATTGAGTTTTCTATGAATTTATGTCATCATCATCATCATCAGCCTGCTGCTGAGCATAGGCCTCTCGTCTTTTACGCCACTCGAGTCCCGGTCCTGCGCAGATCGAATCCAGGTGCTCCCTGCGGTTGTTAGGAATTTATGTCAAGAAAGAAAAACATATAAAAATATCTATATCTGGAAATACATAAAAAAAAATTGAACCGAGATATGAAGCTTCCATTTTCAACTGATTTTATAAAAAGAAGAAATTTCCAATTTGCTTATAATGATTTTTCTCATACAAATTATTGGTCTATTAATCTAGATTCCTTAACTAAAAGCTTATTAAGGTAACATGTACATCTATACTAATAATGAAATCTGAACATAGAAGATAAAAAAGTAAAAATAATTGTTTGGGTGTGCTCTAAATCCCTTTAAAACTTTTGTCTGTTTACGCGTTTGTCTGTTTACTTATATAACGCAAAAACAGCTGAACGAATTATCATGATTTTTGGTATGTAGGTAGTATAAGGTCTGAGAAGTCATAGGCTATTTATCTTAAAATAAAGCTAGCGAAACCGCGGGCGTCCACTAGTATTCAATAAATAGACAAATAAAACATCATAAAAACACCCATTTATAACTTTAATTAATTCAGTTCTCATAAAAATAAATCAATCCATTTTTAGATTAATCAGAAATAAGGTATTAAATTAAACATGATTAGCTAATATATCTGGAACAGTTTCTTTAATATCAACTAAGAATTCCATACCTTACCTAATGAAGGAGTAAGTTAAATAAGTAGTTAGCACTAAATACATTTAATTATTCTGTTTCTATACAGGGTAACTGCAAATTATCATTATTATTATAATTATTATTATTAATTACTTATTAATCGCATTTATGTTGTTCAAGCTGTGTACACTTATCTTAGGAATTTGTTCTGGATCAAAACCAGTTTTGAATGTATACTTAGCTTATTTGGGAACACATTCTGTTTTGTGTACCATTGTAAATAAATAAATAAATATTTTTATGATTGAAGTATTTATTATTATTTTTTATTTATTCTTTTGTTTCTCTTATTTATTTTATTTATGCACGTTCCATCCTAGACCGTAATGATTGCTTACCATCAGGCGAATTACGGTCAAGTGTAAACCCATTCCTTATGAAAAAAAAAAGATTCAAATAATCACTTTGATGAAAATCACAAAAAATCGAATAACGTATGGATATTTTAAGTTATAATACGATGCCCAAAAACGGCGAAACAGTTGAGATTATTTAATAAGTAAATGTAACACAGTTTCAGTTAAATAAAGTTCATTCTTTATGAAATTTTGAAACTAATATAGAGTTATCGAAAATTATTGTTATTTGTTCACAGTTCAGTAGGTGTTATAATGGTGGGCAAATTATATAATATTTGCATTTAGGAAAAAAAAAAAAAAAAAACAAATAATAAATTTTTACATTATTAAAATTTTTGTAATTATATGTTCAAGTAATTAATTAAAACTAAGAGATGGAATGTTACTTATTTTAGGTGCATTTTAAGTTTTAGTTTTAAAAAAATTCTGCATTATTAATCTAAAAAAAAGGTACTGATGTTTTTTTTGTCACAACACTATGACAACGCGTAGTAAGAAATGAAATTAAGATGATGATATAGATTTCGAGCTTATCTTGTTAAAAAATACATATACCTATGCGAGTATTTTTAATATATTTTTAATAACCCTGTCATGTCAGCGGCCCTTAGGGCGGCTTGATAAACTCTCGACACTAGAGTTAGCCACTCTCATTCGATAAGAAGAAGATAACCCTGTATACAAATAAAGAATACTAGTCCAGTCTATAACACCACATCCATCTAACTCGTAAAATTTTATTACATCTAGTTTATGTCGACCACTGACTACTCATGAACATATATGTGCCATTTTAATACTGTTTATTATCACTCTATGACAGATATAAAGAGTAATCTAGTATTACATATTTTATTACAAAAGGTCGTCCATTTTGTTTTTATTGTCTTTCGACACAACTTTTTTTACTAAATGTTGTGTAGGAAAATATGCCTCAATACATCGTTGAGTTGAAAACGTTCCTTATTTCGAAGTTGGTTAAGAATAATGCACTCTGAAATAAAGCTTTGAGCTTAAAAGTTAAACCTGTAAAGTTTTCTAACACACTTATGGTTGCCCGTAGATGCGTAAGCGCTATAGCAAGAAGCTATACTGCCTCTGTGTCGAAAACTACGTTAACACGTCGCTACGTCGCGTGAAATTTTACACTCAAGTGGTGCCTCGAAGTGATACCCGCGATAATCCTGGATAAAAAGCTGCCTATGTGTAAACCAGGATCTAACATATATACATACCAAATTTTATCCAAATCGGTGCAGCTGTTTGGACGCGAAAAAGTATCAAACACACACACACACACACACACACAAACACACACACACATACACAAACTTTCGCTCTTAAATGAGTGTGATGTGTATGTATAAAAGTATTTAAATCCGCAGGATGCAGCTAGTTAGTAAATATAAATACAGTATAGTATTATATATAACAGGTGTGCCCATATTTGACATAAACTAAGGTGGCTTTGATGTAAACATTTAGCGACTTGATTAATGTAACATTTGACATTTATTATCATTTGACATTCTTTGATGTGGAATATTTATTTTATACGCGTCATATAAAAATCTGATATAATTAATGTGTTACTAAGATACATTGAGGAAGTTTTATTACTGACTGGCTTTTGGCCCCGGCTTCGAACGCATTATTATATATAAAAAAACCTTTAAATCACTCGATCGGTTTAAAAACTGGACGCGGGAAGGGACTTTGCTTTATTTATGCATATAATAATGCTGAAGAGTTGAAAGTCTGAACATTGAAGATATTTAAAAATGTTTGGAGATACTTACAATTAATAACAGAACACGTTCAAACAATGTATGGACTTTTTTTCTGTTTATCTGTTTTTCTAATTACATATATGTGTCGCTGTTTATTTAAACGCTCATCACGCAAAAACAGCTAAACGGATCATCATGATTTTTGGTTTGTAAGTAGTATGAGGTCTTAGAAGTGTCATAGGCTACTTTTTGTCTCAAAATAATGCGAGCGAAGCCGCGGGCGTCCACTAGTACTACATATATAGAGACGCGTCATATAAAATTTCATATAATTAATGTGTTACGATAAATTGAGGAAGTTATATTATTATGATGATGCCAAAAGTTTAATATACGAGTTGTAAATTACGATGCAAATGACTTTGTTCATAAATTGCTTGTGAAATTGTGGTATTTATTATCACGGGACATATATATATACCTACTGATATATATTATCTAGTTTTAATGAAATCTTTATTTTTATTTTACGTCAATATCTGTACATTACGGACTATCGAAAAAACTGGCGATAATGAACATTTATAAGACTATTTAGTCTGCTCTATCTATATTATACTATATGTACGATATATTATTATATACCGAGTTATATGTATATACGTATATATACGTATATAATAATAAAAAAATGATTGTTTTATTCTTCTTTATAACATCATATTTAATTCAGTTATAACTCTCTAGCACATCAAGGAGGAGGCCTATACCCAGCAATGGGTCAACAAAAGCTGAATCTGATGATGCTAACGAAATCAGGTTTACGTCTTATAAAGTCCGTCAATAGATTTGTATAAGTAACATAAAACATAACAATTACCATTATCTTGTTTTTGATAAAGAAATAACAAAGTCACATTTGAACACATAACTTTAATACTAAAACTGGTTTTAAAGCAATCAAATCATAGAAAAGTTCTGACATCAAAATTAATCGCCGTTACTGTATCAAATTTCACAAATTTTAATGGTTGTGAATCAATCGGTACGCTAAATATTTGTTTCAATGTCAGCAGAATAAAATGTTTGGTCTGCATAACAAAATAAGATTAGTATATCTTAGGCTATTCAAAACTTTGACAACAATAGTATTTTATTATCTTTCAAATCAATCTTTAAATAAATACACGTATATAAAAAACTTACCTATTAAATTTGAAGAATACCGAGTCTATATTGACTTTTTAAAATGTCTTATTACTAACGTAAATTATTCAAATCTAATCCAATCAAAATACTTTTTTTTTTATTAATATTAACTATTGTCAAAAATAAAGCTATTCTAAGCGTGAAGTCTACCAATTTTTCTTTCTTTCTTCACTTGAATTTGCAGCTTAATGATTTATTAAATAATTAAATAGGTTTATTAAATTTGCTGCCACTTCACTAGATTAGCTGCCCAATAACTTAGCTAACTGAATCCACGCTATGAAGCCATCTAACATCATTAGAAGTATCATAATGGCCATTAAAAGTCATATTAAAACATATCAATCGGCCAAATATGCAAAATGGCCACACATTGAGTTTAGCTGGTTTTTTTGTTTATTAAGTAAATTATCATGGTCTTCTTCGTATTAGAGTGGCCAACTCTGGAGTCAAGAGTTATCAAACCGATTATATTATTATTCATTTACGAGTACGTTAAACGCTAAAACTCAACAAGTTATATCATCATCATTATTATCATTAGCCTGTTATTGCCCACTGCTGAGCATAGGCCTCTCTTCTAGTACGCCACTCGTCCCGGTCCTGCGCAGATTGAATCCAGGTGCTCCCTGCGGTATTTCCAAAGTCGTCAACCCACCGCATTGGTGAATTTATATCAATAACTTAAACTGCACTCCACTAAATCTTTTCATCGCCAAAAACATCATCAAAATGGCATCAGCAATATTTCACACCCGTATTATGATACCAGTTTTATTCTAAATCTTTTCAAACTAAGTAATATCTTAATTTGCTGAGGTTAATAACCTTTCAAATCGCAAGGTCGGTGGATTTGATACGTTTAGAATTTATTTAGTGGTTCTGTAGATTGGATATTAATTAAAAAAAAACGGCTCTAACAATGTAAGTTTATTAAGAGGATATTTATTCAATGTTATTAGGATATTTATTACCACAGATTATGATCTTAATTATTTGAATGTTATATCTAGAGAACTCTCTTTTTGTACATAGTTAATATTCACAGAGCTTTGAAGTCCATGCTTGTCGCCCTGTGACCGCGCGCGGGGGCGATGTGGCCCGATCGTTGTGCTGTGTTAATATACTTAATATTAATAAATTTGTGTACCTACATGTATTGTTCTCAAAATGGATTTTGTTAAGAGGTTTTATATGTTTATTAGGTAATAATGATTGATGCAAATTTCGATAGACTAGACAAGCAAAACTACAAAAACCACATATTTTATAGAATAGTTTTGGTTGAACTTTTTATATTAATTGAATACAATATTTTATAACAATTTGGTATATATGTTACGGCTAATACCCGAAGTGCGGCTACACCTAGTTTTAGCCGGTTAGAACTAGGTGTAGCCACTTAGTCTTGGTTAAACCCCGAATCGAGACATGTTTTGAAAGAAGTTGGCTCCTCCTCGCTTCGCTCGTCGTCGCATATGCGTGGTAGAAAGCAACCTAACGAACCTAATCTACCTTCTGTCACAGACAAGTGACTTCGAGTCCAACACTTGCACTACAACAGGACTTGAGACCTAGTTTTACCCGAAAACAATCGGCTCGTACTAGGTTTAACCAAGACTAAGTGGCTACACCTAGTTCTAACCGGCTAAAACTAGGTGTAGCCGCACTTCGGGTATTCGCTGTAACATATACAACATATAAGAGGTACTCACACACGCACACACACACACACGGTACACATAGGTATTACTATTATTACCTTGCCATTAACATACTTATATCATTTTTGCCAGTTTCATATGTGCCTACAACTTACCCAAAGTTAATCATTGAATTTGTTTTTGTCTTAGTTTAGTTACGAAAGGATTTCTAAAACAAATCTGTATTCATATTTCGTAAACTACTTAATCACGCTTTTTGCCAGACTTTTTACAATACCTGTTTTTTTCTTTGCCGTATCAGATTAGTAATTGTTTTATATTGAACCATTAGTTAGACTGTCACAATGTGCCAAAATACTGCTTTTAGGTACTTTATGGAATGAAATTTTATTAGAAAAACTTTTGTCACTGTTGATTACTATAAAAAATTTGGTTATATTTTTCGGTAGTTTGTAATCTAAATAGGTACATAAAACTCAAAGATGACTGACTGACTTAGTGATCTTTTGACGCACAGCCCAAACCACTGGACGGATTGGGTTGAAATTTTACATGCAGGTAGATGTTATGACGTAGGCATTCGCAAAGAAAGGATTTTTGGAAATTCCACTTTTTAAGGGGTGAAAAAGGGGATGCAAGTTTTATTTCTTAATGCTAGTGAAGCCGCGAACATTATGTAACTTAATAATGTGTCTTTAATCGTTAATATTTCGAATTAAAAAATGTACATCAAACCGGTTAAAAAAATGTTTTAGATTTTCATAGCACAAAATAAAACAACATTTACAAATATAGGTACGTAGTTATACTTAGACATAACCACATCATCATCCACAGCCTTCTCTATCCCACTGCTGGGCATAGGCCTCTTTTTGAATGTGCCAGCTGCGTCGATCTTGTGCAGACCTTAATTATTACCAAAACTTAATTAAGAAAGCCAAAATACTAATATCCATTACTTTTAGTCTTTAATTAAAAAATAATGAATAGTGAGTTAATAACTCTGTCACGCAATCCCTCCATCACCAAAATTACGAAGTGACATGTCATTATTTTGTCAAAAAAAAGTAATTTCTACTTCTGGTAACTTTTAGCTGGTTTTTTTTTTATATTTGGGCTGTAAATTTGCTTAGAATGCAAACAAGAGCATTGAAAAAAAACAAACCAACTATGTAGATTCTTATAAGAATTTAGAAGAAGAAAAACACAATACTGGACTCTGATATTTCCATATTTTTTTCAAGTTTTAGCACTACAATAGAACCTTTGTAAAGGTCTGAAAAAAATCAATTTAAATCAAAGTAATCAATCCACAATGTATGGAAGCATTCATTGAAAAAAAAAATTGAAATAAAATTTTGATTATAGGTATTTGTTTATCATAAATTTTGGGATACATAGAAGAAAAAAAAACCGTATTTTTTATCACAATATTTACTTACATCACTCTGCACTAACTATCCAACAGTAATGAATTCATCCTCCGTATATATAAATTATCAGTCTCATTTGTCGTCTGTACTGCCCGTTAGGATTGTAGCGGAATTTAAACGGGGCACTAGTGCGCTCCTGTGGGTTTGCTCGCCATTTTAAAATGAGGCTTTGTAATTTTGTAGTGTTTTTAATGCTAGTGTCTTAAATTTGAGTAGTGATTAGAATTTTGATAAATATATAATATAATTTAAAGATAAGTACCTAATTTGTATTTATAATACATCCAGATTTGTTTAATATGATAGTTGTGAATTTATTGTTTTGCAAGATTATAATAATAGGGAACAAACATATTGTCTTTAAACTGGATCAATCATTTAAGATTAGGTTTTTTAAACAACAAAGATTCCCACTTAGTGATACAGGTATACACACACATAACATTAACAGAAGTTTTTAAGCAAATCGCCATTATTATTTGTCTAATTGAATTGAATTGATTTCTCAATCCTCACAAATGTCTTCAAATCCAGAGTAAATAGGTTTCTCCTAGGCAAACCTGCAACATGTTAGACTACAGTGGTGCTTATCATCAGGCAGGCTGTAGTCAAACGTTGGTGTCCGTGTAAAAAAAAAAAGTGCAAACAGACAAACACCCCCATTTCCATCACTGTAGCGGTTATCAAGCTCATTTGTCCAGTCGTTAGGGCGGCACAAGAATGTTAATGTTTAAAGTTGTCAGTAATATACCTTCTACGGCATTATGTCTTCGTAAATTTATTTTGTTAAGTTGTCTGTAATATTCATTTGTTAGGATGGTGGGATTGAGATGGTTTTGTTGAAAACTGTACACCATAATACAGAATCGAAAGATGTCTTGTATGTACAGAAAAATCTTAACAACACTAAATGCAGGAAAACAGATTCAAATTAAAAATAAAATATATATTTATTGTCATATAAAATGTACACATACAATATACATATATCTCTTAAACACCGTATTGGACGCCAGTGCGTCTGTGTTACGGTGATTAGCTCCTTCCGGGGTCTTATCTTTGGAAAGTACCTAGTCAGGTCATAAATTCTGTCACATGTTTAATATAAAATAATTGAAACAACTTTATTCTTTATGTAACCATTTATATACCAAAATGAACTTAACAAAACATAGATTCTTATGACAATAAAGTTTATTCAAAATGACCTCCGTGATTTTGAATACAGGCCTTCAATCTGCGCGGCCAGTCGTCTATCGCTGCACGAACGAGGTCCATGTCAATATCGGCGGCTGCCTTAATCAAGAATGTCTTGAGTGACTCCAAATTGGGATGAGGCTTTGAGCACGCCTTTTCCTCCAAGTGTTGCCATATCTTGTAATCTAACGGATTCAAATCTGGACTGGAGGAGGGCCAGTCTTCGTGCCGGATGAAGTCGATTTCACGCGCCGCCAGCCAGTCTTGTGTGCTCTTCGCTCTATGAGCTGGCGCCGAATCTTGTTGGAATACCCAGTGCTTGTTATTGAACATGATATGAGAAACAGGTTCCACAAGGTTCGTCAGGACTGTATTTTGATACACAACTGCATTCGTTTTTACACCTTTCTCACAAAAATGTACCTCTGTTAAGCCCCAATAAGAAACTCCCAACCATACCATGAGCGAGGATGGAAAATGACCTCGTTGGACACGCGGAAAACGTTTGCTCGCTTCTTCACTACTGTGTGCGTACACCTTATCATTTTGTTTGTTGTAGCTCTCTTCTACGGTAAAATTTTTTTCATCCGAAAAAAGAATTTCCCGATATTTTTTTCCCGCGTAGGTACCGCTTCAACAAAGCGCGGCATCTCTTCAGTCTCAGGTCCATTAGACGAGCATTCAAACGATGTCCTGTTTTTTTTCGATATGCCCGAAGCCCTAAGTCTTCATTTAACACCCTTTTCACCGTGGTTCTGCTTAACCCCAAATGAAGGGCCAACAGTTTCTGCTTACGTTTGGGATTTCTTTGAATTCGCGCCTTCACAGCTTTTATCACTGCTGGAGTCCTAACAGACCGAGGGCGACCACTTCTTGACCTGTCATCTACACTAGAGTCTTCATTGTATCGTTTGATGGTACGATAAACGAATCTTTTGGTTATATTCAAATTTTTCAGTATGTCAAAAATTTTAATTGGCGCGTAACCGCAACGATGCAACGCAATAACTGCAACACGGTCTTCTTTAAGCGTCCACTCCATATTTAAAAATGAGTAAAATTCTAAAAAGTGTACATTTTTATTTTCATAAACAATTCGAAATTCGTATTCAATAAACTTTTTTGTGGCCAGCATTCTAAAAGAAAAGTTTTTACTGTGTGACAATACTTATGACCTGACTAGGTATACATTTGAAAATTTTCTTTTACAAAATTGAATTACATTGAGGATGAATGAAGAATTTTATATATGTATCGTTTTTATATCTATCCTATTTTTTCTTTTATTTTTTACATACTTTAATAGGTACATCATCGATAGAAGTCTGGTATGTAAGTACAGAAAAATCTTAACAACACTCATTGCAGAAATTCAAATGTAAATACTAGTATAGTTTAGTAAAGTATAGTTAGAAATTTACGCACACTTTGTGAGTATATTAACTAAACGGTTTTCACTCACGTGTAAATCGCGTAAGTTGTTTACGCGTTTCGGATGTTATGACATCCATCTTCAGAACGTATGTTCTGGGACCGCGGCAGCACGCAGACACGTGACGTGACTTACACGTGAGTGAAAACCGTTTAGTTAATATACACTTTGTGAGGATGAATAAAATAGGTATATTTTTTGAAATTGTTCTTCAAGCTGCTTTGGGTTGTAAATTTGTTCTAAATAGGTTATTCTTCTACTTATCGAATGGAAGTGGCCAACTCTGGTGTCGAGAGTTTATCAAGCCAAGAGATATACTTAAATTACATAAATAACATTTCATTTTGTCTTGTCCAGCTGTTTGTAAGAATAATATGATATCTCTTAAGCAATGCCAGTGACCCTTAGGGCGGTTTCAAATCACTCTTGGGCTGCTGTCATACGTTAATCAGATTTTGTATAATTTGATTTTTCTTTTTTACTTTGACAACTTCTTGACTTTAAGAGCCACGGAGGCCACGTTAGGAGGAGAGGTGTGGCGGTGGTATATGGAGGAACACACGTAAAAACCACTAAGTTAGTTGTTTTAAGCCGGTTAAGGAGCAGTCGCATCGGAAAAACACTATATACGAGTACGTCTCCAGAGTTTCATTTACAATGGATTTGCGCATAGTAACGCCTGATTCCCATTCTTTGATAACTTTTTTTCAATATAGACATATTTTACCTTGAACCAACCAACTTTCTTTGAGGTCAAATGTCTAAATACCCAATAGTTTCCAACACAAACAACATCGAGAAAAAGAGCCTTTGCATAATTAATAGCTATTAACCAAAACACAGGAAATTTAAAAGGCGGATCTCGTAATTGACAACACACAACATAGACTATGTAATGATAAAACAAACTACAATAAAGTTCATAAACATCATTAAAAGACCCCCACCAATTAAATAATCAAAATCCAACATGGCGGTCGAAGGGTTAAATTAATATTGAATTAAAACAACATGGTTTCACAAATATAGGGGTCGGGGCTTTGTTATGAATTAAATTTAATCCACTTAAGTTCAGTAGCTGTCTGGTAATTAGGAATTGAGTTAATTAGATATATTGTCGGTTGGTTTTCGTATGGCTTCGTTTTAAATGGACACATTTGGACCTTGCAAAATTTATTTTAATTTGTATTATAATTATGAATATAACGAAATATTTAGAGAATTTGGTTAAACGTCATTAAATGACTTGAATAATTATTTAATTTTTTAAGATGTTTCACTTTATCTCGTTTTTAAAACTACCAATATGAAAAATAAACAAATAGGCTGATAGGATCAGTTAATTCGTTAATTAGTTAAATATGTACTTGCTACGCATTTTTAAATAATCTTTTATACGAAATAAAAAAACAAATTTAAAACTACTTTCTATCACCAAAACGTCGTAAGTCCCAAACACAGAAAACAAAATGTCGTAACTAGGAAAAACAGAAAAAACCAAGCCGCGTTGTAAACACCCATTATTTCACACTAAGGGGTGATTAGCCAGGGGGTGGTTTGGGGTGAAACACCCCTAGAAATAATAATTTACCTCTGTAAATGGGTCCGTATGTAATTAAGAGGTTTTTTTATCACAGTTTTTACTGTAACGCCATTTTTGAGAAATTTCTTTTAAAGGCTTGAAATGTGTTTATTTGATTAGTTTATGAGGTTTTTATTCGAATTCTTTCGTTAATTTATTGACTTCTACAGAAATATTAACAATTTAAACCTTTTTTTTAAAAAAAAGAACGTCATTTTTTATACACAAAATCATCAAAAAAGTTTGTTTATCAATATTAATCACTCAAAAAGATATAAATGTATTTGAAATTTTGCCTATAAAATTTTGGTTGTGGTTTTTGTATCTGGTTTTGTTTGAAGCTGCTCTACTGAGTAAGTAAAAAACATGATTTAAATAAATAAACAAAAGTCTTCAATAAACAAGCCGCAAAAAACAAAGCCCATAAAAAAACAATTGATTTTAGAACCTCCTCCTTTTTTATCGTCAGTTAAAAACTACAAATCCCTACTGACATAAATTTCAGCGCCATTTTATTTACACAAACTACCTTCCAATATTAAATCACCACAATCTCCATTTCAATCTAGTGCATGTTGGAAACACTCCATTTTAACAATCAGCGGAAAACCTGCAGGAAAAGCGGTAACTAACAACCCTTATCAAGGGATTTAACACTTTAGCGGTAATAAAATAGATCTCAAATCAGGAAGTAAGATTTAGTACTTACGTCGTTTGTTTCGCGGTAGCGTTGCCGTTTGCTAGTTTTGTTGAAATTGTTTTAGATTTTGTTAGTGTTTTTTTTTTGTCTTTTAGTTAGATAAGGTGAAGTCTGTAGCTCAGCGTGTGTTGTCACTTGCGATTAACAATTTTAAGCAACTGTCGACGCGGCTTGTTTTTGGATGGGTGACCAAAAAGTAGCATTTCATTTAGGTACCTACTTCCGTGGAGCGCTTAGTCAAAATATAACTTACACATGACACGGCTGTTTTCATAGTAACTACGGAGGCCCCCTAGATCAAAAACAATTTTATAAGAAACTTTGCTAATTTTTTTTTTCCATTCTCATTTCTCTTTTTTTTATTATATTATTATTTTTTATATTATTTTCTTTCTCTCATCTCTTTTTTCATTCTCGTGCCAGTTCTCAAGTAAAAAACTTTGCTAATAATAATGTCATTGTCACAAAATTCAAAGACAGCGCGACAAACAATTTCAAAAATAGAATGATACCAATTTCATAAACTAAAAAAGCTTGGAGGGTAAAAAAGTCACTCATTTTATAAAAGGAACTGGCAATAGTCATGCTCTACGATCGAATCGAATTGAATTTTGGAATTGCGAAGAAATTGCAGGAAAACCGTTTTAGAAGTGAAACAATTTCGTCGACAATCAATTTTGACTTTTATCGCTGTAAGAATAGAACAGGAAATGGCATTCACACAAATCTTTTCGGTGTTTGAAAAATGTGGAACGAATTGCCTTGACTTCACACGCGAATTTAAACCTAAACACGTATGAAATAGGGTTTATTTTCGTGTTTTGTTTGGGTCGTGGCAGTTTATCACCAAATAAAATGGCCGGTAACTTTTTTATTCGTGTTTTTAATTAAACAGGAGTTCCCGCCAAAACGGTTGCCAGAGAATTTTGGTAACGAGGCGGTTGCAGGCTGGAGATATATCGTTCTTGGACATTTTTTAAAAAGAAAATTCGAATGAAAACTTTTTACTCGTATGAATGGGAGTAGCAACTCTTTTGTTGCTGTTAAAAAGAAATTGTGAGTTTTAGGATTCTGTTTTAGAATGCTTTTAAATCTATAGAACCTCGATTATCAAAGATCTCGACCAAAATCATTCACAATGCCACAGCCTTATTGTGTCAATGGCATAACAGTACTTATTTCAATAACTTTTTACCAAATAAGTACCTTAATCTTATTCTTACGATTTTTAAACTTTATTTTCCTTGGTCCTCAGGTCCCAGAAGTAGAAGGATGAAGAAGAAATCGACTCCAGAAGAGAAGAGACCCAGAACAGCGTTCAGCGCCGCGCAACTTGCTCGACTGAAGGTAAGCATTGTGTATACTTTTGTATGGTACAGCTATTATTTTACTTAAGCTTTCAAGTTATGACTACTACTGCTACTACATAAGATCTAAAAAAAATAACCTAAAATTGATATTTTTTATTTGAGCCATGTCCTTGTTCTCTGTCTCCCTCTTTTTTCTCGTCAACCAACTGTTTTCATCTCTTTTCAAAAGTATAAATGCATATTCTTCTCTCTCTCTCTCTCTCTCTCTCTCTCTCTCTCTCTCTTTATCACTACTCAAGTCAAGCTATCTCTCCTTCTTAGTATCTTACTACAAAGCTAAATATAGACATCCCTTTTCTCTTTTTTTTCTATGAATCTCTTGCATCTCCCCCAATCTGTTCAGAACGAGCCCATGTTAGATAGCCATCTTTCTCTATCTTTCATCAATCTAAATAAAATAATAAATTGTAGCTAGATTAACTCTCGACACCAGAGTTAGCCACTCTCATTCGATAAGAAGAAAAAGATCAGTCTAAAGAATCTCTATGTATTTCCATCGCCTCTTCTACTTCTCTCTCTCTCTTCCTCCACTCTTATGCATATCTTAATCTCTGTCATTTTAGATAACTATATTTTTCTTTTATCTTTCATTAATCTGAATTATCTCTCAATCAATCAACCATGATTTTTCTACTTCTCTCTCTCTTTCTTCCTCCACTCTAACGCATATGTTAATCTCTGTCCAGCACGAGTTCGCGGAGAACCGCTACCTGACGGAGCGGCGGCGGCAGGCCCTGGCCGGCGAGCTGGGGCTGGCGGAGGCTCAGATCAAGATCTGGTTCCAGAACAAGCGAGCCAAGATCAAGAAGGCGTCTGGACAGAGGAACCCGCTCGCCTTGCAGCTCATGGCTCAGGGGCTGTATAACCATAGCACTGCGAATGAGAGCGACGAGGAGGAAGAGATTAATGTTACGTAAATGTCACTGTCAGCGGTGTGTGGTTGTCAATGTCAACGTCAGATGTTTGTGATTGTCAGTGTCGATATTTGAATCATATTTTGATCACTTGCCTTTAACTTGAGAACTGGCATAATACAAAGTTATGGCCAAAACAGATATAAAAAATTATTACTTGTCAGAAGTTTGTGAATGTCAATGTAGAGGTCATCATATTTTGATCATATTAAGTATGTAGCATATTACGTATTTATTGTCAACAAAGATATCAAATATTATAATAATTTTTTTGTTTGATTAGAAACTATTTGGAAATTCGTGACAATCAATACTAATGTTATTCTTGATTTTGATGTAACAATTTGAGAAATCTACTTGGATTTTATATATTAGCTGGTTTTATGTCTTATAAGAATCTTGTAAAAATTTATGAATGAGTCACACCAGAATCAGAATAAGCTGCAGTGATTTAATTGTGTCCATGTTTTATATAAATAACAATGCATCGCATTAAAATCGTAAATTACTTATTGCATTTGTCAGTTCTAATTTATTCAGAATATTAATTGCATTCACTTACAATTTCGAGTGTGATTAGGTTCTAGGCAAGCGCGCTAGATCGTAGATTATAAAGGCGAGTTGTAGTCAAGCGTGAACCTACCTAGTTAAAAAAAAAATTAAGAGCTCTTTTTTAATTTCATGATATGTAACTAAACATACTAAGTAATAGTAATATCATGATAAAAATAACTTAGTATTCTTATAGTATTTCAGTAAAAATAAAAGAAAGGCTTGGATAGTTTCGTAAGTTGATAGTTCCTGTTTAAATTAATTTAATGGTAATGAATAATTATTGTAATTTTTTATTAATTATTTTGCTTGTAAATTAAAGAGGCACTATTCGAATTAAGTTAGCTTAAGTTAAGTAGGTAAGTAAGCAACGCAGTTTTTGTAAAACACAAAATATTACAAACTAACCTTAAACTTGTAAGTAAATGAAACTCTGGAGAAATATGTAAAGTTTTTCCATTGCGACTACTCCTAAACCGACTTCAAACAACAAACTTGATGGTTTTTAGGTGTGTTCCTCCATATACCACCGCCACACCTCTCCTCCTAACCAACGTGGCCTCCGTGGCTCTCAAGATCTTACCAACACCGCACCTTGTGTCTTCAAGTTTTGTAGTTCTCCTTCGGCAAGATATTATCGTCTCATTGACGGCTTTAAACCACCAAGTTTGTTGTTTGAAGTCGGTTAAGGAGCAGTTGCAGCGGAAAAACAGTACATATTTCTTCAGTTTCATTTACAATGGATTTCAGCAAAGTAACGCCTGATTCAATATAAATATTATTATAAATATAAAATAATAATAATAATTACTATAAATATTTACCTTAGTGTATTCAAATAACTAGAAAATATCTCAGTCAGCTTTAAAATTTGTCAAAATTAGTGTTTTTGTTTGTGTTTTGTTGTTGTTTAAAAAAAATATCATAAATTACAAAGTTTTCAGAAAATAGGTCACAAGTTATCAATAAACCATATAAAAAAAATATCGTTGGTTTTTTTTTTTAAAAAACTTTTTGAATAAAAAAGTTAGGTTTAACTTATAGCTAATTTCGTGTGAATTTTGTAAAATAAATTATTTGCAAAGATGCGATAAAGTAACCAAGTTAGTGTAAAACGTATAAATAACTCTTTTTGGTTAAAAGTTAACTTTGATTATTTTTCGTAAAATGTTTATTATATTAATTTAATTATATAATCAATTATTTTGACAATAATTAAATCTTTTTGTCTTTTCCTATGTATTTGCCATATATTTTGTAAATAATTTTGTTTGTACAGATTATTTTGATATCAAATAATTATTTATAATTGTATAGTTTTAGTCATTTTTCTTCCACGATTTTCGTTTGAAAAGTTTATTGTAAATAATTATCACTAAATTAATTAATTGTAAACTTTGTGCTATTTTAGTTGGTTAGAAGAAATAAATTATACTATGTTCCACAATTTAAAAAATAGTTTTATTGTAAATATACTTTTTAGTATAGTCAGACCAAAGTAACCTTATTAGTTGGTAGTAAAAATAGGTCATTTACAACAACGAAATAATTCTCAAAAGATAAACCAAAAGATCTATCAAATAAACTATCATTTCTTGAATGCGTAATTTTTGCGTTTTCGCAAAATGACACATAAATGTTAGCCATTGCAAATCTATAGCAAATGGGTAAGTTATCACTTGACTTGCTAAAGTTAGTAGATATGCAACATAATTTCACAAATTCTGAATATTTGCACTCGGAAACGAAACCGCAATCATATAACCCCTTCGATCTTCCACGGTTGGTGGACTCTGTCACTGATTAAATATGACATTTTAAACGTCTTTGATTCGCGTTTCGTTTCCGAGGGAAAACTGTCCAAAGTTGTGAAAAATCATGCTACCTACAAACTAAGCAGGCAGTAGTTAAACCATGTCAGACGCCCTAACGGCGATTTGAATTTCTCGACACCAGAGTTAACTACTTTATATCGTAAGAAAAATAACTATAATAGTTATGTACTCGTATGATGGTGTGACAGATTCCTTCACAAAACAAAGAGGTAGAAACAATTACTGCAGTTCACACATCAAAGGGAGTAGCGGGCATTCTACGGGCTGTCGTCTGGCGAATATCAGTAAGTATCTACTTCAGATTAAATTAACAAATTATAGGGAAAGTAAGTAGCTTGATTTCAAACGTATTCGTACTTTGTTGTTGTAAAAACCCCGTGCTAAAAATAAATATAAATACATATATAATACGTATCTACATAGCATATAAAAATGAGAAAAAAAACTTTCAGAGACTTGATAGCCTCGTTTTTTTTGAAGTCGATTAAAAATAGGTATCGACACAAAGTATACGAATATGTTATTTTTTTTATTTTTTAGTTTTTTCAAGAAATGAGTTTGCACTTGACCGTAATTCGCCTGATGGTAAGCAATCATTACGGTCTAGGATGGAACGTGGTATATAAAAACAAAAAAAAAACTTTTTGAAACCTTTATAAAGTCGGCTAGGGATTGGCAAAGGAACTATCTCCGGCCTTTTTTCTAGAAGGGATTTGTAACAGACAGCCTTTTAGTCCTTGTGTAAAGTTATCAACATTCTCTCTCTTGAGTCGTATGTCCTCATGACTGAGGGTCGTGACTCCCCCGCAGAATTAATTCGCTAGGGGAGTTTTCTTGGGCAGATACATCGTGGTGAGCACCCAGGTCCTTCCACGGGATAAGGGAAGTAAAGTTATCATCATTATTTCTTAGTTTATACCTAGTCTTATTGCTTTTAGTTATCTCCAGACAATCTCTGAATTTCCACCTTGAATCTTTACATATTGACTAATCAAATTTAATTTTCCACGCCGTTTCTAATCTGCGTCACTTCCCTTAAACTTCTCAGTATGTAGTGTTTAAATCATATCTGATTTACAGAGAGCAGTTTAGTGTGATTTAGTGCGACCGCGCCGGTCCGAGTTAGCGACTTAAACGTTTGCTTTGAATAATTAGATTTGGAACAAGTTAGTTATTGTTTTTGATGTTTAAAGGCACAGTTCTTGTTAGTAAATATTTGAATGTGTCAGGAATTTAAAACAACGAACAAACAAACGTGTCAAAGATGTTTTTTTTTACAAGGTAAGGTAGGCGATCATTACGGTCTAGGATTGTTTAAAATTGTGTGGCTGTTATTTTCTTCCCTTCATTTAGACTAAGGTTATAATATTTGGGTTCGAATTTTGTCTGTTTCTCTGTTTGTCTGTTTATTTAAATAATCATAACAAAAAAAACGGCTGATCATCATGACTTTTGGTATGTAGGTAGTATGAGATCCCGGAAGTGTCATTGGCTACTTTTTATCCCGACATAACGCGAGCGAAGCCGCGGGCGTTCACTAGTAGATAAATAGATAGATAAAACTCTTTATTGTAACACACATTGAAAAAAAAATAAAGACAAACAGAAACACAAACGACTTAAAAAATAGTGCCACAACTGGCGGCCTTATCGCTAATAGCGATTTATTCCAGGCAACCGTAGTACGTAGTAATGTAATATTAATAGAATAGATTTAGGTATAGTAAGTACAAAATTAAACAGAGGTAGACATAATAGTCGTAGTAACGTAAACGTCATAAAAAAAATGTCCAAAAATATAATTATTAAACGACTATATAAAAGAAGGTAACAATTTCCATAAAATTTAAATCATACTCTTAAGTTGCAATTCAAATATCTTACACATAAGATAATCTTCGAAGACTAAATACAAAATATTTTTATTTATTTCCCTCCACTTAGCAACGCCAATTGCGGTCCAAAAATAAAAATACCTTTCACGGTACATTAGTCCTGGCATCGTTAATTAATTAACTAGGTACTGTCTGATTTATGACTAACTGACTAATTGGAGAGCAATTATATGTGTCATAGAGAAGACGGATGAAAGGATATTATAAAGGGAAAAGGATTGAGCGACTGTGGCTCGGCGGTTTAAGCGTCTGCTTTTCATTCTGACGCACCCTGCTTCGAATCCGGCCCCACATCAATGACTCGTTTTTTAAGTTATGTGTGGGTGCGCTCGCTTAGCGGTGAAAGAAAACATGGTGAAGAAACCGACATGTTTGTGGACCACAATATCCGAAGACGTGTGTCTTCCGTGGAAGGACCTGGGCGCCCACCACGATGTATCTGCACAAGATAACTCCCCTTGCGAATTAATTCTGCGGGGGAGTCATGACACTCGGTCATGAGGACATGCGACTCAAAGAGAGAGAAAGAGATATAGAGAGTTTGATTTATGACTGACTAATTGGCGGGCAATTATATGTGTCATAGAGAAGACGAATGAAAGGATGGTAGGAAGGAAAAAGGAATAAGAAAATATTTGCGTGATGCTGTATATATACATATATATTATCGAATGAGAGTGGCCAACTCTGGTGTCGAGAGTTTATCAAGCCGCCCTGAGGGCATCTGACATGGCTTAGCGACTGCCGTACTAGACAAACAGCCGGGACCAACAATTGGTTCAGATGGTTTGACTTTACGTATAATGACTATGAAAACTATGTATATGTTTTATGTAGATAACTGGTGAGTATTTAATAATATAAATAAGCGCTCGCTCTGCTAGCGGAGGCAATCGCATGCAATCGCACCAAGGTCAACAACTGTCCATACGGTCGGTCCTTGGATGGGTGACCATGGTATTTCAATTGGACGCTTCCATGGGTAGGATGACAGAATGACACGTATTGTAGGTGGGAGCTGTTTCTCATATAGTTATTAAACAAATTCAATGTCCACTAGGACAGTTTAAAAACTCTGACACTAGGACACCAAAGTTCGTCACTCTCATACGAAGCTACATTTATGTTTACAAGTTATCAACTTTAAACAGAAATTGTATCTTCTAAATATATAAAACTCAAAATTGACTGACTGACTGACACAGTGATCTATCAACGCACAGCCCAAAACACTGGACGGATTGGGCTGAAATTTGGCATGCAGGTAGATGTTATGACGCAGGCATCCGCTAAGAAAGATTTTTTGTAAATGCCACTTTTAAAGGGGTGAAATAGGGAATGCAAGTTAATGCGAGCGAAGCCGCAAGCACATTATATTGTAGTATATTTTACTTAGTTAACCTAAAATAGCTACAAGTAAACTAAGTAACTACACAGCACAGAAATAGCTCGCACTTTACGAGATGTATGCGTGTGTATTGACAGATTTACTTCCTGTACAGATATGGATGGAGCGATGACAGCAAGAATTATACTATACTAGTAGTGTTGAGCGGTGTTACTTGCGGATTTTATAGAGTGTAAAATGCGTGTGAATGCAATTGTTTCTTATATTTTTCTATGCTGAATCTATTTGGAAAAACTAGGTCTTATATAGCAAACCTTTATAAAAATACTATTTTACATCCCAATCTTCAATGGGATTATTATTGCGAGTTTCAAGCGACTTCGCTCGCATTCTTTTGAGATAAAAAGTAGCTTATGAAACTGCTAAGTACATACCAAAAATCATGATGATCCGTTCAATTAATTTAATAATATAAATAAGATATATGTATATTGTACACCGCCTGTTTACAATTGTAAGTTATGTCCATCCAAAAGGTTGCCTGGAAGAAATCGCCTAAGGCGATAAGGCCGCCCAATGTGCAACATTTTAATTTAAGTATGTTTATTTCTGTTTTGTAATTTTTGTGTTTTTATGGTGTACATTAAAGTTATATTCTATTCTATTCTATTCTATTCTATAAACAGACGAAAATTCTAAAAACTGCCGAAACGTGTTCTGTTATGGATATAAAGTATGTATACTGGCCTGTTAGCTTAGTTGGTAGTGGCTCTGCCTTCTAATGACTGGCCTGTTAGCTTAGTTGGTAGTGGCTCTGCCTTCTAATTGGTAGTGGCTCTGCCTTCTAATGACTGGCCTGTTAGCTTAGTTGGTAGTGGCTCTGCCTTCTAATGACTGGCCTGTTAGCTTAGTTGGTAGTGGCTCTGCCTTCTAATTGGTAGTGGCTCTGCCTTCTAATGACTGGCCTGTTAGCTTAGTTGGTAGTGGCTCTGCCTTCTAATGACTGGCCTGTTAGCTTAGTTGGTAGTGGCTCTGCCTTCTAATTGGTAGTGGCTCTGCCTTCTAATGACTGGCCTGTTAGCTTAGTTGGTAGTGGCTCTGCCTTCTAATGACTGGCCTGTTAGCTTAGTTGGTAGTGGCTCTGCCTTCTAATTGGTAGTGGCTCTGCCTTCTAATGACTGGCCTGTTAGCTTAGTTGGTAGTGGCTCTGCCTTCTAATTGGTAGTGGCTCTGCCTTCTAATGACTGGCCTGTTAGCTTAGTTGGTAGTGGCTCTGCCTTCTAATTGGTAGTGGCTCTGCCTTCTAATGACTGGCCTGTTAGCTTAGTTGGTAGTGGCTCTGCCTTCTAATTGGTAGTGGCTCTGCCTTCTAATGACTGGCCTGTTAGCTTAGTTGGTAGTGGCTCTGCCTTCTAATTGGTAGTGGCTCTGCCTTCTAATGACTGGCCTGTTAGCTTAGTTGGTAGTGGCTCTGCCTTCTAATCTAGGGGTTGCGGGTTCGATTCCAGCGTGACACAAGTATTTATGAAATTCAAAATTTATAATTACTTGTGTTGAGTCTGGTCGTTTGTATGTATAATAAGTATGTATTTACAAAAGAAAAGTATATAAGTATTATATCCGTTATCTAGTACCCACGACACTAGCGTTTGCTTAGTGTGGGGCTAGATGGCGCTGTGTGCAATGTCCCGGAATATTTATTTATTATTTATTTATTATTTATACTTACCCAAATATTATGTTTTCTAATATTTTCTATGTTCAGATTTTTGACCCTCTTTAGCTTTATATGTATAGGTAGATAGACAAACTAACATCTCCAATATTTTATTACAAAACTCGTATATTAATAAGATCGTGAACCGACAGCATCTGTCATTAAAAGTCAATAAATATGATTTATTTTAGTTGTTCGTTTGTAATAATTTTGTACACGTCAGCGCATACAATTTGGATATAATTTTGGGGTGTTGAAAGTTTTATTTATTTAGCTTTTTTGTGGATTATTGACTTTAGTGTTCGAATAAATACATTCTCGATGTATGTTACAAAATTAATTTGCCATCCAGCGTGGTAATGCGGCCAGTATGCTGGGCACGCTGCCCTCTGGCAGTGGGCTGGATCACATAGACTATCCTTAGGCTTTTCTAAGTGCCCCCCTTTTTATGTTGTGATTAGAAGTAGTGTGTTGTTTTTCTTCCCTTGTTTTTATGTTTAATTATTGAAGTAAAGTTATAGATTAAATTACTAAATAATTAAAGATAAGAAAGCTACGTTTGCCGTATAATTATGTTGTTTTTGTAGAGTTTTTTACAAGTGACGTTTAAGATTATCTTTAGCTGAGCTACGGGTGCTTCAAAATAATTAAGTAGTACATAACTACCATCATATGCTTTCGTAGTGCTTTACATAGTATTTGCATTATGTACAGTGACAATATTGGTTATCCCTTCGGGGTTGCAGAGATGCATGTTTGAAGACCGCAATATCCGAGGACATATTGTGTCTTCCGTGGAAGTACCTGGGCGCCCACCACGATGTGTCTGCACAAGAGAACTCCCCTAACGAAATAATTCTGCGGGGAGTCACGACCCTCAGTCATAAGGAACTACGACTCAAGAGAGAGACAGAGTGATAGAAAGAGAGAGAGAGAGAGATAATTCGCGCAATGAAAAGAGATGATATTAACTGGTTGTGGCTAATTTCTGTGCTGTGAGGATGCAGTTTCTTCTAGGCAAGCGTGCTTCAATGATATACTCTACAATAATAATTAGACAATTAAACATTATGATGAATTGTGATCAAGCGTAAGTCAATCTCTTATGTAAAAAAGCTATAAAAAGAAAATTGACTGAAGAAACTCAGTAAGTTACTTTACTAACCATAGAACTTATAGAAGTCTGAAAAAGCTTCAAAGTATCAGACCCATGTTACCACAAGCCGGTGCTATACACAACACACTCACTAGGTAGGTATATGTGGTGGCATTACGGCGGACCACACACGCAGCCCGCCGCGTGCGCCCGCGCAGCGACTGGATAACATGGATATGACTCTTGATTTAGGAATGGGAACAATTTATGCTAGCATCATACACAATCTCAAACTAAAAAGCGCAGGAAAGTGTCCAAACGCTAAAATCGACAGCGAGCGCATACAAAACACTGCTTGTCTCATTCGCTCTTCCATATTTTAAGAACGTGCAAAAGAGATAGGTAATCCAATATCTGCTCAACGAGCAGCGTGGGCTGAGTTTTGGCTCGGACATTTTTTTCGAGCGTTTGTGACTCTTTATAGTCCTAGCTCGATGGCTAGCAACAATATTTTGGTAAGACCACTAATTTGTGATTTTCCTTGAAGAATTTCTAATTGTACATCGGTACTCTTTTATAATATAGAATATATTCAGACAGCTGCGTTTGGGAGCCAGTTTAGTCTCTAGTAGAACATGGTCCACTTCGAACGACATAAATAAAAAAAATAAAAATATGTAATAACCAGTGTCGCTTATGTGGATATAGCTACAACTACATCTATATCCTTATAGCGAACAAAACTAAACTAAGGAAGTAAACAGTAACATACAAATTAGAAACACATTTGTCTCAAAATAATAAGTCAATAGATTTAAATCTTAGCATTATCGAAAGGCGGATTGATATTTGCGTCCAGCATGCTGAGTTGAGACTGATTTGTGACATGACATTTAAATCGACATCTATGTATATCTCTATGTCATTTTTTCTTCAATTTTTTATGCAACATGTAAGTCGTATCCACTCTATTCCTCCTCTCCTCCTGCCAGTAATCGGTCGACCAACAAACGTACAGTATTAATAACAATAATACAGCGCTCGTGCCCACTCACTGCTAACTAAACTGTGGCATCTTCATCATCATCTGCAGCTTCTTTTTCTTTTTGAATGAGATTGACCAATCCTAATGTTCAGTTTTTGAGCTTTTCAGACTTCTGATATGACTTAACGACTGTCGTACTAAAGTTGGAACCTGCAATTAAGTTTATTATAAGACTGATGACACAACTCGAGACTTTACAAAAAGCCTAAAGGTACCTCCTAATAAACTCCATGACGAAATCGAGACACCCTCCAATTTGACGTATCCGATCTTTATGTAATAGGTCTGCACAATGTCGACGCTAGCACGTTCAAAGAGAGGCCTATGCCCAGCAGTGGGATAGAGAAGGCTGTGGATGATCCGATTCACAAAAACGCCAAGATTTAAGTTTAATGATAATAAGTTTAATAGTTGTGTTTGCAAATGGTCACCCATCCATTTGACACTAGGAATGACCACTAATACAAAAATTACCGTGATGAATGTAGCACTTGAAGTCGTCCTACTAAAATGTTATCAAATTCTGCCAATGGTTCATATGAAAAATCTTTTTAGAAGGTAATCAATTTGGGAGTCGGTTAAAGCAGTCAGAAAAACTGCCCCAAATCACTCAAAATAGCTTCGTGAACTACTTATAAAAAGCGTTCAAACAAATTCTTCCTCTACAAAATGATACTAAGTATCAATAATGAGGACTACAATGCACTTATAACTTATACCAATGTTTGAACTTAGGGCTAACTTACCAACTTACTTTTGCAGCTGACAAAATCCTTGCAACGAACATTTTATAAAAGAAACTATTAAATCAAACCGCATTGATAACTTTGTCAAAGTTGGTTTTGACAAAGTTAAGTTGGTAGTTTGAAAAATGAATTCTCGTAGTAATTTGTAGGCTTGTTACAGATTTTGACTAGAAGTTTAAATTGGTTTTAGACACGTACCAAAACCAACTTATTTTTGAGACTTCGAATTATGTATAGAAAAGAAATGTTAGAAGAAAATCTGTATAATTTATTTTCTACTTAAGTTTGTTACAGGCACCAACCAATAAAATAATTTATTTAGCTACAGTTAGAAAATCTCATAATGAGAAACGGGTTTTTCGATATAAATGTTAACTTAACTATTTAAGTTAAACGGGTTTTTTTTTAAATATGCCGTAATAATCATGATACTGAAACGACATCAACACAAACAACTCTGTGGTTGAAATGAAATTAAAACAGATTTTGGCAATTTGTATGTTTTTGCACATTGCACTTTTTGCAATAAAACTTCATAATAATGAAAAAATTGAAAAATCTATTTACCGACCTTTTTCTAACTAGAACATTACAATAAACTTTTTGACTACCGTTTAAAAAAATATAAGTAGATCTAAGTTACCATATTATAATACTTTTACATTTGAAATAACTTCAACCAACCGCAAACCTAACTTGGTAAACTTAAGTTAGTCTAACAATATTTGTGCTTAGATCTAAAGCAGATCATGACTATTCATGACCATCAAACTAACATATGTTTGTTCGTACATTGTGCTTTATTGATGATAATTTGGAAAAGGCGCCTCTGTGTTGGCTTATTGGTTAGGCAGGCTGTAATGGGTTAAAATCAGTTCGGATTTTAATTGGGTAGAGGAAATACCGATATCTTTACGTTTATTGTACGGACGGCAAAGCTTTGGAACACTTTACCAGAAGCTGTGTTTCTTGCGAACTACAATCCAGAGGTTTTCAAATCTAGAGTTAATAGGTATCTTTTAGGTAAACGTGTTACACCCTAGGCTGCAGCAATGCTTACCTGATCTTCTGCCCTTCTTTCTGTCTTCCCTGCTACTCTTACTGTAAAAAAGGTCCAAAAACAAATATTTACCTAACAGCTTACCGCTAATAGCTTTTTGATCACATCAACTTACTGATGTGGTATACTTATACTTATGTTTATATTCTGGTTAAAGTACTTCCCTACTTAATCTATACAGGATGGTACTGAATTATGGTGTTAATATTTTTTTTGTAAATACAACGACGTAAGTCTACCAAATGGGTCGACAACATTGTACGATTCGCGGGTTCTTTATGGATGAAATCTGCACAAGATCGACGCAGATCGGCACATTCAAAGAGAGGCCTATGCCCAGCAGTGGGATAGAGAAGGCTGTGGATGATGATGATGATGATGATGAGTCTTCCAAATGGAAGAGCAAATGAAATGGTAGAATGCGTTGTTTAAATAATTTTAATTAGTAAATGTATTATGTAAATGTATGTATTTATCAATTAACTGCAGTATATTAGCAGATATGTAATTATAATTATATACAATTATTATTATTTTTTTTGATTCAAAATTTATTTTAGATATATTGTATATTTGTAGATAGCTATGATTTAATATTGTGTTTAAGACTTGTAAATGTAAGGATATAAAACTTTTTGAAGGTTTTGTATAATAATGAAAAAGTTGATGACGTAAGTATATTTAAATACTTTGATCTAAATTTCTTTATACTTGTGTTCTTTTGTTATTGGTGAACAATAAAGTATTTTGATTTGATCTGATTTGATTTGATTTCCGTGACACCCTGTACAACTACTCTTAGTAAGTGTAAAACTGTTTATAAATAATTCCTCGTCGGGAAGTAGTGGGTGAGTGGGGGCGGCACTTCTGCACTTCCGTTTACATTCTTTGATGTATTTTGATAGGTACTTGTAGGTACTTTTACGGTAACCGAACTTTTACCTGTGGTGAGTGCGGTTGTTCTGTTTTAACCGACTTTGGGAAAGAGGGAGGTATATTTTTGTTCTTCTTTTTTGTTTTGGCCAATATTAACTTGTTTATATTAAAATGCTTTTTTTAGTTTATTATTTAGTACGATTCTATGAAACGCAGACGTCTTTCGAGCGTTTTGAGGCCGGTATATTTTTTTTCATTTGTATTTTTTTCCTGCTTTTGTCCAATATTACCCTATTCATTTATTTACAGACATTTTTTTAGTTTATTGTTTAGTAGATTAAACGCAGAGGCCTTTCGGGCGTTTCGAAATCTCTTGACACCAGAGAACATAGCTTTCATACGAATTTAAAAACTTAAATAATCACATCATATCTGCTAAATCAGGGGCCCAGGGTGCGCATAAATAACTTTACAACTCGTAACTCTCACAGGAACGTATTCAGGCTTCTTCTTATCGAATGAGAGTGGCCAACTCTGGTGTCGAGAGATCATTAAGCCGTCCTAAGGGCCTCTGACATGGCTTAACGACTGTCGTACTAGACAAACAGTAAATAAAAATGTTTAGTTTATTGTTTAGTATATTAAACGCAGATGATTTTCAGGCGTTTTGAAAACTCTTGACAATAATCTATCTAATAATCTTTACAATCGAATCACTAAGCATCAAGCATATCTGATAACTTTACAACCCGCAACTTTCACAGGATCAGGCAGGCAACACAACATAAAAGAAAAATCCCAAATATCTCCATAATAAATAAGTTTCGACACGCAATGAAATTACGCTATTACTATATATTACTATATAGAGTAGTTCTCGTAATTCCAAGACAATCGAAATTGAAAACATTAAATAATTTAAAATCCGCCAAAAATAGATTCGATTAAAACACTCGATTATAACTAATTTCAACTCATTCGAAATCGGAATACATTCGACATTCAATAATCCGTCATAGACTAAAGAATAGAAAGCGGAAGTGTTAAACACAAACACTCATTGCATACTTGCCTATTTCCCGCGGAAACACAGACTCAAACAGTGATTCGAAATTTAAAGTGCTATTGAAGTATACACACAGAGGATATACGGGGAAGTATTTTGGACAATTACATAGTTTTTTTATTCTTGTAAAAAAAAATAGAAAACCGAATAACATTGTTAATTCTATGTCATTTAGGTATTAATTAGGTTAACTTTGTATTTATATGTACCTTGTATGAGCTGTATGTATTTTATTTCTTAAGATAATAAAAAATTTAATTTGATTTAAATTTGAAAACATTTTACAAGAGATTTTTTTTTATTTGTTTGTTTACCTTTCACATCGCAACTTAGGGACGGATCAAAAAGTATCTTAAGCTACTTTTTTATCCCCGATACAGCGTCGGCAAAGCTGTGGACAGCCATTATTTTTTTTAATAAATTATCTTATAAAACATCAACTAATTTAAACCGCAATACAAACTAAAACTAATGTTATAAAGAAAGAATAGATAGAGAAGAAAGAAAGATACAAATCTATATTTTACTGACAAGGAATAACTTATTATTTGTTTGTTACAAAACTCTGCAACATAGTTAATTACAACTTGAGAACATATTACATAAAAGCTCATAAGAACTAATAATCCCCCTCAATTTACCTTAAGAGCTGCTTAGAACAACTTAAACTTGTTTAAAAAAATGCCATGCAAATTAATCCCGTATGTTTCCACACTAAATCGTCAGTAGAAAACGAATAAAATCATTCGTTGAGATCAAAAAATGTATTGGTGCAAAGCTCTCCGACTATTAACCGGGCTTTCCAACTATACCACGAGAGGTCTTGATACTATTATTGATTACTTACTGTAACTACTGCCCGTGGATTGATTGATTGGGGTGTTCGTTTGTGATTACCAAAGTTAAGATTGTGAGCAATAGTTTAATTGTCACTGTCAAGTGTCAATGTCGCATATGTAAATAGATATAACGAAAAGAAATAAACGATCTTCCCACGTGACACTGGCAGAATTGCAAAGTATACACTTCGCAAAAGCCTTAACAAAAATAAAAACTTTTATGTAAAAAAACGTCTTTCCGAACAAAGATAATGAAAACGAAGTTTTATTTATAACTGGGTCCTTCTGTGACTAGGATGACATTTTAAATTTTAGTTACGGACTGTTTGGCATAGTACAGCAGTTTATAAACTATGACAAAGGTCCATAGGGTGGTTTGTAAACCCTTAATACAAGAATGTTCCATTCAAATGAGAACTTACTTACCAGAGTTTAAATACAAGGAATTACAGTTGTTAACAATATAAGCAGTACCTACCTTCATAATAACAATAGTAATTAACATCCAATTAAACGAAAGCTCAAATTAAGCTCTAAAAGCATCAAGATGAAGCCAATTAATTTTAATTAATCATCATGTCTTACAAACTCAACAACGCACAATCTGAAACACGATCTCCGCAGAAATCCGCTCAAAAAGAACCCATCAGCAATAATCACTATCAAAAAATACCTTTGCATAATGATACAAGAAAAAACGAACAAGAAATATTTAAAAATTAAACTATCAAAACATGTTGAGCGGCCTCGAATGGCATTGCAGGAATACCATTTCGACTTGGGTGGTCCGAAAGCAGCTTGTTTGCCTCTCTTTCTGTCTTCAAGAGAAATGTCGCGCTCTCTCGCTCGTGTGAGAATCAACGGGCAAAGATTATTCATGTAGATGAGAGTGATTGATAAAGATATGAGATTTTTATTAAGTGATTAAAAGAGTTAAGTATTAATGAAGATTGAAAATCTGCATAGTTATTACTAAGTTGCTCGATTATGAAGTGATTTTGTAACGTTTTAAGTTTTGAGCACAAAAAAGGTATTTTTTTTAATATTTCCGGTCTAAATTTTCCGGTTTATTAGAATAGAATAGAATAGAAAATTCTTTATTGCAACACATGACAATAATTACAAAGAAAGAAGAAAAAAATACTTATAGGTACTAGTGCCACAAGTGGCGGCCTTATTGCTAAAAGCAATCTCTTCCAGGCAACCACTGAACTAAAAACTTCTTCTTCTTCTTATCGAATGAGAGTGGCCAACTCTGGTGTCGGGAGTACATCAAGCCGCCTTAACGGCCTCTAACATGGCTTATCGCCTGCCGAGCTTAACAAACAGCCAGACCACCAATTTAACATGTCATCCGGTCCATGGTCCAAATGGTGTGCTATTTTTGGTCACCAATCCAAGGACTGACCGCACCGACAATTAGATTGGTAAGACATCACTCTCTATACATATGAAATTAGTACTCTTTGCAAATTTCACCAGTTTTCGCGACTACTTTGCAAATTACAATCATTCTACTTATAATCATGTAACCTTTATTTGTCCTGCTAAATCTAATTTACTTACTTCAGTCGTGTTCCTCATGACTGAGTGTCGTGACTCCCCCGCAGAATTCATTCGTCAGGGGAGTTCTCTTGTGCAGATACATCGTGGTGGGCGCCCGGATCCTTCCACGGAAGAGACATCTTCTCGGATATTGTGGTCCTCAAACATGTCGGTTTCCTCACGATGTTTTCTTTCACCACTAAGCGAGTGCAAATCTACAAATAACTTGGAATACAAGTCATTACATAGTTTAAGGTGGAGATCGAACCGGTTTGCGTCAGAATGTAAGGCAGACACTTATCCACTGAACCACAGTCGTTCATAATCATAGTTTTTTTGGTTTTTTTTTTAAATAAATAATATATTATAATATAGTGTGAAATATAAAGTGATAAAGTCAAATCAAATCACCATTTTGACCTCTACTAATAAAAAAGTATAACGCTTGCTTGTCATGACACCTGTCAGACTGTCATGACATGTTAGAGCTGTCAAATTGAAGTCACAACATTTGACAGTATCGCACTAATTGATCTGAGATGATATGATATGAAATGATATGATGTTAAGACAAGAATTGGGATTATGATCTTTGGACTGTCTGAATATGAAAATAATACTAGTTTTTAGAGTCCGGTCACTATGCAAGAAGAATTTTGAGCGTTACAACAATAATGATGTAAAAGAAACATTCATAAATAAAGTTTGTATTTATTTACGTTTTTGGAAATAAGAAAATGCCAATTTTATCCATTACGATGTTACCTTGGATTCTATACTATATTTGCGTCAATAATAATTATGATCTGTCGCTCCATTATCATGTGGAAAAAGACAAACATTAATTATATCTTGTACAATTGATAAAGAAAATTTCAATTGAAAGTAGCAAACTACTAGAGTTTTCAAATAGCCCTACGGGCCTTTGACACGGCTTAACAAACCGTCATTCATAATCAGGTGTTTAGTTTAATTTAAACATGTTTAATTAAGTTTGTTTTGAAAATCGAACGGGTTCAATACAATGAGGTATTTTGAAAATAGAATGTGCGAGGCGCCGACCAATCAGCTGGTAGGGTTGACACGAATAAGTTATTAATTATCAATATTAATTAATTAACCATAAATTTGGTACAGTTTATAAGTCCAAGATTTCTTTAGTTGCCAGTCAGTAATGATTTAATAGGTATCTTCTAGGTAAGCGTGTTACACCCTAGGCATGCAGCAATGCTTAACATCAGGCATGTTGTTGTAGTCAAACGTAAACCTATCCCACGTAAAAAAAAGTTGGGTATGGTTAGTTAGGTATTGTGAATAAACTATTTTCAGACTGTCAATTTTATTTCAATATCACTAACACTAATTGATCTTTGATTTGTCATAACATAATTTTATTTTAGAGCGATTTTTTTTTAACTTTGTATAAATAGATATCACGATAAATAATTTAGATAAAATTATTTTGGTTAGATTATAGTAAACAAATCGTTAATAAGCATTCTGATATAACTAATCAAATGAGGAATACCTATTCTTATATTTTGTACGTTTATTCTGTTGCACTACCATATTTTGAATTTTTTATAAACTCATATACTAACTCGAGCGGCAACCCTACGCTCTCGTCCAATCAGCGTCTCGCCTATCTATCACAGCGCAAAGAGAACAAAACTGCGCGCGCGCACTGGGTGGCCTCTACCAGTGTATATCAATTTATACTGCGGATCCTGTGCGTAAGGGTTTTGAAATTCAAAACTCAGAATGCAACTAGGGTTTGGATGGACTGAAAAGTGACCTAAAATTTAGTGTTTTTCTATGTGTAGAAATCTGGGTTTTGTAAATTAATTCGAAATGACAAATTCTAGTCTTAGGAAACCTCAAAAAGTGAATTTAAAATTTAGTGCTTCAGTAGATCTTCCGTGGGTCGGATGACATGTTAAATTGTAGGTCCCGGCTGTTTGTCTAGTACGGCAGTCGTTAAGCCATGTCAGAGGCCCTTAGGGCGGCTTGATAAACTCTCGACACCAGAGTTGGCCACTCTCATTCGATAATAAGAAGAAGACCGCTTTCAAGGTGTGTTTTGGCACCTTTGTTTGTGAGCCAGTTCAATAGCAGTGTCTTTAGGCTACTGAAGCTAAGCTATATATTAGCCAAATTGTAGGTAAGCGTAACTCTCTCTTTGATTCGTATTTCCTCATGACTGAGGGTCGTGACTCCCCTGCAGAATTAATTCGTTAGGGGAGTTCTTTTGTACAGATACATCGTGGTGGACGCCCAGGTCCTTCCACGGAAGCGTAACTCTATTTAGCCTAAAATTAAAAAAATGTTTCGAACCTCAACATCTAGGTTTGAAGTCAGGTGTATACCACTATACCACGAGTAATAACATTTTATTGGTTTTGTGGTCATATTAGTTCTGTTATTATTACTTATTACGAGACATTTGTTTGCGCGCTGTCATAAAGAGATACATAAGTTTGTAAGGTGTTGTGACCATATTGAGAGAGAAGTGTTGGGCGGGTGGAACAGACGGGACACTTTTTGTAATGGTTTTTTTTATTATACGTTAAAAAAATAATGACTATAAAGTCTAAGGAAGTATTTTTTTTGTATACTAAACCTGTCATATTTTAAAGACTGCAAAAAAGTGGTTTAAAATTTGGCTGAATGTGTTTTGTCATATGTCCGTTGGATAACTTATTTTCGTTTTATAGTGGCATTATTAGGTATACCTACTTTAAGTTTTTTGTATTTAATGAAGAGCTTATAATAACACTACCATGAAGAAATGGCCGTTCTTATTTCTAGTAGTTACGAGTAACTAAAAGTACTTTAATAATATGTAATATTAGGATTTTATAAAGTGATCGTGCATTCCATAACTATTATAAATAAGATTGAGAGATTTAAATGCAACAATACAATGTTTATTTACTATTCTTTTACAAACTACACCTCTCCCTATTTTTAGCGTAATAATATATGAGTAGAATTTCCCTGAAATTATAAATAGCAATTTCTAGTTTATCGCACTTAACTGAAAATATACCAACCATATCCACAGAGCAACTAAAAATCTCCTTTCATCTCCCGTCTGCAACCTCCTTTAAGCCGACCGTACCTCCTTCGTGGGTGGTCCACCATTTTTATTCACCCGTCAAAAGGTCAACGACCCGATTATCAGCGTCACACTCTTGGCCGCTTTTTTACCCTTTTTCTATACTTTACAGTTGTTTCTTTACATCTCGTTGCTTGTGGTTTTTATGTAATCCGAGAACTTAATGAGTGATTGATAGATTGGTTAAGTTTGTCGACGATTTTGATGTGTTTATTTTGATTTTGTAGGTGTAGGTTACATACTAATTATCCGAGATAGATATTAAGAGAACAGTTGTAGAGGTTGAAATTGTGTTGTCTTATTTGCTAGATGTTTTTTTATTTATAAATAATTTTGTAATCAAACCTTTGTCATAGTACTATAGGCGCTAAACAAAATCAGAAAATTTTAAATTCTCGACACTAGAGCAGGTCACTCACATACACATTTGCAATTCACAAGTATCTTTGTTAGTTAATTTATAAAAGTTATTGGCATCATATTTGAACGCTTCTGTGAGTTAGATGACACGATATATTATTGGTTGAGGCTGTTTATCGTAGTATGGTAGTCATCAAGCCATGTCAGAGGCCCTAAGAGTGGTTTGATAACTCTCGACGCTAGAATAGCCTACATCCATACTAACTACTTATGAACAAGAAAAACGGTAGACTTTAGGCTATGCCAGAGGCCCTAAGGGTGGTTTAAAAGGTTTGAAAACTCGACACTTTTAGAATAGGCCATTTTTACACATCACAAAAAAAACATACTATCAGTCAGCTAAAGCGATTTGGATGACATTTGGTAGATAGATAGAGATAGAATCTGGACTAACACATAAGTCTATTTTTCATCCCGGATTAACGCAGGTAAAAAGCTCTTGACACTAGAGTTAGCCACTCTTATACTTTTTGAGAATAAACTTTATTGCACTGAATCGTAACTGAATAAAAAGTGAATCGATAAAGCAATATAAGGGTAGAGTCGGGTGTAAAAATTGTAGAACTAGTCAAGGGTGGAATGTTACCCTTGTCAAGGAGAGGTTTACATGGGGGTGGAAGGAAATGTTTAAATAAAATTTTTTTAGAAAAAGAAATTTCAGTTAATATTTTTCTGGCTAACAAAAATTAAGAATAATAACAAAATAAAATAAAAACTATATCAATCGGACAGAATATATTTGCAAGATTTTTGTCTTCGGCACTTGAAGTAAATCAATACTTTAATACGTTTTACTTTACTTTAATATAGTAAAGTAAAAGTAGTACCAGCTTGCCAAATTTCAGCCCGATCGGTCCAGTAGTTTGGGCTGTGCGTTGATAGATCACTATGTCAGTCAGTCAGCCATTAGGCGTTTTAATATATGTTCTTTACCATATTATTATATACTTAGATGATATAAAAATGCAAGATTTTTGACTATACGTAGGATTTTACTTTTATAAAAAATGATTTTGATACCTATACTTATATATTTTTTAATAAGCTGCAAGCTCCATGTAACCCCACCAACTAGTAAGGAATGCTTGGCTCGCGCCCTGAGACATCCCAAGTTAACTGTTTTATTCTTGCTTTCACACTCCTTTACGAATAAAGAGGGTAGAACTGTGTATTTTTTCAAGTAAAGGTAATTTAAATATATAAAACTCAATAAGAAAGGATTTTCGGAAATGAATCTTTTAAAGGAATGACATAGGGGATGCAAGTTCTAATTCGTAATGCCAGCGAAGCCGCGAGCACTAACTAGTTTTGAATAATTAGAGAAAACCTTCATATATTATTGGTTTGCTTAGTTAAGAAGAATCGGTTGTATTATGTACATCCCAAATTAACTGTTTTATTCTTGCTTCACACTCCTTTACGAATAAGGGTTGGCCTTTCTATTTAGTTATTTTTTTTATATAAAACAAGATTAAATTCAAAATACCTATATCAAATTTGATTTTCGAGTCGCCATTCTTATTTATCACTAGTATAAAGTAATGTCACTTCCCGCGTCTGTCTCTATGTCTGTATGTATGTTTAGGTCTGTAAAACTACGCAACGGATTTTGATGTAGTATTTTTCATACCTAAATAAAGAGGAAGATTGATTTGTATAACAATGAGTGCGAAAACTGCTTCTCAATCCGTTGTGTAGTTTTAAAGATCTAAGCCTTCGATCAACAATACCAACTAGATAACGGGTCACGTACAAAATCAAAACCAAATGCTGTCCGCGTGAATTTATGAAATGACATAAGTCAAATATGTCATTTCATTGCTTTGTCGAATATTACTACAGGAGGTATGGAGTCGCGTTCAACACTAAAATATTTTATAATATGAACGTAAAAGTTTAGTTTAAATTATGTATGTTTTGGGGATTACGTTTGTTAATATACATACTTATCTATACTTACACCGTTTTAATTTTAATTGTTTTAATCCTATAAAAATTGTTTGTAGAGTAGAGTATGTTGGAGAAGGGAAGAGCGGGAGCGATGCCACGCGGGCAAAAGCTACTACTTATTATTTTAATAGGGTTGTTTTTGTGTATAATATGTTTTTTTCTTGATCAGTGTTTTTAATGTGTTTTTCTTAATGTGTTGTACACAAAAATGTAAGTATGCTTGTTGTTTTTCAAATGTATGTAATGTCGGCGGCTGGCAAAGGTGTCTATGACTGGATGACACAAATAAAAATATTTATAATAATTTTTACACTTTCATAATACAAGTACAGTTCAATGTAATTAATAAATCAAAACGCTTATAAAAAACTCAACATTGGAGATTTTTTTCCATTCTGCGTACCTGGATTAATTTCCTTTAAATAAGTTGAGTTTGTTGCACAATTCGAGACCCATTCTGCACACGTAAACGGATTGCTAGGAAAGCTAAAATAAAAAAAAAATAAGTAACTATCTAATGAGAGTCCAAAAAACAGACACAAAAGTAGTATTAACCTATTTGAAAGTTCTAGTAACAAATTATTTTAAATTATTACCTACAACATAAATCTACTCCATGCGTCTAACTGTTCTGTTACACCAAAGCTTGGGCACGTATTGGCCGACCTTGGCCAAACCGTGGCCAAACGTTTGTAGGGGTGGTTTAAAATCGGTAATTTTGTTCAAAATTAGATAATATTTGCTAGTTTAAAAATTATAATATAACTTAATTTACATGTACTTACCGAAAGTAAGACACTCCGGCCGATAAATTGCTTTTTCGGGCATTATTTTTGCAACTCTTGAATACACATTGCGGCATTGTGAAACGTGTTTACATTGGCCGTGTTACAAGCGAATTAAACAAAATAAGAGCTCACGTTTCAAGTGCGCTGTTATTTATCGAGACGTTTTTTTGCGCTGACCCGATATCTAGTTGGTATTGTTGATCGAAGATCTAAGCATACATAAAGACATAGGGACAGACGCGCGAAGCGACTTTGCTTTATACTATGTAGTGATACTTTGGCAGATAAGTTTAAATCATCTTATGCAAACACAAAATGCTTATAAAGAATTTTCCAACACGTTAAAAATAAAAAAAAAACCAACCCTATTTTCATCACAACCCTCTTTCAATCGACGTCACTAAGTTGATGGTATTGCGAATCAGGAATGCGGGTTCGATTTCCGACAGTTTTAATTTAGTTTTTTTTTTCACTTTGTTTTAGTAGGGTAGGTAAGGGTATTTTTGAGACTTCAATATAAAGTTTTAATAAAAGTTTTACTATGTACCTACATACTACCTAGTTAATTATACTTTTAAGTACCTAATCAAATATTATTAACTGTTTTCTTTAAATTAATTTCATTACCTGTATATATTTATCTATCGTTACTATAAGTATTCAATTCGTATTTCCAGTTTTCTTTCCACATACATTTCAAAGGTCCCAAGGGTGATTTGATAAACTCACAACACCAGAGTTGGCCACTCTCATTCGATAAGAAGAAGAATGTTGGATTGATTTTACAAAAGGTTATTTAATAATATTGAAACTACATAAAAGGAAAGCAATGTACCAAAGTAAAAATTAAAAGAAAAAACAACACATATATCGACAATATCTTTTTAATCAGTTTTTTTCTATAAATTGCTACTATCTGAAAAAAACAATGACAACACACTGAAAAATATTTATGCAAAAAAGTGAAACTACACATTTTTATTTAATTTCTAGAATTTTCTGCTATTTTGTGCCCCAAATATTTATTTATTTTTCCAGTATGTTGTTATTATTATTTTTACTAATACTGCTACCATTGCACAATAAATAACTTAATAATTAATTTAAATTTATTTTATTAATTATTAATCAAATTATTTACACAAACAATCAATTGATAGTTAGATTTAAATAGAGTTTTCATGTCACTTATAAATAAGAATAAACTACTGATTAGTTGATCAAGATTTTTTGATATTATTATGAAGGAGAAAGTACTGAACAGAATGATAAAAAATATGGTACCATCCCGAAAACAATGTAATAAAATAAGATTTTTTTAAATCGGTTCATAAATAACGGAGTAATCGCGAAACATACCCAAAAAAGAACTTGTTATTTTAAAGCAACTTTTATTTTTCAACATTTCAAGTCTCAGTAGACTTGATAACCTTCTTTTTTTAAGTCGGTTAAAAAGAGACATGATTGATTAACTAATCATTCGTTGATTCAGATTTATAATTAAAACGTGGAACAAATTTAATTTATTTTACAAATATATTTAATTTTGAGTTGTATATTGAAATATTAAAAAAAAAACAAAATTACCTATTTTGCAACAAATTAAAATCGTCATTTCTATTAAATGTTTATCCAAAAATCCAAAGTTATTTATTACAGTATTAATTAGGTAATAATATTAAAATCTAAGCAGTAACGTTAAATTATCACCTAGAATATTATTTATACAAAATTTTATGTTTAATAGTTATTTATGTACAAAACCATTACGCTAAAATTTTATGTTATTTTACAAATCTTCAAGCTTCATTTAGTTCAGATTTTTATGATATTTGTTGTAAAATTTTACAAATCCAAGTCAATTTCTTTTCTATCGCAATTTTGTAGAACTGAATAGTAAAACATTATTACATGTCACTGCCAATGAATTCAGAATATTATTAAGAACTTAAAAAATATTATTTTCAATTATAAACTTTTCCTACTTGCTCTTCTTTAAATTCCTTCTTCTCTTTCTTTCATCGACTCAATATCAAACTTCCATTTAAATTATCTGTCTGCAATCTAGTTCAATTTATTAAGTTTACTGATCTATAATCATTAAAATGTATTCCTTGATCCAAAACGATTCAAAATGATGTCATTTTTCGCACTGTTTATTCATTGTTTATTCTCAGTTCCATTTAGTTATCTTTTCCATATCTTCTTCTACATGACTGCTTTTATCCTCTATTCTTTTATTATTTTTTCTTTCATATACATTAGGTTCTCTGTCTATCCTTTTGTTTCCTTTAAACTGTACTCTGTTTTTCTCTAACTCTACCTCTTTTTTCTTCAGTGTTTAGTTTTTCTTCTGTCTATTTATTCTGTACTCTTTTGTTTTTGTCATAAATGAGACCTTTTTCTTTTGAACTAAACTGTTCTGCTGCTTCCTTTCTCTTACTCTTTCTCTTCTTTCTAGTTCTTCTTCCCATTTTGTTAAAGGGATAATTTATATTAGTTTGTATAATTATTATGCATGTCTCTTAGTTGACTATCATTCAGTGTTTTTGTCATACTTTAGACTCTGTTCTGCTGTTCTCTTTCTCTTGCTTTCATCTCTAGCTCTTCTTCTTCCTTTGTCAATGGAACAGTGCTATGGTTATACAGCCCCTGAGCCATGAGCTGCAAGGCGAGCGGGTTCCTCTGTCCAGACGCCTTCTTGATCTTGGCTCGTTTGTTCTGGAACCAGATCTTGATCTGAGCCTCCGCCAGCCCCAGCTCGCCGGCCAGGGCCTGCCGCCGCCGCTCCGTCAGGTAGCGGTTCTCCGCAAACTCGTGCTGGACAGAGATTAACATATGCGTTAGAGTGGTGCAAAAGAGAGAGAGAGAGAGAAACATAAATTCACGATAGGTATACAAAAAAAGATAGTGAGAACCATTTGAAGTGAATGAGTGGTGGGCTGGTGGGTAATGATGGTGAGAAATTAGATTGATGGTAGAAAGAAAAACATTATCAAATTGAGGTGGAGAAAATTTCTAACTTGAGGGAGATAGAAGTCAATACAAGCGTGTATCGTAATTTGGTGAGGACTAGAGAGAAAATTTGAGTAACAGATTGTAATAAAGAGTGGGAGATGCTGATATGTATATAATGATGATAATGTAAAGAGTTTGTTGTTAATGAGTTTACTAATAATACACACGAGCCTTAGTGTAAAAGTAAATATGTAAATATTTATGTATATAATGTACCTTTAATCTAGCAAGTTGTGGTCCAGAGAAGGCGGTGCGGGGTCTCTTCTCGTCGTTGGAGGTTTCTCCGGGAGGCTTCTTGGGGCGCCGCGTGCGGGGACCTGCGAGCAACGCCGGGTGAGGATACTAGTCATTAAAAGCTTACAAACTAAAAACACGCTTTTATTTCTGCACTATAAAGCCAAAAACCAAATATTTGGAGTTTACTCGTAAAAAGTGTGACATGTAATTCTTTTAGAATAAATTATAAGAAGCTTTCATGAGTTTTTTTATGAAAGTACGATTTGAAGTTGAAAATTGACTTTTGCAACATTTCTCTTGTACAAAAAACAATAGCTGTATTACATAATTCTTATAATATGATATCTTATATGATTATTACAATGTGTCCTGAGTTTCAGCGATTTTGTTGGTACATAATATTGTTTTTACTTGTTATAACGAAATATTAACAATTCAAGATACTTGTACATTATATCCATCATAACTAATCATGTATGCAATTCAAAAATAAATTTGCACACTTACATTGTTGGTCTGTACCTATTAAAGTTACATTTGTTGAAAAATAATTTAAAAACTAAATACTAACAACAGAATAAAAACTTAAACTACTTCTAAAACTAAAATACTTAATCTAACATGCCTGTAGTAGAAAGAAAGACCCCCAAAATGCTGGGGGCATTTCCTTGAATTTCATTTCATTTCATTGTAGGCACAGAAAAGTAATCATATCTCTTTTTTCAGATATGAAATTTGGTTCAAATCAATCATTATATTATATATCTACTCTCAGCGTTAGTTAACAAATGTCACTAAAAGTTCATATCTGAAAAATATCAACTTACAAAAATAACAATTGTCCATTCAAATCTCATGCTAACACACAATTTATCAAACAATACAAACTATTTACAAAACAATATATCAGGCAAACACACAAAAACATACTCAAAAAAACACAAAGCAACATCTTCATTCCTTCAGCAGGCAACTATCTCTTCGCTCAAACCGCATCAAAACCGGTCCATCGCTGACAGCCGACCAATAGGACGATGCAATATCTTAACCAATTCACAATCGCGTTTCAAACGCGCGTGGAGATTTATAAAATTGGTCAAAATATTGCACCGGCCCACTGGACGGCGGTGACGTTCGTGGAAAAATACACTTAGATGTAAAAAAATTACATAACAATATATAATGATAAACAACATAATACTGTATAAAAAAAGAAAACTTTTATATCTAGGCGCTACTGTAATGTTCATTATGTTTTAAATACCACAAAATCAATTTATAAAATGCATATATCAATCACAAATCAAATTCGTGCAAATACAATTCAAAGAAAAATACAACACTTCACAAAAAACTAAAACCATGCTCAAAAGATCACTCATAATATTTTATTTTTATTGTAAGTGCTTTGCGATATTTTTGGTTTACAAAATGCTCATAATTATTTTAAAATGTCAAAACCTTGCGTGATATTTTCAGTAATTTATCATTGTAATTTTAATTTAATTTAAATTTTGTTTTAATTTACAAAAGACAAGAATCATGACAATTTAAGGATAAAATTAAAAAAGTAACTAAATATTTTGTTTCATGTTGCAAAAGTCAATTACATCATGTTTTTTTTTTATTTAAGCCAGTCAGTTAAGAAAACTACTGAAATTATAAAAAAAGACTCTCAGCTTAGAAAATTCAGAAAGTCAGAGTTTGAAACTGAGCAAATTTAACAAACCTTTAACCCGAAAATAAGTTATTAAATACTCAAACTCAAACTAACAATAGAAACATATTTTAAAAATTATTATAGTAGCCACAAAACACGTTTTAAATTTTTTCCAAGGTATGATTTATAAATTCAGTTTAAAAAAAACTACAATAAAGTTTTCAAAAACAACAGCCACATAATTCTCAAAGAACCGAATATCTTATTGATTCCTCTTTTCATTTCTTCATATTTAGATCTTGACTTTGGATCCGCCAAAAATTTTAGTGCAAACTAAATCTAATTCCGCCTTATTACAAAACGCGGTTTCGATATTAGTACAGAACTTTGAAAATAAAAAGCCGGTTCTTGTTGTTCAAACATCACATACACACAATCAGATGTCAACTTCAAATTGGGACGTTGATTTATTATATTTATATTTGGTAACATTTTGACAGTTTGATTATTATGACAGTATTATGACAGTTCAAAGTACTGGACTAATAGTTAAACCACGATTTGTAATAAGACGGTTGAAACTAAACTAAATTAATTAGAAAGATCTCACGTGTCCCGTGTCCCGTACTTACTTCGCCCTAGAACAAAAGAAAACAAAACATTAGAAAAAGCACGGAAATTAAGCAAATTTCTTAGCAAATAATTATACCTATTAAACATGTTTAAACATTTCCTACAATTCATAATATAAAAAAGAGCTTAAATAAAAAAAAAGTTTTTTCTACCTCTATCTTCAACTCGATATATCTTTATATTAGCACAATTAAATGCTACTTAATAGTCAGAGATTTGATAAAATCTCGACGCCAGAGTTGGCCACTCTTATTCAATAGTAAATTAAATTTGGAATTAAGGTAGATGTTATGACTTAGGCATCCGCTAAGAAAGGATTTTTGTAAATGCCACTTTTAAAGGGATGAAATAGGGAATGCAAGTTTTACTTCTTAATGCGAGCGAAGCTATTAGGTTATTTTTGTTATAATAATATACCTTGTATGTGCATGTACATATATATTCTATTTCTTTAGTTAATAAAAATAAATTTGAATATGATTTTACAATATTTGCTACTACATTATTCATGCACAAAGTAGTTTCTTTCCTTTCCCGTTGTGATAACAAATCATCGTGATTTTTAGCATAGGGTCCTAAAAGTGACTCGACATACGCTGCTTTGAATTCCCAAATAACGCGAGCAAAGCCGCGGACATCGGTTATCAGGCTAGCTACAAAGCTCTTATGAAAGTCCAAAGCTCTAAAAGCTCACAGGTTTTAAAATAAAGGCCCGAAGCCCTAACTTTAGTCTCGACCACCCACAGTGGTCTAATTAAGACATAAGCAGGTAATTACACAGATTTTATCTCGAACTAAATCTAACTTACATATAAAAAGTGTTTAAATCTTATAATGAAATCTTTAAAGCTTTATTTCTTAAGTAATAAAGTTGATTTTTGTTTAATTACAGCTCAAATATGAACTAACTTGCATATAAAATTGGTTGAAATTTATTCTTATAGCTTGGGTATAAAGATGATTTTGAAATGATTTCGACAAAAATTTATACTAACTAAATGTATTTAAAATGTATAATTTATAAAAACGTTGGAACCTTATTTCTATATGGAATAACGTTGATTTTTAGTTGATTTTAGCTCAAATGTTAACTAACTTGCCTACAAAAATACTTAAAATTTGTAATGTTAACTTTTAAGTTGTATTTTTTTTTAATATAGAATTGAGTTTATATGATTTGACGCTTAAAATAACTTGCTACTTAAAAAAATATTTAAAATTGATAATGAAACATGCGAGTCTTATTTCATTGGAATAAAGTTGAGTTTTTTATATTATTATAATGACATGAAAAAGTTATTTGCACAAAAAAAAAAAAATAATACTGAATATTATAAACCATATTTAATTGAGATAAAATTCAGTTTTGTTTATAACTAGTTAAAACTTTTGGACCAACAAAGAGGTTTTTAAAAAAAGTTTGCATGTGTGTTAACTAATCAGCTTATAAATGAGTCACAGTAAGGTTTCGTTTTTAAATGTATGCTTCCTTTGTTTTTGCTTTTGACTTTGTTTATGTCATTTTTCTTCGTATGAGACTGGCATACTCTGATGTCATGAGTTTTCAAACCACTCAAAGGGTTATAATAAATTAATATAAATACGAAAATACGTAAGAATCTTAATATTGCGAAAGGCAAATTTTTATCAAGTTAGAAGTAAATATTTTCCTACGAAAGTATTTAAAACATTTAAATTCAATGAGCAAAGGTTTAAAAGCTAAAGAATTATAGTAACTTTAATCACCCCATTAAAATCACCGGAACTAAAACCTCTTTTTTAAGTATTTTGTGGCTTTAAAACATACAATGTAAGCTTCCGAGAGAATCGGAACTCCTTTGATCGACCGCATTAAAAAACAAACATAAATAAAGCTATGACCAATAATTGCTACTTAAGATTCCCATAATTAATCGTTACACGCTCAAAGAAAAATCAATCTTATCCAGTATTAATTAGAGATTAGAGTAGATTTTGTTCACGTAAAATAACTGAATAAATAATTCGTATTCACGTTTAAAAATGCGTTTTAAAACTTGACAAACAAAGATTTAAATTGCACAAAACTGACGCGAAAAATTGAGTTCGAAATAAGAACAAGCGATATTCTGTGTCGAATTTATAATTTCACATTTTTAAATGGCGCGTTTAGCAACCAAAGAGTTTATAATGCCATGTTTTTAATTAGGTTCTTTTATTTGTACGATATCATGATTGTTGGACGCAAAATGTCTTCATTATTTAGCTTCGTTGGTGGCGCCGACATTAAAAAGAACCCAGCGGGAATTAAGTAAGACTTTATTTTTAATTGTTGTTGTAAAAGTTTCTTCTTTTTTTCTTCATCTGATAAGGTTTTTAATTGTCATGCTAAAAGCTAATTGTCGTTGTAATAAAGATATCAAACCTGCTTTTGCGACGGACGGAACTAAAAAAAGGAATGTTCAAGTTTTATTTGATTGTATCGATTGTACTATTTCGAAGTTATATTGTGTAATTTTGTAAAAATGCAATATGAAGAGTTTACAAACCACCCTACGGTGCTCTGATATGGCACTATAGCGAATTACCATACAATATAATTAGTGGTATTCAATCCCGATGCTTTTACATGTATAAAATATGTCACGCAATTGTGTTTGCCTGGTCACCCATCCAAGAACTGATCGCGGTGGCAGTTTCTTCAGTTATCGCATATGTATGCCACAGTAATTTGCATATTTCCTACTTTTTAATAAAAATTAGACCACCCATCGATAAATCCAATTAACATCCTAATAATACTTATATCAGTTTTAATTTATAAATTAATCCTAATCAGATCTTAAAGTTAATGAGTTGGCTTTGTCATGCGATAATTTAAAATTTAACAAATATTTGGACTGCTTTTGGTTTCCTGCGATACACACGGCACAAAACGATGGGAAGTACAATAGGTATACATGTTATATACATATATGTTAATTAGCACAACGGTGCCACAATAACAACTCTATCTCTTTGGAAAAAAAACAACCACAATCTTGATCTAAGATTTAAAACAAACCTACATGGCATGTAATAGAAACCTTTGTAATTGAAAATTGTTTGAATAACAACTTATCAAATTATACAACACTGCTGAAAGTCCGCGGGTTTCCTCGTTTTTTTTTAGATAAAAGCCAATGTCACTCTCAGGACCCTACACTACAACACCAAAATTCACGATGATCCGTCCATCTGTAGTGTGGAGAAGAGCATCAATAAACTTTTTTTTCTTATCGAATACAAACTGACATTGATTAATTAGTATTACTTTATTCAAAACAAGTTCCACATATTATATTTCCGTGTGTCACGTCCAAGAAAATTCAATATAAAACCACGCATAACCAAAATACCGTTTAAATAATATGCTAATTCAACTACTGGCTGGCCAGAAATTAATAAATTAAAAACACATTTTATAGCTTTATTATGTTGCCACTCTTAATGAGACGCCATGTTGGTTTTTTGACAGTTGACTTTTTTAGGTTCTTTCTCAGCGATTGATGAGCATGTTAAATATTTTACAGCTATTTATGGGAAAATGCGTAAAGTTTCTAGTTTTTCGTGTGAATTAGGATTGTTTGGAGTTTGATTACGCATTTTATTAAACATTTTAAATGTCATATGCATTAAATTAGAATAAATCAATTTCAGAGTAAAATAAATTGACCATATTTTGTCTTAAATTGGACATTTCTTGCAAAAAACTTATGCCTATCTTCTTGCACTTTCTAGAAATGACAAATATAATATAAGTAATTCACAAAACAAATCTCAAAGAACCGAGGAACCGTTCCGTTCAAAATAGATAAACTTTACAAGACATATTACAAACAGCCTCATTAGTAATAAGCTAGGCTAGGTTAGGCGATAAGGCCGCCCAATGTACATTAAATTAGTTTTAGTTTCTTTAAGTTTTTATTCTTGTTTGGTGTGCATTAAAAATATATCTATCTATATATCTATTAGTAACAGTCGGTCAAAATTGTTGACTAGACGGTCTCAAATTGTTGTAACAGGCATGAAAATTCAGTTTACTAATTAGTTACAGTTACAGGTAGCTGTCCATGACGCCATTAATTATAAGCAAAGACCAGGTTTTGAAATTCACTCCCTCCTCTTGCATCGTATTCCTCCTTATTGAGGGTCGTGACTCCCGCACAGAATTATTCTTTGGGGAAGTTTTCTTAGGCAAGTAAGTAGAGTAAAATGGTTAAGCAAAAGTGCATATTTAATTCACACCTGCGTCTAAAATGTGATATTTTTATTTCAACTAATTATCAAGTGTGTTTATTATCAAAGTCAATTCTTAGGTATTGCCTACTGAATAGCAGAAACACTAAAATACAATGTCAACTCTGAATTTGATTCTGCTTTTTTAAAAATTAATTTCGTCTTTTGTTTTTATTTGTCTTTTTTTTGCGTGACGTCACAGCCCCAGGGGAAGACCAGCGCTGGTTGCTTCCACACAACCAGCATTATGCTGAGTTGTGGCTGTGTTGTGGCAGATTTTATGTTTGTTTATTATGTTTTTAATTGTGTTTGTTTTTCTGTTAAATCTGTCACAATAAATGTTTTCTTTCTTTCTTTCCAACAAAAAATACTACATAAATAAATTAAATACACCTTATGAGGGCTTTACATGACTTATAACACCTTTCCTTTTACGCCACAGGCAAGAACTAAGTTAATTCGACAGGTGACCAAAACACAGAAAAACTACGATCCGTTACATTTATTTACGTAAAACATATAATTGTTTAATTAAAAGGGGAATTCGGAACGGAATGCGTGGAATTGAGGCGGTTACATTTATTGAACTAGTTAATTAGTTATAGGTTAATTTATTTAGTCTTTTTGGTTTGAAATTAATTGATAAAGGGCGGTATTGAAATTCTTGAAACTAGAGCTGGCTACACTTCTACGAACTTACTTCATTGCTTATTTTATTCGTAAATAGTGCTAGTAATAGTGGACTACCGCGGCTTCGCTCGCATTATTTTAAGATAAAAAGACCCTTCTAAGACCAAATACTACCTACACACCAAAAAGTAATAATGATCCGTTCAGTCGCTTTTGCGCTATAAACGTTTTAAATAAACAGACAAAAATTCTAAAAACTGCTGAAACATTTTTTTTTTTTTCAAATGTTGTTTTGTTCAGATTTTTGACCCTCTTTAGCTTTATTATATGTACATATAGAATTTTCAAAGGCTTGTATTGAAATTGGCTGAAGCATCATTAAAACATCAAAAGTTTTTTAAACGAACTGCAAAATAATTGGTAAACATGTAAGTTCGAATGAGAGTGGCCAACTCCGGTTTCAGAGTTTTCTTAGTTCAGCTTGCGGAGGTATTAGCATGCGATTACCAATACCTAATAAGCAACTGTCGGTGCGGTCAGTCTTTGGATGGGTGATCACAAAGTGGTTATATTGGGGCGTGGGTCGGACGACATGATAAAATATAGGTCACCATTTTTGTCATAGTACGGCAGTCGTTAAGTAAGAGGCTTTTCAAGTGGATTGAAAACTCTTGATATCTACCATTGGAGGTCTGATCAAACCCGAGGACATGTGTCTTCCGTGCAAGGACCTGGGCGCCCACCACGATGTACCTCATGTGAGTCGTATTTCCTCATGACTGTGGGTCGTGACTTCCCCGCAGAATTAATTCGTTAGAGGAGTTCCTTAGTCTTATTCCTCATGGTTGAGGGTTGTGACTCCCCAGTAGAATCAATTTGTTGGGGGAGTTCTCTGGGGCAGATACGTCTTGGTGTGCGCCCAGGTACAACATCCAGCAGCGCTCAGTCATGAGGATATACGACCCAAAGAGAGGGACTTACTTGATAAGTGGGAAGTCGTTATTTCAGAGGCTCTAAGTGGTTTGAAAACTCGACACCAGAGTTGACCACTCTCATACGCAGGTTAGTGTAAATTATGTACCCATAGTGTATGTATATGATTAGAACTCGTGCTATTTGTCTTAATACTGCAGTTGTTGTTGCAGACGTACTTTTGTCATCATCATCATCATCGGCCCGCCCACTGCTGAGCATAGGCCATACTTACTCGGTAAGTGTAAATACCCATAGTGTATAGGATTAGAACTCGCGCACCTAATTTGAACGACACAACAGATGCTGGTGCTCTGGGTGGTCCGGCCACCCAGCCGGCACACGAATCTGTGGAGGGGTTGGTGCTAAAAATTTTGGGTGTGTTTTTTATGTTGAATTGTCAAAGGTTTGGATCAGCAATTTAAAAAAAAAATTCACGAATCTGTGGAGGGATTGGTGCTTACTGTTTTTTGGTGTTTTTTTCTGAGTTAAATAAAATTGCCATAGGCTTGATCAGATTTTTTCAGTTTTTTTACATGAGATAGGCTCACGCTTGACTACAGCTTGCCTGATGTTAAGCAACGTTGTAATCAGTTTTTTCAGTATGTTTTTAAAATGGATGTAAAGTAACGTTTATTGTACAAGTAGACAAAAAAAAAGCATAATTTTATTTATTTTTTACGTAAAAATACGTGTTGTGTTGTCAGGATAAAAATAAAGATGATATTATGGTTGACAACATATCAAACCCCTACTTAGTGTATGCTATGTATTTTATGTTTAGTGCGGGTGTAGTAATATTTAGTTTCGGACGATATGAATATTTTCATTAATAATACTCCGGCGCAATCTGGGCAAGAAACGGTTGTGTTTTAATTTTTTTTGTTTGTCACGTCACCGCTGTCATTGTCATGTTAAGCGTTTTCATAGGAAGGCCCCCATTCCTTCTATTATACATAGCATTGTATTTAATTAATTTTTCTTTTTAGTAGGATTAGCTTCTTAGTTATAGATCTGCTTTGTTTAAAAAATTATATTGTCTATTTTTTTAAAGGAAACATCTGGGCAAGATCAGCGTAAGACGAAGACGACGACGACGAAGAAGAAGAAGGGAGTATTGGCGTAAGAGGGAGGAGGCCTATGCCATGCAGTGGGTAGTGCAGGCTGATGATGATGATGATGTTTTTTTTTTCAAATCTTTCCCAAACACAAAAATTGCAACTGAAACCAACTCCACGTATTCCTTATTCCAGTTTGCTTGCTCATGTCACCAAAACATTTTCAAGCTTGACTGGTCTACCATACCATCTCTTGCTACACAAGTACACACCAAAATCAATCTTATTTATTAGAATATAAGATCGATATTCCCATAACCGATATTTGGAGATATGTTACCGATAAGTTACAATAGAATTGTCACCTTATTTGTTACCAGTTAAGACCGGTTTTTAATTGTATATCATTTTCTTGGAATTTCTTATTGGAATTGGTTTGTTGTCATTTTCGACTGTATTTCTATGATGGAAGAGGTTATTATTGCGTGTATTTAGTATGGTTATTTAAAGATTTGACCCTGTATGAACTAATTGAGATGTCTTCCGTTGATTCTATGTCTTTTTGTCTGTCTGTCTGCGTGTCTTTACAATGTTTGCGGGAAATGTGTTTTTTTTTTCTCTTATTTATGTAAGTAATAAAACGAGCACGGCAATGGTATGATGGTAAGTTTGTTGTAGCCTGTATATGAAGGAATTTACAAAACTTAAATCTGTAATAACTAACCTACTTATATTAATATTTATTTATCTTAATTTTTTCTATGTTTATTTAGTTACTAAACAGGCTAACGCTAAAGCAAACTTGAATTCATCGTTACTTACATTTGCCATTAATAATCCTCAAATATTTGACCAAATGTCATCGAAATTGGTTCAGCCGTGAAGAAGTATTGAATATACATACTCACGCACAAACTTTTTTATTTAGAAATAATTAGTGTGATGTTTCCCTTGACCGTTAAGTTCTCATTTAGCAAAACATAAAGGCAACAAAATTATTTCGATTTCGATTAAAATGCCGGTGAATTAAGTATATTGAATCATCGAACAACCGGTGAGTTGTAATTAAGCAATTATGTATAACTCTTTATAGATTAAGAGACGGTAGCTAATATTCTTAAGTTCAAAGCCAAAGGATTTATTCGAAAGATACAAAAGAAAGATAGAGAGAAAAAATCTATTGTGACAATATGTACAATAACAAATTTAGATCATGATCAAATTATATACGGCTTATGATTTTTGTTTTTCAGCAAATATAATTTTCCGTGTAAACAATGTGCCGTGCAATTTTAAAATAACTATATTTCAAAATGTCACTTATAACAAAAAATACTTTAAATAAAACATGATACAACATTAAAAAAATTGCAGAGTACAAGTATTTTTATTATAATAAAAAAATGATTTACTCACCCCACAAGGGTGAGAAAATTTTCGTTTGAAGTGAAGTTTTTTCTTTTTTATCTAACGTAATAACGCAGCCAGCATGCTGTTTTTTTATGTTTGTGAGTATTTACTTTCAAAACAAAATAATATAAGAGAGTTATCTATATAACCGCTTTAATGAATAGAATGAATATGGATAATTTTTAGATTTTTTTTTGTCTAAATAGACTTCTTATTAAAACTAACCAATATCTCTTCAACTATAAAATTGGCTTCGCGAAATAAAACATTCCATAGACATTAGTCACAGTGTTTCTGGAATGAAATTAGTCTGAAATAAAAAAAGACACTAATTATACCTTCTTTATAGTTTTATTTGCATATTGAAGAAATTGATATAAAATCAGCCTATAGATGTGAATCAACATTTAGTTTATGCGAGTGTGGCTCAGCGATTCCAGTGTATGCTTTTCAGACGCACCCTGGTTCGAATCCGGCCCTACACCTATGATTTGTATTTTCAAGTTATGTGTTTGCACTACTATATAACGGCTGAATTGATTTGGATGAAGTTTGCGGTGATGACTAATCAGAATTCAAATGAACAAAAACCTTACATTCAACCCTTCAGAAACGCCACAAAAGGTTTCCTAAAATTTGTAAAATTATTCGTATTTTTTAGTATTTATTGTTTCTTCCTTCTTCTTTATTCACCGACTTCAAAAAAGAGCGATCATTTAATATCTTTTCTATAGCCTAATAAAACGGGTTTGTATTGTCGATAAATATTTCCAAATCGACTATCAAAATCACCTTAAATAAGTTTTAGTACTTGCGTAGGTGTAAGTCGTTAAACTATAGCAAAGGTTTTAAAGGCTTGAAAAAGCTCTCGTGGTTTAGCTGAGGTATTCGTTCGCGATCACTAAAGTAACTCGGCTGGCGGGAGCAATCACATGCCACCAATGTTAAGCAACTTTCGACGAGGTCAGTCCTTGGATGGGTGACCGACAAGTGGCATTCCAATTTGTGTGGAATGGATGTTAAGTTAAATTGTATGTTCCGGCTATTGGTCATAGTATGGCAGTCGTTAAGGTTTGTCAGAGGCCCCTAGAGCGATTTGGCCACTGTCATACGAACTTACATACTAAAATTAAACAACTGCTGTCGCGGTTAGGTATCGGATGGGTGATCACTGATCAGTCATTCACGCTTAGAAGAGAACAAGTGATATTTTCATTTGAGTTTTTACTGTGGATCTAAAGTTTTTAAATATAGCCTTTTCATATAAAATACAAAACTCGAAAACGTTGACGTTTGTTGATGTTTGATAAATCTTTTAAAATTTAATTCAAATTGTTAAAATAAAACAAGATTTAGTTAAATTGAAAACCTCCTGCTCTTTTGAAGTCAGCAAAAAATGGGTAACCTACTGTATCTTTTTATTATTTTTGTTAATCCGTTCAAATGGATTTTTAATCCCAACTAAATTCATAGATTTGTAAATGTCACTTTTTGAAGTCAGTTAAAGCCAAATAAAGTTGCGTAGGAGTTAAGTTTAAGCTTTGTTAAGTCACGTTTAAGTCGTAAACCTATTGTTGTTTTTGTTTAGCAAAATAGTCATTTTGGGCGGTAACATAACTTGAATGGATAAATCTCAATCCCTAATATGGTTGGAGCTTTTATATTGATTTCTTTTAATAACTTTATTATCGAATTGGAAAATAATTTGTCATTAATAATTAAGCGAAGTGTAGGAAGACTTGTGCAACGGTGGCTGGATGATATTAAAAGTTAGAAGGAAACATCTGGGCAAGAACAGCGCAAGACAGGGAGGCGTAGGAGGGAGGAGGCATATACCCTGCAGTGGGTCCCATTAGGCTGATGATGATGATGATGATGACAGTATAAGAATCATTAGTAAGTTTGTATGAAAGTGGTCTACTCTAGTGTGACCCTAAAGGTCTCTAACATGGATGGTATTATTTTATCAGTAAAATGGAATGTTTGTTCTGAGGAAAGTCACAAACCTTAGCTGCAAGGAAAGCTACTTAAAGAAGAGGAGATTAGTAAAATATGAAGGTTAATATGATACCCGATGTTTATACTAACGTTAAATATATAAATAACGTTGCTTATCATCAGGCGAGTTGTAGTCAAGCGTGAGCCTATCTTATGTAAAAAAAATAGATATGTACTCACATTATAATATTATAAACGCGACAGTTTGTGTGTGAGTGAGTATGTTTGTAGCTTTATTATTACGCCACCGACCAAACTGATTTCTTTCACCGCTTTTTTGCTAAGGTTGCCTGGAAGAGATCACTCAAGGTGATAAGGCCGCCCACTTGTACATTTATTTATGGTTTAAGTCCATTTCATATTGTAATTTATTTTGGTGTGCAATAAAGTGATATTTTATTGTATTGTAGCTTCTTCACGATCAAACAACTGTACCGATTCCAATGAAATTTGGCACGAATGTAGATTAGAACTTGGATGATCACATAGTCTACTTGATATCCCGGATCAATACGAGTGAGAGAGTAAGCGCTCATATGATCTGCAAAAAATAATTCTCACTATTTAGCCCAGTTCCCTTTAAAATTACATTCTGTACTTTGAAATTCATAGCACCAAAACTTAAACGGACATCGGAATAGAATGAATAAGTCTACATAGTAGGTACAGTGATCTGATGTCACGTGGACAGGACTGCGCAGACGCAGGGAGATGTGGAATAACTTGTAGATACTAGTTTATTGATAAAAGAAATGATAAAAACATGTTATTTTATGCAACAAAGTGTCAGTCACATATGGGTCTAAATTACAAATACAGATATAAATTTCATTTGTTCAAATTTATCTAAAACACAGCTTAAAAAATAAACGTTAATTGGATTATCAAAAAACCACAATCCAATATTTTTACGTTTAATAACAATAATTGTCGTAAATTCTTTGTTATTAAAATAAAGACAGCAAACACCCACCACGACTATTCATTTATGTTTAATTTCTCTTACGTTTTATTTCATTCACAGCTTACATGAAAAATATGATCTATCTAATAGTATAAACACTACGGGTAGTATATTCTGAGACAGTATTTACATACATATATACAAAAATTACATAAACATAATAACTTATTCTTACGTTTAATTTATTTGTATCAGGCCGTTTGTCAAATTGTAGCACAGTTTATTTTATTTAGTCAAAATCAAACAATCAAATCAAATCAAATCAAAATCTTTTATTAGAGACAAAAGATGGTGCGGAAAATATTTCTTATAATCTAGGTGGTTACTTACTATTTAAGTTTTGTACATGTCAACAACCTTATTTGTCAGGTGTATGTCACTATAATCATTGTAATGTATACACTATAGTCCATTTCATATAGCAAGTCACCTGTGACAGGTCAGTAGAACGTAAAAGAACATGTACATAAATTATTGTGACGTCATGCTCATGTTGAAATATTTCTATTTATTAGTGAAAACATTATGTAAGTTAACAAAAATAACTATTAATATAAACAGTAAAAATTATAAGACATCAAATAAAGGGTATTTTTCGCGTGTATATACTCGCATTTAATGTTACAAAAAAATAAAATATTAAATTTCATAGCACAGCAAAGTTACGTATTACTGCTAATTGTGACGTCATTTTCGTAGGGTTGGGACTTGGTAATCGATTATTTTTGACATCAAAAAAATAACGCAAAAACAAGTATTTATCATTTCGATCTATCAGAGATAATGATTTATGTACTTCAAGCACAACGATTTTAAGCGATTTTTTATATTAAAATAATTAAGTAAGGTATTTATGAGTTTTTTATCATAAAAAATATAGCGAAAAACATAAAATTTTTGTGAATCATAATTTTATTTGAATAATTTAATATATATTTTGGCTTCATACATATTATACTGGCAATATTTTTTTATCAAAACTGTATTCTTTTCTTCTTCTCAATTTGTCCCTTCCTTAATTTATCTGTAGGAATTTATTGTGGGTGCGACGAATATTATTTTGTGATTGTCGGTAATTCACATAACATTTTTAGGATAGGCAGATGAAAATAGCCATAAGTAACTACAATCGATAATCGGTAAATTTCTAATTCGAATTACTGCAGTACATCATTACAATTGTCAAAATGATATTGACAAGTGACGTTTTATATGTGTCACAGGTGCCTTGCTATATGAAATGGATTATAGCAGTTCTAGGCAATCTAAGTATAGTATATTGTTTATTTAAATCAATATTTACTTGCCCCCTGATCCCTGACAGATTGGTTACCTGGAAGAGATCGCTTTGAGCGATAAGGTCGCCAATTAGGACACTAATTTTAAGTTCTGTTTGTTTCATTGTCGTTTTTTTTGTGTTTGTTGGTGTTTATAATAAAGTTTAGAAAACTCCCCTATCGAATTATTTCTGCGGGGGAGTCACGACCCTCAGGCATGAGAAATACGACTCAAGAGAGAGAGAGAGAGAGATAATAAAGTGTTTTCTATCTATCTATTTATATTATTTTAACTTTTTTTTTAATCCTCGCGCGAGTCATTCCAGTACCTCCAGCGTCGTTACACCCGCGCCCGCGCCGCGGTGGTTCTAAAAATTAAGTCATCACTCACTGACTTGTTTTGTTGCTCGGTTTTTTTAAATACCGACCGGGATGGGCTTGTGCAAGAGTGCTTGAATTTAAGTTAAATATTAAATTATTGTACTAGACGTAAAAATATTAATTGTATTAATTGTTTGTCTAGTACGGCAGCCGTTGAGCCATGTCAGAGGCCCTTAGGGCGGTTTGATAAACTCTCGACACCATAGTTGGCCACTCTAAACAATTACAATACGTCGTAGGACTTAGATTTGTGTATTATAATTAGTATTAATAGAAAAGTTTTTCAAACTAGGTAACATAACACAAACATAATAAAATTTATTAAGTTACATAACATTTCATTAATTATTGTAAGCAATTTGCCTAATTCAATATTTTTTCAAGTTTAAAAAAACAACAAACGATAAATCTTCTCACAATAAATCTTCCAAAACGTGTCCCATTCAAAATCTAAGCGCCATTTATTACAGGAAACACGTACCTATTTTACGCAAATCCTCTTTTAAACTAAAAAAAAATTACACAATGACACAAATTGCATAATCTCATCCAAACTCTTTTATAATCTTTATTTTGACAGCAAACTTTGAATGAGTATAAAAAGCTTGCGAGAAAGAGATGGTGATAGTAAATAGTCGTATGTAAGAAAGAGTCGGAAGATGTCGAGACTCGTTGGGTGGTATGGTGAATCACCGGCTCTTGGGTAGCAGAGATCGGGATTAAAAAAGTTTTTGGGTAGATTTCTAATAAAAAGTAAGGATACAATTTGAATTAAATATAAATTTATTGGAGATTTTTGTATTAAAGAAAAATGTTTGAGGAAATTACTAGTATTTATTCATTAATTCTATGTTAAAAGGATGTATTTTATACGTTATTGGCATAAAAAAGATGTTTTTAGATAATCAATAATTCATTTATAGGTTTATTTTACTATCTGGTTCTATTTTTTTTTTCTGGAAACGTTGGATATATTTTTAAAGATTATTTTCAAGTCAAACTTATCAAATTGTAGGAGATACAAGATTATTAGACATTTGACTTTATTTTTCCTAGACATCATCATTATTATCACCATGAGCTCATAGAGTCACTGTTAAGCATAAGCCTCCTCCTATGAGGGAGATATGAACACCAAACCTCTAAAAAATTTCCTAGATAAACCTAGAAAAATCTACCCAACCGATGTTCCAAAGCTACTTTATCGGATATGCTCAAAATGTCCAAAAGATGTGTTAAATCTCGGCCCTCTAATGTCATTTTTTGTCAGTTGTCAAGTAGGTTCGTAAAGAAAAAAGGTTGGCTTAAGGTTTATTACGTAAACAATGGAAAAAAAGCAAACATGACACTTTTTTGTTGAGGTGGCAAATTATGAGTGGTAAAGTATGCAGTTTTTTTAACATTCTGTAACTTACGTTATCGTTATTTGTGGGAATTGTTTATTTTAGATTTTTTATGCTGGTTTATTATATGATTCGTGGATTTGTTGTTTTTTTTTTAATAACAAATGTTTAATAATTTACGAATATAATCAGCAAAATAAATTAATGAACAAAATAATGTTCTAATGTTTCTTGATTTCGGAAATGGTAATATTTAAATTAAAAAACTTTATTCCTACTGAGTATCCTAATAAAAAAACTCAACAATTATCAAACTTATTCATCTGTTATTAATTTATTAATTCGTCAACAGATTAAAATCTTAATTCCACCGTCATACTTCTGACCTATTAACCTAAAAATATTATAAAAAAACAACAGTAGCGTTTCCAAGCAAACAAACTTCGGGCTATCCATCATGGATGCGTAAATGCTATTTTGACAGCTGTCAAATTACTGTCAAATCAAAATGGCCGCCCCGTTTTGAGGTTATCCGTGTAAGACAACAATGGAATAGCGTTAATGGTGTTTTAGGACTAGATACGATTAGAAATGGAGTATTTTTTTAATTCCTTTTGGAATTGCTGGTGGAGTGAGTAATATTTATATTTGGTGACTCAAAAAAACTGCATTTTATCTTTTGATATAAGTAAGTCAACATTTATATATAAGTGAGTATAACTTAGTGAAAAGTATATAAGTATGAGAGTGGCTAACTCTGATGTCAGAGTTCTTAAACCGCCCTAAGGGCTTCTGAATTGGCATAACGATTGCGGTACTATGACAAGCGGCTGGGACGATATAAAGTAGTTAGTATGACACAAACTGAAAGTTGAAAGCATATAAAGAGAGGCCTATGCACAGCAGTGGTTGTTGATGATAATAATAAAGATATAAAGAAGGGTATATCTAATTATCTAAGTAATAAATATATCTAAGTTTTTATCTTTATTCATTTCTCTCCATCCAATGATGGCCTGGATGAGAACTCTTTAAAGGCCGCCACATGTGGCACTAGTATTATTATTTTAGTGTGTTACAATAAAGAATATTCTATCTATCTATCTATTGTGTAGGTACTTACATATTTTCTTAGAGAGCCTCACAGATATAGTTTGCCAAAACCAGCTTAACAGACATAAGAACATAAAAATAACTTTATAACATGAGACCATTATGTATTTAGTACTGAATTACTTAAGCTTATAATTTAACTTCAATTGAAGTCATTTAATTCTAAAAGAGTACGTACTTATATGTAAATTACTTCATATCATTATTTTAAATAAATACCTACAAACTATAAAGTGTCATTAAATCATTTGATGGTTGACAAAACTACATAAATACATAGCTTTACTATTCACGAACGTATATTATCCCCAAACGTTTCCGAAATTACGAGCAGCCAAAACTGTAATTTGATGACACAACAAATAACCAATTAACCCCAAGACAGAGGACTTTAACACAAAATTACTCAACGCTTCCCGTGACACGGAACGCAAACGCACAAACGTCCCTTTTATCGCTCCGTAATTGAGTCAAAAATAGTCCCCAACGACAACTTAAGGACGTATCGGTCGTGTAAATATGTCGACGGTCACATTTACTCCGCACTAATCACGTATTAAACAGCTAAATGCTTCCAAAATTAAACGTCTCCAAAGCAGCGGAGCGTAAAACGGAACGGCTCGCTTGACGGCCATTTTTATTCTTTTTGGCGCCAAATTCTCTGTCACTCTGACAGCCGCGTATGATTTACGCCGGCTTGAAAATAAATACGCCATCAAGTTTGGCCCAATAAAAAATGTTGTGAATTAATAAAATATAATTCACAACTTGTGTGGTCGTTCTGAATGAGTGTTGTTTTTTTGATATTAATAGATTCTAATTGGTGATGAATTTAATAGGTGGCAGCTAAAAATACAGCTTCTATTTCGTTTCTGACGTAATCTAATCGTGGACAGGAGACAGATGTTGGAACTCTTTGCTCGGATATTATGTCCGCGCGTTGAACTCCTTTCTATGAAATTAAAAATAAATTAAGCTTGGTTGTTGTTTTCAGGATTGTTTCGGGGTTATTTTGTTGTTTAAACCCATGTTAGGAGTTTTATCATCGTAAGGGTTTGATTTAGTTCAACTATTTTTTTTGTATCTACTCAATAACCTGTCTTCTACCTACTGTTAACCGGCTTTAAATATACTTTCAGAAGAATTGATAACCTTCTTATTGAAGTCGATTAAGAAATAGAGGAGGTTCTCAATTCAACTGTATGTTATTCTTTACTAATCAATGAAACTGTATTTTGCTTCAGGAATAGAATACAGGTTAGAACTGTTGGAAGTTAACTATTAAAACCTGCATGCACACAGATAAAAAACAGATGAAAAAAAATTGTCAGTAAGTTTTTAATTCCACTCAATCTGGTGACAAAAAATCGTCAGCCGCTGTAGCTGCCAGTGACAAATAGTGATACTTTAGAGGCATTTTGACACGGTCCAGCTTTATACAGGGTGGCACCAAAATTTACTGTCAGGTTGGACTTAAAACTTCTCATAAAATTATTTTATTTACTACGAGTATATGGCTAGAACTTAACAATCTAGCATACATAACGAAAATAATTCCTTATTTGAATACCAAAGAACTATTTTAGTACAAGTATGCTTTATCTTGAGCCATAGGTGTCACTTCTAGTGACTTGGAACGCAAATGCATGAATGTCCGTCCGTGTTTAGCTTAAAAAAATAACTAGAATGAGTGATCAAATAAATTAAACTGTCACTAATTCGTGCATTACAATTGCACTCTTTGGTTACAAAATTATGTAAGTAAATTATCATACATGTTTACACCTCCCAAATGCTAAGTAAGCTTTGGTGCCACCTTGTATAAGTAGATAAGTTAACACTGACGGACGCAAGTTAATAGCGCTATTAATATAAGTCTAAGTGAGATAAATCTAAGTTTTTTACTTATTTTTTTACTGTTTTAAAGCGTTTTAAAAGTTATCGAATTGAATTGCTCAAAATCCGTCAAGATTCAGACGGGAGATAAAAGTTTGAAGTGTTACTAGGATAGGCTGAAAATGTATTTTTGCTTATCTTCTGACATGTACTTATGTAGGTACATAAAGTATTAGAATAAATAGAACTTTGTTTCCATAGGTTAATTAATTATTATTAATTCGAAATAAAAGTAGTTTACATTTAAATATTGGATTCAATCGATCTCAGATCAAAAAACATTCAAAGCAGATCAACCCTATAAGCGTACTTTGTAATATTTTTTCGATTATTTATAAGTCAAATTTTACCCCAACTTAAAAGATAAGATACAAACGAAAAAAAGTACAAAGTATCACGCTTGTTTATTTTTAAATATTTTATTATTCAAATTTCAAAATGCAGTATCTATGTATGTTATTTATTATAACTATAGCGGTGCATTTTACGGCAAATTTCTCCAACAGCTCTAGTTTCGAACTGCAAAACCCGCTTAAACCTATAAGTCAGCTGCTTACATCTCTTTACATTAATGTATCTTATGAAGCGCCCGTTGCTCAGCTAGCGGAGGCAATCGCACGCGATTACCAAAGCTAAGCAACGGTCGACGCGGTCAGAACGCGGATGGGTGACCGAAAAGCGGCATTCCATTTTGGGCGCTTCCGTGGGTCGGATGACACGTTAAATTGTAGGTCCCGGCTGTTAGGCTAGTACGGCAGTCGTAAAGCCATGTCAGAGGCCCTTTGGGCGGTTTGAAAACTCTCGACACCAGAGTTGGCCACTCTCATTCGATAAGAAGAAGAAGAATGTATCTTATTTTCTTTTTAATTTATTCCTATATTTCTTTCATCATCATCATCCACAGCTCTTGAGATCCCACTGCTGAGTATAGGCCTCTCTTTGTATTATGGTTTATTTCTTTAGTGGTGCCAAAATACACTGCAACTCTAGTTTCGAACTTCAAAACCCGTGCCTGCTAACATTTCCTCTATAGTACATTTAGTGAGCGTGTGCATGCGCGTGGGCAGTCAACACGGCTTCATAGACCGCACACGACGCATTGATAAACTTGTCAATCTGTGTGTATGTACAGGGTGGATGGTATTTAATTTGGTTGTATATTTAATAAAATGTTTTTTTATGTGCATTTTTAAATCATTATCATCGCCATCATCCGCCCGTTATAGTCCACTGCTGAGCATAGGCCTCTCTTCTAGTACGCCACTCATCCTACGCGGATTGAATCCAGGTGCTCCCTGCGGTTTCTTTAACGTCGTGGGTGCTTTTTAAATAACTAAAAGAAAAAGTGATATTTCTTAATTAGAGTGTGGGGTTTATATATAAAGTTGGAAACTAACCAGATCAAAGTCATATTTAACCAATAAGAAGGCAAAAAAACCCCTTTTTTTAAAGTATGTATGACTTATAATTTTTCAAACATGTAACGAGTCAATTTTAATTTTGGAAAGTCATCTTTTAGGTAATTTCTTTCAAAAACGTATTCAAAATATGTCTAAATAGCACTCGTCCTGTGCTATTGTAAAATAAAACCTCTCGCGGCACCCACGCAATGTATTCTGCAACAGTACTTGTGACACAATACAGATACACTGCAGTAAGATAACTATGTACATGTTAATTAATTTATTTAATTAACGGGCGAGCAGAAATTTGCTGATGTACCTACCCATGTCACAGTGTGTCAAAATTGTTTTTTACAATAGAATTGAGACAAAATATACTTGTAACAAAACATGAACGAACTAATTTCTTGATTCGAAACTTTTTATCATAGTGCTTTTCTAAATGCAAGCTATTTGTACGGATAGCTATAATTTGAGTTGTAGGCCCTTAACAGATTGTTTTATCAAGATATTGGATCAGGCGTTACTTTGCGGAAATCCATTGTAAATGAAACTCTGGAAATATATGTAGTGTTTTTCCTCTGCGACAAAACACTATATATATTTCTAAAGAGTTTCATTTATATTGTTTTATTAGTTTTGGGGTAACAGTTAGACAACAAAGGTAACTCCAGTAAAATATCGTATTGTAAATATTTAAAGTTACTTATTTACTCCAGTACATATAAACTGTATCAGTATTTTTAATAATTAAGTATAGCATAGTTACTATTATTAACAATAAGTTTTGGTTTCTCAATAAAACATTTTTATCTTATTATCTCTTTATCTTATCTACTTATCTTGATCTAATAGCCCTTTATTCATCGCACAAAACGATGAAAGCTAATAAAGAAAATAAGAAATTAGTTTAACGTGTAGAAAACTGTATACTTATTTTGATTTCTTGTTTATTTATTTTTATAGTTTTTCCATAATATATAAAAGCGATAAAAATCAATAAAATAATAATCAATTAGAGTTTGACAAACATTTCACATTACTTTTCTTCTTCTTTCCAACACTCCATACTGTTTCTACAAACAACAAAGCACACTATTTATCAGCACACGAGAGGTGAAATAAAAAGGTATTTAAGCCCGGTTCGTATAACTCCTTTATTTATTTATTTTATTGTCAGAGAGCCGTGGGAACCGAGAGAATTGATATTTGTCGCGAATATAAGGAAGCTATTATTGCTTTTGATTGTTAAAATATGATTTGAAACACTTGAAGGTCATCCTTTTATATTGTACCTAGCTTTTGCCCGCGGCTTTGTACGCGATATCTAAATATATAAAACTCAAAGGTGACTGACTGACTAACTGACATAGTGATCTTTCAACGCACAGCCCAAACCACTGGACGGATCGGGCTGAAATTTGGCATGCAGGTAGATGTTATGACGTAGGCATCCGCTAAGAGATAAGGATTTTTGGAAATGCCACTTTTAAAGGGGTGAAATATTGGATGCAAGTTTTACTTCTTAATGCGAGCAAAGTCGCGAGCACCCACTAGTTATACATATAAACATAAGTAGTAGATACATATAAAAATATAAAGATACATAGATAGAGTGAGTGATTCAAGAGAAAGCTCTAAAATCATTATATCTATTAAAAAAGCCGCATCAAAATCCGTTGTGTAGTTTTAAAGATCTAAGCATACATACAGACATAGGGACAGACGCGGGAAGCAACTTTGCTTTATACTATGTAGTGATAGTAACTTTAGAAAGATGATGTCGGGATATGATGATATTTAAGCTGGCACAACAAATTTCGCTAAGTTATTTTGTCGCTTTGTGCAAGTGAATCAACGTTTATTTCAACACGCCTGCTCGTCGTCAAAGAAAGTTGTTATCTGCAATGGATTTCCACAAAGTAATGCCTGATTAATCTTCTAATATATAAAAATAAGTCGGGTTTTCCTTCCTGACGCTCTAACTCCAAACGCACGAACCGATTTCCACGGTTTTGCATTCGTTGGAAAGGTCACGGGCTCCGTGAGGTTTATAGCAAAGAAAATTTAGGAAAAATTTCAACAGAAAAGCGGAAAACAGGGAAATCATTTTTCAAATACAGCGCCATCTCTGATACATAGCATGTACTACAAACCAATATTTTAAGTAGATAGAGTAGTAGAACGGAGTTTGCTGGGTTTGCTAGTTACCTATGTATAGGTTTTTATTTACTACTGTATTATAATTAATTTCGCTAAATTCATTATAAACAGAACATCTTATTGAAATGTTTAATGTAAGTTTGTGCCTTGATTGTTCCTGAAACCAACAAAATCATAAAGCAAATAACATCAACAAGGCCTGGGTAATGTATGATTATTGATTACTTTATATCAATGAATATTTTTATTCCTTTATGTCAAATATCTCAATAAAAGATATCAGTACAAAGATAAGAAGAATAAGTCAAAAATGTTAGTAAAAGATATCAACAACTTTTAATTCTCCTTCTTTCTTGTATTTACAAAGATATGTCAAATATCTTAATAAAAGTTATCAATACAAAGATAAGATACATAATTATCTATACGTTATAAAGTTAGTATCCATTGTTACGAATGCACAAGGAGTTATGTTTTGACAAACTTATTCTGCTTGCAGCTTACTGATAATTATATTTTATAGCTAGGGCTGGCACACTTAACATTATGATAAAGTAAAAATAAAAAATAAACTTCTATGGAACTCTTTTTAAAACACTTTCCAAGTGTTTTTTACGGTGGCTTGTTTATCTCTCGACCCCAAAGTTGGCCACTCTCATTCGATAAGAAAAAGATTTGTTTTATTAAGTGATTTATGAAAATTAATAATGCCAAACAGAGATTCCATTTTCAAAAAATTAAGAAACACATGAACAAAAAAGTTTTCACTAATGTAAGGAAAACATATCATTGAATAGTTTATGATTTTTATGTGTGTATGTATAAATACATACACACATATATATATATATATTAAATAGTATTACCACATTCTTATGAACAAATTTTATTATCATTTCTTTCCACAGCATTATAAAAAAAAGAAAAAAAAAGCCTTTATTCGCCTGGTATTTAGTAAGTTTACACAATTCAAACAATTAAAATATTAGTTTAACTAGGCACCCAAATACGGGTATAGGCCAGCATTATTAAATTTAATAAATTTACCTAGCTAGCCAACCCTATCCCATAATCTGGGTGGGCCGCGCGTCTGAGCCGATGGCACCCAACAAAACCAACAAGACTGTGCGAGCGAGGCGGAGAGACGCAGAGTGACGTCACAACGCTCTCTTTCTTACATTGAGAGTTTAGTGGGGTATTTTGCAGAGCTTGATGTAATGATAGTAAAAATATAAATTAAGAAAGAGTAACATTATTTGTGTCAAATATAGACACAAAATTACAAATACAGCAATAAATTTGATGATAAAATTGCATGTATTTGTCACAATTAAGTTCGAAAGCTCGTAGAGTTGTATTCCTCATGACCGAGGGTCGCGTATCCGTTTTTTTTTTTCAAATTCAAAATTATTTGTTGATGTAGAAAAATGTACATTATATATATGAAGTGGTGGCTCTAGATAGCAAAACAGGCGTTAGCCTGTATCTTGGTACCTAGTAGCTTGATTAACTCTCGACACCAGAGTTGGCCACTCTCATTCGATAAAAATAAGAAGAAGTATCGGTTATTGCTCCTGGGACCTCTGAAATGGTTTAATGACTGATTTATGTATGTGTCATCCAATCCACGGGACAATAACGCAAACAGACAAACAAACTCAGTACTTGACTGGCCTGATAGCTTAGTTGGTAGTGGCTGTGCCTTCTAAGGGACGCGGGTTCGATTCCCGCTTGACACAAGTAATTATGAATCTTAAAATTTGTCATTACTTGTGTTGAGTCTGGTCGTTTCTATGTATAATAAGTATGTATTTACAAAAATAAAGCATATAAGTATTATATCCGTTATCTAGCACCCACGACACAAGCGTTAGCTTAGTGTGGGGCTAGATGGCGCTGTGTGTAATGTCTCGGAATAATTTTTTATGTAGTTCTCGCACATTACTTGCTGATTAAACAATGTGACGTCCATACTCTATATGTACACATCAGAGAAAACAGGACGAATATTAGCCCTACGAATATTATAAAACCAACCTAAGAGTCTGTCTGACCGCATGCACATGGCTGCAACATACCGGCAATGGTTGGATATTGTCACGTAATCTGTATTTCTACATAATTTAATTTAATCTTGTTTTATGCCTTTATATTGTACTTTTGTGTGTGAACCTTCCTATGGACCCTGCTGTCTAAAATAAAGACCTATTATTATTATTATTATTTGCAATAGTTGAGAAAAACGTGTATTCAATTAATTGATAATATAAACACAGGCAAAACAATAATAATATTTAATATAAGAACAGGCAGACGAGGAGTGGGTCGTCCGGCAGCGAGATGGGTCGACGACATTGTACGAGTCGCGGGTTCTTTATGGATGAGGTCTGCACAAGATCGACGCAGCTGGCACATTGAAAGAGAGGCCTATGCCCAGCAGTGGGATAGAGAAGGCTGTGGATGATGATGATATTATATATAGGTAATTATTCAAGTCACACAAAATGGGCCCAAAACAATAACATGTAATGTTGCTTATCACCCTGCCTACTGCTGGGGACGATAAAACCAACGCTTACACACCATTAGTTATATGTAGGGACACCACACGGGTGAAAATTATCAAAACTCATGAATATAATATAGAACATTGAAGTGACTTTGGCCTAGTCAATTTTAATAAAATTAAGATACTTACACCTATTTCAAAACAAAGAACAAAGTGACATCAAGAAATGTAATGTGAAACCTTTTAAATAGGGAATTAAAGGCTATTTTTATTTTATTTTATTAAAAAAAATATGATGCAATTTCGTTGAAGCTTGCATTGAGCCCTAAGTATAATATAAACATACCAAATTTAAGATGAAAAACATGACGAGTAGGCTCCGGATAACCCACGAACACACATACATCCATAAAAATATACACTCACGAAATTGGGTAGGTACTCATTTTTTAGAAGCCTAAATAAAAATCCCCATCAGCCCAGCTTTAACCACAATTCACATCGAAATTGTTGTTTATTTGAAATATAATTGTTAAATTACCGTTGACTTAATATTAATAATTGACCTATAATTATGGAATTATGAATAAATGTATTTTATTGTATTGCACATTAACTCCATACAAAAATTCCGTTCAATTGCAAAAAAAATATCCCAAAACATCTCACCGCCTGGCCACCTCCAAATAAAACTCCGAATCATCTGAGGGGTGTGAATCGTTTAGTTTATTGCACGGAGCCACTTCGGTGCCACCCTGTATACAAATATATGCTAAATTGGGGTACACGTTGTACAGGGCTATTTGGTTTTTGTGGGTAAAATGGGCAAATGATTTTATTACGCTATTATAATCATCTATAGCCTTTTACATCGAACTACGTATAGGTATTAGGCCTCCTTTTGCTGGCGCCATCTTTGTCAATCCCCGTCCAGTTATCACTTGATAAAAGAGGAACGAAAATAAGATATCGAAAAGACAAGTTTCAGGACTTTTTTTTTGAGGACTAAAAACAAAAACCGGGGTATAATACGGGCTGGCTTTGTTGATAGGCTAAATAAAAAAAAAAAAAAAAAAAAACGGGACATTGCACACAGCGCCATCTAGCCCCACACTAAGCTAACGCTTGTGTCGTGGGTACTAGATAACAGATATAATACTTATATACTTTTCTATTGTTAATACATACTTATTATACATACAAACGACCAGACTCAACACAAGTAGGTAATTATAATTTTTTAAAGTACATAAATACTTGTGACATGCGGGAATCGAACCCGCAACCTCTAGATTAGAAGAAATATAGAGCTATTATCTTTTTTTTCTAAAATACCAATATCTTTCAAATACCTACAAAGAAACTTTGATTCTTAAGAAAAAAAGAGTCACATAATATGTTAAGTACCCAAATATAATGCCATGCTACCGAGTGCAGGAGATGTCGCAGAACCGAGAGGAGAGGCGTCTCTTTGTGTCGGAGGCCAGGATCCACTTTGGGTCGCAGCGCCACAGTAGTAAGTAAGTAAGTAACCCTGTATGCAAACGAATGCAAAACCAAGGGAACACCTTGTATAGCTGAATATTGCTGATTGTGAACATACTGTATTTCCCCTCCGAAAGAGGGAAAAGTGTTTACTGTTTCTTTTCATTTGAATTACATAACAGAAAGAAGAGTAATATATTTATTTATAACTTGTAGGTGCCTGTGGCTTTACTTCTGTTATTTTGGGTTAAATAGGTAGCCTACGTTATTCTCAGGAGCTTATACTATCATCATAGCTAAAAGCATGATAATAATTCGCTCCATTGCCTACGGGATAAAAATTAGCACATGTGGTAATGTAGAGTCTAATCTACCTCAATACCAAAATTCGTCCAAATCAGTTCAGCCGTTTGAGACATCAGAAATAACAAAAACACACACAAAAACTTTTGCCTTGATGGTAAAATTACTGGTCATATACCTACCTATTTATAGATATAGCTAACACATAAGTACACAAGAGTGTTAATTACATAACTATGTAATCAACACTACATAAATTTAATTCTGAATCATTACAAAATGTAATTCAACCTTCTATGCCATAATTATATAACTAAGTACGAACTAAGTAATTACAAAGTAAAAACTTAACACAATCACTTCACACGTACGGTTATATTGTAACTTAGTTTGTACTTAGTAGTTAAGTTAATGCGGATATTGGTCGGGAAAAAATGTTTAGAGACGGAATTGGTCCGGCTAAAATATGCCGGAGCGGATTGTTTTTTTTTTGGGTTCGTTAGAGATTGGGAGTCGGGATAGCAATGACATTATTACAAATTATTTTTTGTATAAATATAAAAACCAAAATTAATCAAAACCGTTCTTTAGATTGTTCGTAAGTTACACACTAGCGTTATTATAGCAAATTTGACATTAAAATTGTCACAAAACTTTTACTATTTGTTGTATTATATCCATTTATATGGTAAAAACAGCACTTTTGGTAATATACTCTTCTCGTTTCGTTAAACTTTGTATAAATTCACAACAACGTTACGTGTTTATTTTCTTACAGTTTGTTCAAATCCGGCATAAACTTTTATTTATCCGGCTAAATCCTATAGTCATCTCTAGAGGCGATGACAGGCGTTGTAGTTATAATTACAAAGATCGTGATATGTACTTACTTGTATATAATTATCAATTCTCGCCTCTGGAAAGGTAGAACATTGTGTTACAATTAATTAATAAGTAACGGACTTGCGTCATTACTGAATTATTGACCTACTTCAAAAAAGAAAATGGTTTTGTGTACAGCTTATTATAAAAAAGTCTTAACATACTAGTTCTAACTGCTACAAAATAAAAAAAATACTATGAATATCTTTAAAAGCCCAGAATTGAAATAGAATAAAAATAGATTAAACTTTTGTGTCGTAATTTTTAGTATATTCAAAAATACGTAATAAAATATTTTTTAAATTCATGTTAGTACATATGCATAAGTTTATATTTCTTGAGCTTTTATAGAAGTTTAGTACCTATTTCAATGTACAAATGACATACTTTTAGACACGTCAAAGTGACACCTGTCACTTCCTTAAAAAGCTATCAGTCACAACCTCCTTTTTATACCTAATTGACAATAAAACTTTAACAATAAGTTCTAGATTCTAGGTAATAGATTGAAAGACCTAGGTACCTATCAAATTAAATGACAACTTCCTAGCTTTTGCAAACCATTTAGCTCTAAAAAGAAAAAGAACGGAAATAAAAAGTATTTTATTCAAATCTGATATCTGGAATTGGCTATACAGAATTTGACACGGTTTCAAAACGACCAGTTCATTTGAAGTCTAGGTTTTTGCAAATTTCTAGGTTTTGGTGCTCATAATGCAGTAATACCTACTTAATTGGGTATTTCAGTGGATTCTTAGAAAAGGCTAATTTCTTCAAACACATTTCTTACGATTGAAAACTCTGCTTGACAGAAAAAACTGCGGGTAGTTTGACAAGAGTTTTTACGTACTTTTACAGTTATATATGATTTATTAAGTGCAGTTGTGATTAATCCCTTGTTAGGTATAAAGAAACCCATGTAAAAATTAATGGGCAACCTTCGAGTATTGGGCGTCAAATAAAACTGTAGGTCCTGAAAGTTTGTCAATAAGCAGTAAAATACACCAAATTTATGTAAGTTTGCTGGTCATATGGCTGGCTACCGATTCGTCGGAAGCCCTAAGGTTGTTTGAAGACTCTCGACACCAAAATTGGCCACTCTCATACGAATTAACTTACTTTTTGGTACCAGAAATCAACCACAATAGCGAGATGTCCAAAAGGGATATCCACACAATAGACCTAGTCTCTTATTAATCTAGTACCTACCACAAAATTAAATACGGTAGTTTATTATAAAACATTACTGTAACATCGTGAGGAAAGCGACATGTTTGAGAACCACAATATCCGAGGACATGTGTCTTCCGTGGAAGGAGCTGGGCGCCCACCACAATGTATCTGCACAAGAGAACTCCCCTAACGAATTAATTCTACGTGGGAGTCACGACCCTCAGTCATGAGGAAATAGACACAAAGAAGCTTTAATGTACTCGTAGGTCTCTGCTGTTTGACATATAAGTTGGCTACTCTTCTTTTCTTCTGATCGAATGAGATTGGCCAACTCTGGTGTCGAGATTTATCTAGCCGCCCTGAGGGACACAAAAAAGAAGGTTGTCAATTCATCAGAATGTTTTTTTGTGTTTGCTATTAATTTCAACACAATCAGAAACACCAATACCCTAGTAAGACATTAGAAGTCATCAATATCCAAACGTCAAGAGAGGGCGCGAACTTAGAGCTGTCAAATCTGACAGGCAGCCATCTTGTATCCCAACTCTCAATAACGCTCGTAATTACTTTGGCGATTAGTCAAGACGTTTTACTTGGTGTTGGTTAGACCGAAAAGTAGCAAGAATTGTAATTTGAGGTCTAATTTTATTTGCATTAATAAATAATTTAGGGATTTTGGCCGTAAAGGATTCATTTTTGCCAGAGATTTTTTTTTGTAAACAGGAAAATATATATGAAAACATAGAAGACCTATAAATTATAGGCCATCTCAAAGACCTATCTAATAAAAAAAAATCGGTTCAAAAATAGCGAAGTAATCGCGTATCACGACCGTTCGCGCGTTCTTGACTAAAAATTTTTCCAATCTTATTAGAGTGTACCTTGTCAAGAGTTTTTTATCCGCCCTTAGGGCATCTGACACGGCTTAACCACTTTTATTCTACATCTAGTTATATTACATGACAGTGTAACTGCCGCCCGTCTTGGCTCGGGAATGCAGAGTAATTACTGTTTGTTAGTCATTCAGACAGACAATACCGCTTTGTATGTATCTAATTATAATTAAATAGGATAGTTGACAGGTAGGTCTTGTGACTTGACATTTAACATTTCTAAGAAATAGTGGTGTACCTATCGTTTGATTAAATCCTGCAACTTAAATATAAGTGGCTTAATTATTATATACCAGATATAAACAGACACGTTGAATTTGTTCCGTTTTGGCTGTTGTTAAAAATATATTACGGTATTTTTGTAAACCAAATAAAAATATATTCAACCGAAAAAGTATTTATAGTAGATTTCTAATCTAAAATGTTTTTCTTCCAAATCGACTCAAAAACCTAAAATGCCAAAACGAAATTAAAATAAAATACAAGAACAAATATAAATCTTTACGAAAAAAAATCAATCGAAGAGTTCAATTAAACATTAAAAAAATAAGACAAAACACGTCCAGCCTCGCTTGCACTTGCTTTAATTAAATTATAAACATTACGAGGATAATTAAGGCATAAAATTAATTATTATTGCACTCCGTACAAAGGGTCTGAGACCTCTAACTACTAATTACCTAAGAGACTCCTCATCATGGATAAATAATTACTATACACATATGCCAATTTAAGCGAGTGTGGCTCAGCGGTTCCAGTGTCTGCTTTTCATCCAGACGTACCCTGATACAGATCCGGCCCTACACTTATGACTTGTATTTTCAAGTTATGTGTGGATTTGCACTCGCTTAGTGGTGAAGGAAAACATCGTGAGGAAACCGATATGTTTGAGGACCACAATATCCAAGGACATGTGTCTTCCGTGGAAGGACCTGGGCGCCCACCGCGATATATCTGCCCAAGAGAACTCCCCTGACGTAGTTCTGCGGGGGAGTCGCGACCCTCAGCCATGAGGAAATACGACTCAAAGAGAGAGATACCAATTAGTTTTCTAATCGAGAGTGTCCAGCTTTATTATGAGAGTTTTCAAACCAAACTTGTGAAACTCTCTGCATCTCTCTGTTCCCTTCGAACCATAGTCCAGCGATCTTCCATGCGAAAGTGAACCGATTCTTATCGGGTAAGCACATTCCATCTCGGGCCGTAGCTTTTGCTTACCATCAGGCAAACTATGGCCAAGCAAACCCGTTTCAGTTTAGAAAAAACACCATTGGAAACTCTTCGGGCACCCATCCATCTATTAGTCATAGGCAACAACGTTGTTTATCATCAGGCAAACTGCGATCAAGTGTAAGTATGAAAAAATTATTAAAATAAATAAACGGGTAAATCACAACCCTCAGTACTGAGGAATAAGCCTAAAGAGAAAGAAAACCTATCCTACGTAAAAAATAAGACCTAAATGTAGTGTTTTTACACCACAATGACCCGTCTATTACTAATAATGTCATTGCCCAGGACCACCCTAAGGCTAAGTTACAAGTAATTGATTACTTGAACTTTGATGTGCTTTAGAAGTAGAAACTTTAAACTTAATCTTAGCAAGCTAACTTAGCTCGTAAGATAATCTTGAACTTAGTTTATTTTTACGTAGAATAGGAATGTACATTATACGTACAGCTTCACTGATGTTAAGCAATAATAAGTAAATGTTAAATCAAATAAAAAACCACCAAAGATTGCCTGGAAGAGAACGCTTTTAACAATAAGGCTGCCACTTGTAGCACAAGGTTAAAATTTCTATAAAATTTGTGCACCTGTGGTATTTGTGTCAATAATAAAGATTAAATGCTAATAAAGATTGGGGCCGGATTGTGACATGAAACGTGTACTTGTATATATCTTTATATTGTATTGTGTTCTGTATCTCTTGTTGTTTCGTGTCCCAATAAATGGATTTTATTCTTATTCTTAAACATATCTAAGTAATGACTACAAAAGCAAAACAAAAAATGACAATTTTGGTCACCCATCCAATGACTAACCGCGTCGTCCGTTGCTTAACCTACGAAAAGCTAAAGTCTACTATTTATCATCATCATCAGCCTGTGTACACCCACTGCTGAGTATAGGCCTCCTCTCCAGCACCACACAGTACGGTCTCCAGCCTGTCTAATCCAGCTCCTACCAACGTGCTTAGAAATATCAAGTCTACTACACATATCAATATAGGTATTAACTAAACGGTTTTCACTTACGTGTAAATCGCGTAAGTTGTTTACGCGTTTCGGATATTATGACATCCATCTTCAGAACGTATGTTCTGTTAATAATCTGTGTATGTGTTTAGTTAATATATTGATAAAATGTCCCACGAAAGTTTTAATATTAAAATACTACACATATATCTAAAACAGTAGGATTCAATTAAATTACTTTAACAATAAATACGGCCAAAAATTCTCCTTAACCCTTCTCAACGCCATCTAGTGACACGCGTAGCGAACAACTGTCACAGATTCGAATTAGGAATTCCAATTATTCCCGCCTAATAAAGCGATGGCGGGAAATAGTGACAACTGACGTACTCTTAATTGATAAAGTTTGCTTCCGAATACGTATTTTAAAGGGGTACAGAGTTTGGACGCCATCTTGTTTTATTTTTTTGTTTTTAGTAGTTACGTTTTTTTTAGATAGTACTACTTCTGTCATTCGATAGATATAGATAAAATATTTCTTGACTTTATGCGATTAGTAAATACTATAAATAGAGCTGTGATTCAAACTATAGTTAGTATAAGACGTGAATTTAATGAATGCCTATAAAATATATTGTACAATTTTTATTCCTGTCTAAAAAGTTCTGGAAATTAAGGTATATTCTGGTAAATAAAGTGATTAGGAAACTATTGACAAGTGACGTACCTACTCTTAATTGATAAAGTTTGCTGTTCCCAATTCGATTTTATAGGGGCAGTGTAGATTTTGTACGCCATCTTGTTTTAGTTTATATTTTTAGTCCTTGGGTGGGTAATAGAAGTAATAGACTACTGTCGTTTGTGGGTATTGTTTTAAAATATTTCGTACGTTTTTTTTTCAAATGTTAAAGCAACAAGAGATATAGGTGAGAGTTACAAATATTATCTTCGAATGAATCGATTGAAGGGGGATTTTTGTAAGAGTAGTATTTTTTGTATAAAAGCGGCAAAAGGACAGAGAGCCCGCCTGATGGTCAGTAGTCACTGTCACCTATGCACACTTGGAAGGCGGTCTCTTAGGGCCTTTTGGGCGTGATAAAGTATTTTTCTTATGGAAAAGATTTGAAAAGTGATTCTAAATACTAGCGTATTTGTATACATATACAGGCCTTACTGTAACAAAATTGCGAGTGATTTGGCATACCTAGTAATTTTCTTCAATGAAGATGATTATAAAAAAATAATTTATCACGCCAAAGTTATTATTATTACTACTTTTTTCTTTTTCCTGATTTGGCGGAGGTTCGTGGTAGGTTTTAGTCGGTGGTAGAATCACATTTCCTTCTCGGAAAATAGGCCTGTGATATGACTTAACAACTGCCGTAGTATGACGAACAGTCCGGACCTACAATATAATATAACGTATGTAACTACAAGTGTAGAAATGTGATAACACATCCCCAATAAATAAATGGTCATCGACAGAATGGACTGGTTTAAAAAACGTATTGTTTGGATTATACAGGATGCTATATAAAAGTAAGCAACATTTTTTTTCTATGATTAAAATTTAAAATAAAATCTGAATGCCTTTATCGTCTTCAAATATTTGGGTGATTGCGGTCTGAACCAAAACAGAGATATTATCTGGTATTAGATTATTTTCATTCAATTTTAAACTACTTGTACTTACATAAATTTATGACATTAAGCAATAATTACATGAAATTATAATGTATAACTATGTACTTATGTATATGGATTGTTGTAACTAATTTTATAAATGTATTAAGATTTTATCAATGACATGTAAGAATTTACTTACCAATAAATAACTTTGACTTTGACTTTTAGGGAGAAAAGAGTGTTTAGCGCGCTGGCCCACTACAACGTTTTCGTAGCAAAACATGATTATCAGAAAACCAAAAAAGCCAAATCAATCTCTTTAATATTATTATTTTAGCACTTAGACAATCTTTAGGCTTTTCTAAAGATATTCTAAGTGCTCCCCGTTTTTTATGTTGTAGTTAGAAGTAGTATGTTTAGCTTTTCTACCCTTGTATTTATGTACCTATTACCTATTATTGTAAACTAGCTGTGCCAGCGACTTCGTCCGCGTGGAATAGTTATTATCATAAAAACGGTTCTAGTGAGTTAATCTTAAAAGATAGACATATACTGTTCCAAATATTTTGTTAGATTATTTCAAGAGGAATAATTCTTTCATACATATTTTTTGATATCTTGAACTGTTTTCGCAGTGCACGCAATGGAAGCCCTCAAAAATGAATAATTTTCCCCGTTTTTTTTCCACATTTTCCATTGTTTCTTCGCTCCTATTAGTTGTAGCGTGATGTTATATGGCCTAAAGCCTTCCTTGATAAACGCTCTATTCAACACAAAAATAATTTTTCAATTCGCACCAGTAGTTCCTGAGATTAGCGCGTTCAAACAAACTAACAAACAAACAAACTCTTCAGCTTTATAATATTAGTATAGATAAAGATTGTCATCTCTTTTTAATAATGATTTTGATAAATGTTCGTCACATTATCAATGACCATCTACTATGCTGTCGATGCGATGGCGAATTATATCTGCGGAGTTACAACCCTCTGTAAGGAGGAATATGACATCTCTCAAAAACTCAAAAGTGACTGACTGACTGATATAGTGATCTATCAACGCACAGCCCAAACCACTGAACGGATTGGGCTGAAATTTGGAATGTTACGACGTAGGCATCCGCTAAGAAAGGATTTTTGGATATGCCACTTTTAAAGGGGTGAAATAGGGGATGCAAGTTTTACTTATTAATGCGAGCGAAGCCGCGAGCGCCCACTAGTAAATTATAATATTGACCCAGGAATAAAAAAGTCACCCTGTATCCTATCAACTTTCACATCACTAGTCAATTCTTCTGAACCATTAACCGACGATGTCTGCGATTTTTTTCTCCTCACTAGACACTTGCGAGCGTGAAATGGATTTTAAAATTGGAATTCGGTGGAGCGAATTTTGGAAAAAGCTATTTGGCCGAGCGAAGCGAGTGCTGGGTGAAAATCTTTAGAGTTTGTTTAAGTCGAAATAGATAAAGATCGAAATAGAGAATTAAAAATTGACATAATATTTTAGTATTAATTGTTAATTAGAAAATTGTTGGTCCCGGCTGTTTGTCTAGTACGACAGTCGTTAAGCCATGTCAGACGCGCTTAGGGAGGCTTGATAAACTCTTGACACCAGAATTAGCCACTCACATTCGATAAGAAGAAGAAGAAATAGAAATCTATTGAATTTGTAAATAAACAACGTGTGAGTTTGTTACGAATAAATAAATAAATAAATCAGGACATATCACACAGCGCCATCTAGCCCCATAATAAGTTTATGCTTGTATCATGGGTACTAGTAAATAATAAGTATTTGTAATTATCATACATTAAAGTTACCAATTTTTAATTTCGCGGTTTGCTAGTACGTGTTTTCTTATAAACGTGAAGAACACATAATCACATTCACATAAATATAAAAGTGGTGTGAAAAAAATTACATACCCGCTTGCTTTACACGTAATATATAATTATTTCACCAACAAATTACATTCCACACTAAAAACGCTTAAAACCTAACTCTAGTTACAGCTCGTTCATTAAAATAACACCTAATTATAATTAAATTAACGTTATCAATTTCAAATTTCGAAACAGCTGCTTCGTTTCGCGCCTCGACTCTAATAGCAGGGTAGCTGTTATTATTAGCTGCTATTTATAACGCTAATAAGTAGCCGTTAGCAGGTTGCTATATCCATGTAATGAGCATTCGTTACGTTTCTTTACGAAATGATAATTTTGAATTCATTTACGTCCCCTGTGGTGATACTGAAGGAAAACATCGTGAGGAAACCGACATGTTTGAGGACCACAATATCCGAGGACGTGTGTCTTCCGTGGAAGGACTTGGGCGCCCACCACGATGTATCTGCACAAAAGAACTGCCCAAACAAATTAATTCTGCGGTGGAGTCACGACCCTTAGTCATGAGGAAATACGACTTAAGAAAGTGAGAGAGGTGATACTGACACTAGAGTACTCCACTCCTATACGAACTTAATTATATCCTCCACCTTTTTTTTTTTTTTTTTACAAGAAATGGGTTTGCACTTGACCGTAATTCGCCTGATGGTAAGCAATCATTACGGTCTAGGATGGAACGTGCTTACCCAGTAAGAACCGATTCACTCTCAAGTATTCCTCATTTACTGAAGACTATGGCTTCCCCGCATAATTGATTCATTGGTGCAGATACATCGTGGTGGGCGCCCAGGTCCTTCCACGGAAGACACATGTCCTCGGATGTTGTGGTCCTCAAACATGTTTGCTCACGAAGTTTTTCTTTACCGTTAAGTTAGTGCAAATCCACACATAGCTTGAAAAACAAATTACTAGTGTATGACGTACAAACTTGGGTGCGTTAGAATGTCAAGCAGTAGTTTTAACCACCGAATTTGTAAAAAAAACTGAAGCTTTTCTCCAATCTATCGACACCAAAGTATACCAGTCATAAACAAATTTTCATATGAATCTAACTTTCTTTTTTCTTACAAAATGAGATTGTATATGACGATAATAAATTAGGTAAATAAATATTTCGGGACATTGCACACAGCGCCATCTAGCCCCACACTAAGCAAACGCTTGTGTCGTGGGTACTAGATAACGGATATAATACTTATATACTATTATTTTGTAAATACATACTTATTATACATACAAACGACCAGACTCAACACAAGTAATTATACATTTTTAAAATGCCTAAATACTTGTGTCACGCGGGAATCGAACCCGCAACCCCTAGATTAGAAGGCAGATCCACTACCAACTAAGCTAACAGGCCAGTCTGATGGTAAGCGATGACTACAATGATAAGCGATCATTATCTACAATAGTCTTGAATAAATTTAAATCTTTTTGCAACATCACTGTTTATTCTGTTAAGTACAGAGGTTATTCAATAAGTTCAAAGTTACGACTATAAAATAGGGTTGAGACATATGCTTAGTTAAGATCGGGAAGTATATGAGGGATGGGGAAAAATTAAGAAGCTTATAGACGTTATCGATAAATATTTTTTTAACGTATGAAAAATTTATATTGAATAATATAATTTTGTTATAATTTGTGGTAGTGATTATAGTTATTTTTTGTTATATTAATAACTACAAAAATCGTAGGCACATACTAGTAACTTTTGATTTAGTATATAAATTGTTGTGGACTTTGTATTATGACTTAAACATCTTTATAAAAAAAAATACTTTACTTTTATGTTGTGTCGATTTGATGAAGAGCTTTTTTATTGCTTTTTGATATGATATTTAGTCACGTGTAGTAGAATTGTATTAAACATACATATATCTTGCAGATTGAAACTGATGTTACTGTAAATATATCGCCATAAATAGAGTTACGGTGTTTAAAAATAATAATGATGTCTAAATTAAACATCGCAAACCATTTTTCTATTTACGAAACAAAGCAATTTAACTCTTATATATAACCAATTAAAGTCGTTCTCTATGTATAAATGGAAAATTTTTCTATTTACCAATGGCAAAGAAAATTGACTCTTAATAACTTGTAAATAAAGCTGTTTTTAGATTAAATGGTTGATAATTAGCTTACAACAAAGATTAAGATCTAAAACCATGTGCATCAATTAGTGTTACGAACAATAATAGAGGTTTTTATCGATATATGATAGCTGTTTTTGTTTGAAGTAGATTTCTTTATTATGGTTCTGAGGTGCTCAAACACTTGTGTTTATTGGTCGCTAAAAGTTTTACAAACCATTTTTTTTTTCAATCATATAATGTTTTACTTATACATCGCTGGAACAAAAAATTACGTACGAGTATGTATATGTTTATAAATGTTATAAGCAAATTGAGGACTTTCTATAAAAATGGTCACGAATAAATTAATAAAACTACAGCTCCATCTAATTTAGTAGCCTGTATACCATGATTACCATGATTTGATTGTGTACCATGATTATAAAATGAGCCTATTTTTTATACATATTTGTAAGTAGATTTTTAAAACAACGGCTTAGAAACAATATAGAACTTCGAAATCGTCTTAGTTCCACAAAATCTAAGTCAATTTCCTAGCAATTTGCAACAAAACCTTCTCTCTTTTCTCAGTGAACTGGCTGCAAATAGTCGAAGCGGGCCGCGAGTTGCAGACCATGATAACTATGTTTACGTGAAAATTCAATACTCAGAAAAAGCTTCAAATTTAACTACATTCCTTCTGATGCTGCTTCAAAACAAATATATTTTCTCAATACATTTGTATACCTACACAATATTTTTAAATAAGTACACGATTTTTTACCAATTTTAGCCTGTAAAGATTATATTACTCTATGCTGTAAAGCCTAGTTGTAACTAGAAATAGTCTTAGTTCCACAAAATTTTGATCAGTTTTCCAAGTAGTAATAGTAATATTACAAACGTTTCTCACTATTCTCAGTAAATTGGCTGCAAATTGTCGAAGCGGGCCGCGAGTTGCAGACCACTGTACCACATGATAACTATGTTTACGTGATTATTCAATTGCTGGTATCTTTGCGTGCAATCTCGAGACTATTACTTACTGCATTCAGCTAGATAAGTGGCTAGCTCTGGCGTCGATAATTTTCAAATCACCCTCTCTCTCTCTCACATATCTTATCTCTCTCACTCTTCCTCTCTTGAGTCGTATTTCCTCATGACTAAGGGTCGTGACTACCCCGCAGAATTAATTCGTTAGGGGCGTTCTCTTGGGCAGATACATCGTGGTGGGCGCCCAGGTCCTTCCACGGAAGACACATGTCCTCGGATATTGTGGTCCTAGGAGCCCAAAGGGACTTTTAGGTCACCCATCCATGGACTGACTGCAGCGACCGTTGCTTTGCAACTATTAAATTTATTCGTAAGCTGGTATCTACAAACTTATCATCCGGCCCACGGAAGCGCCCAAGTCGAATGTCACTTTTTGCTCACCCATCCAAGGACTGACAGCATTGACCGTTGCTTAGCAACTATTCCATTTATTCTGTTAAACGTTTTATATGATAATTGTGTTTGCGTGATTCTTCAATTGATTGCAAATATCTTTGTGTGCAATCTCGTGAGTTCTATTATGCATTACTTAGTGCAATATAGACGATATTAACTTAGGTTAGGTACTTAAACTTGAATATGTGTTATATAGTAGTATATATAATGTATAGTATGTTACAGAAGCAATTATAGCTCAGTCAACGGAGGTAATCGCATGCGTTTACCAATGTTAAGCAATTGTCGACGCGGTCAGTTCTTGGATGGATGACCAAAAAGTTACATACCGTTTTAGGCCTTCCGTGTATCGGATGACGCGTTAAATTGTAGGTTTCATCTGTTTGTTATGTTACGGCAGTTGCTTATCCAAGAATTTTAAAAAAATAAAATTTTTTTTAGTGTATAAATATCGATGAATAATAGAACTGCTAAAAGACCACAAAATCAAACAACATGTGATCAGTGGATGTTTCCGAACCTACATCTGACCATATACAAGGTAGACGTTCTCCCAAGTCTCCATTGTATCCACATGATCAAATCTGTCACAATACACCAACAAAACGTATAAAACCCGCTGTAACTCAGTCATGCGCGAGCGCATTATTCGATACCACTTGACACTTGAGAAGTTGTTGTGGAAAGGTTATAACTATGTACTTACTGCTTTATTGAATTATCATTATTGAGTGGTTTGTATAAAACGATTGTGGCTCGGAGGGAAATTGTTTACTTGAAATCAACGTATCCCGGTTCGATCACAGGAATCCATAAGTTTAAGTGAGTTTTAGGACATATCACACAGCGCCATCTAGCCCCATACTAAGCTTACGGTTGTATCATGGGTACTAGATATAAATAAATAAATAAATATTACATATTTTGAAATTCATTATTACTTGTGTCAAGCGGGAATCGAACCCGCACCCCTAGATTAGAAGGCAGAGTCACTACGAACTAAGCTAACAAGGCAGTCAACACTCAGGCATCAATGGCTTGTTTAAAAATAAAATATCATCATCATCATCAGCCTGATGAGACCCACTGCAGGGTATAGGCCTCCTCCCTCTTGAGCCAATACTCCCTGTCTCGCGCTGTTCTTGCCCAGATGGTTCCTTCTAACTTTCTAATATCATCCAGCCACCGTTGCACAGGTCTCCCTACACTAATATAATTATGTGTAGCTTAAATTATAATATTATACGAAATCCTATACTTTCTCTATACTAAAAATCAGTATAATCGGTTGCGCCGTGATGGGGGAACAAACATTAGCAAATCAAATATTTTATTTATTTACTAAATAAAGTGTTTTGTTTTAATCGGTTGATATATTTTACTTCAACCTGTAGTCGAGCTCGAAAAACACGTCGACAACAAAAAGACAACACTACGGTTATTCGATAAGTAAATTCATATTATGTAAAAAATATAGTTTTATTTACAATAATAAAATATAAAAACAAGGGAAGAAAAACTTTACATACTGCTTCTAACTACAACAAAAAAGGGGCACTTAGAAAATCTTTAGAAAAGCCTAAAGATAATCTAAGTGCTCCAGACCACTATCAGAGAGCAGCGTGCCCAGCATACTGGCCGCATTACCACGCTGGATGGCAAGGCTGATACGTTGAGCCAGAAAAAAGCCAGCATTTTGTACAAAAATGCGTCTAAAAAAATAAAAAAATGTGTAAAGAAATATATAAAATAATATATTTATAACGACACTACCTCATCCCTAAAGCCCAATATTATGGTCCCCTCCAAGAATTCCGCATATAAATATTTATCACGTTCGATTCGGTACGGAACCCTAATTTGATTAGCGCCCGTCTGTTTGAATTAATGTACTGGTGTCTACTTTATTTTATTGGTTTTATCAAAATTGATTCAGCCAGTTTGGGATCATTAATTAAACATAAAATTACATGTTATCATATTCTGTTACAGTTACGCCCGTCGCTCAACTAGCGGAGGCAATCGCATGCGATTACCAATGTTAAGCAAAAGTCGACGCGGTCAGTACGCGGATGGGTGATCAAAAAGTGGCATTACATTTTGAGTGCTTCCGTGGGGCACATAAAACTATAGATCCTAGATGTTTGTCTAGTACGGCAGCCGTTAAGCAATGTTAGAGGCCCTTAGGGCGGCTTGATAAACTCTCGACACCAGATTTGGCCACTCTCTTACGATAAGAAGAAGAAGGCATGAAATAAAATATTTAATTCGTAATTTATGATTTTATTTTTAAGTTTACCTTTGCCTTAAATGAAGTTTTTCTAATTCTGTTTCTATTTTATTTTCAAGTCTTTTAAAAAACGCCTAAATTTCCCAACAGCCCATCCAGCCACTTTCCAACCCCTGGGACTTATCAAGGGTGACCCTTAGCGTGTCGTAATAATTTGATAAACAACCCCTCCTCTGTTAGAGGCGATAAGAGACCCCGGGGGCGGTTTATGATGCTGCGGTTAGTGACGGAGAGTTTATTGTTTTTTGGGAGTAAGTTAAGGGTGAATACAAATAGCTAGTTGTAAAATTAACTAATTATTCTGATTTAGGGGTTATTATGTTATTTGTAACATAGTTTGTTTTAGATATCTGCTTTAATCACAATATGATAAGTATTGTAAACCAGTAATAAAGGCTTATTTATTATTTGTATATTTAAAAGATAGTTATTAATCACTATATACTAAAGTGTCTGTAAAGCTTTTTAACTACTAGCGATATAATCAGCAATTTGTTTTTTTGACATACATTTTTGTCGTGAGTGCTAGCCAGGATTAGAAATAAAATAGTTATTGTTCTAGTTTATATCGTTGTGATTTGTGTTATTGTTGTTTCTAAGATTAATTACCTAAAAAGGTTTTTTTTTTCTTTTTTTGTATGTTCGTTGATCAATCCACCAACACGTAAAAGTCAGAGATGTTGTCAAACAAACACGGACCAAATAAAAAAATAAATAAAGCTAAGTTTAATCTATAAGTAAAGTAGCAGTATAAATTATTAAAAAACAACTTCTATATCAGCATTTATAAAATCACCTTGCTTCGCTGTCACTTGCCATGTCACTTTCTTAAACGCGTGGATACCCTACCCATATCTCAAAAGTAACTGGTTTTATTTCGATAAAATTTATACGGTTCACTAAGTTGAAACATGAAAATCTAATTCAAAAACCGCATTTTAAATATCTGTTAATTTTTTTCCAAAACCTCACGGAGCGTTTGGTTGACGCGACGCGTGACTAAAATGCTGGCCTTTTTCTGGCTCAACGTATCAGCATTGCCATCCAGCGTGGTAATGCGGCCAGTATACTGGGCATGCTGCCCTCTGGCAGCGCCCCCCTTTTTTATGTTGTAGTTAGAAGTAGTATGTTTAGTTTTTCTTCCCTTGTTTTTATAAATAAAATATAAATAAATAATTATTTCAGGACATATCAAACAGCGCCATCTAGTCCCATACTAAGCCTACGCTTTTATCATGGGTACTAGATAACGGATATAATGCATTATATACTTTTCTTTCGTAAACACATAATTATCATAACTAGAAACGGCCAGACTCAACACAAGTAATACATTTTTTTAATTTTTACAATTACTTGTGTTATGGGGGAATCGAACCCGCGCCCCTAGATTAGAAGGCAGAGCCACTACCAACTAAGCTAACATGGCAGTCAAATTATTATTGTAAATAAAGATTATTTTAAAAATAATTATGCCATATCTCTTAAAGTTTGCGAGAAATCCGTGCATAAACTTACAGTTGCGTTTAGCTAAGATGTTTGAAAGCCTATATAGATACGCAAATTATAACGATTGTTAATAAAAAGTTGAAATATTCTAGTTGATGTCGTTCTCATTCATGAAGGTTGCTTCCGTTGGTCGGATGAATCGTCAAATTAAAACGGAACAAATAAACTAACAAACAAATACACCTTCACCTTTATTTATATAAATATATGGTATGATATACTATGTATGTACCTATTATAATCTTACATATTTTATATACCATTATATAAACCACCTTTACAAAAGAGGGTGTGTTCTACAGATAAGGGAGGCGTAACCCCCGGCAATATCATTTATGATGCGGTTTGCTAAGTGGATAAGCGGCGGGATTTGATTTGGCAAATTGTTTGCTATAGGGATGAGAGTTCATAAATTTGTTGGGGGAGTATATTTGTCATGAGGGACATATTTTTGTACTTATATTAACTGTCTTGTAAGATGTTTTTCTCTAGCTATGGGATTTTTTTTTCGTATGGGAAACATATTAGTCATATATTAGTGCCTGGAAGAAATACGCTCTATGTGATAAGGCCGTTCAATGTACCCAGAATTTGTTTCTTTGGATTGTTTTATGTATATACTAGTGGGTGGCCGCGGCTTCGCTCGCATCTAAGAAGTAACACTTGCATCCCTCAATTTCACCCCATTAAAAGTAGCATTTCCAGAAATCCTTTCTTAGCGGATGCCTACGTCATAACATATACCTGCATGCCAAATTTCAGCCCAATCCGTCCAGTGGTTTGGGCTGTGCGTTGATAGATCACTATATCAGTCAGTCAGTCGCCTTTGAGTTTTATATATTTAGATTAGATACCTACTTATCGATTTGCACTCCCTTAACGGTGAAGGAAAACACCGTGAGGAAAGTGACATGTTTGAGGACTACAATATCCGAGGACATGTGTCTTCCGTGGAAGAACCTGTGCGCCCACCACGATGTATCTGCCCAAGAGAACTCCCCTAACGAATTAATTCTGCGGGGGAGTCACGACCCTCAGTCATGAGAAAATACGACTAAAGAGAGAGAGAGAGGCTTATCTAATTATGTAAATACCTGAGCTAGGTCGGTCGCTGTATCGCGTGCAGTACACCCAGGCGGGCCACACCATATTGCCATCGCCGGAACCAGCTGTAACATACACCATATATTTTACGTTATTATTTAAATAAATAAATAAATATTCCGGGACATTGCACACAGTGCCACCTAGCCCCACACTAAGCAAACCCTTGTATCATGGGTACTAGATAACGGATATAATACTTATATACTTTTCTTTTGTAAATACATACTTATTATACATGCAAACGACCAGACTCAACACAAGTAATTACAAATTTTTATATGCATAATTACTTGTGTTATGTGGGAATCGAACCCGCGCCCCTAGAATAGAAGGCAGAGCCACTCCACTACCAACTAAGCTAACAGAGCAGTCATTTGTTTAAAACGTTCAGGTTTTTTTTATATAAGTACCTAAAATTCTTTCTGGCTTTTTTTTATTTTTCGTTCCACTATTGTTTCCCTCAATATAAGTCAAGGACATTTTCTGGCTGAACATTTGCTTAGGCGTTATGAAAATTATGATAGGACTATTAGAAACGTCACATGCAAAATGTATACTTGTCTTTCTGACTTTATGTTAGGTAACTGTTTTCTTTTATTGTTGTATTTTTTATGTACTTATTAAGTTCAATTAATCATAAGTGTACGATTGTTATTGTAATGGTATAAATAAAAATACATTCACATAACTATAATATTAGATCAGAGAACAAATAAATGACGTGATTTATTATTGAGGACTTACTAAAAGTCCCCTTTTTTAACCAAAACCGACGGTATCGAAGCTACGGACTCTTCCCGTCTGTAGCTTCGATAATTCTGAAAAAGGTGCTAAAAATAGGAAAATGAAATGCTCCTAGCTAGATGGCTAAAAGTTAAGAAAGTATAATGATGGGTTTCCAAAAATTACGCTCATATTTTGACGCTTTTGCCGATTGATATGATCTATAAGTCACAATGTCTGTATGTTCTTTTCGTCATTTCAAGACAATCCTTCAACCTTTAACCATATTTAGAGGTTTCTGGCGTTGTTCTTAACACCCCTAAACAAGGATTTTATGGGAAAACGCAACCGCTATGTTGGAACGATAAATAAATATAATAATTAGTAGATAATGTAATAATAATAGAAATTAAAAGTTATACAAGATATAACAAGAAACTCACCTGGTGCCGAAGAATTGCTTCCACTATCATCAGATTTGGACAAATCTATGGCTCCCTTATCAGTCGCCTTTACCTCTGGTATCCTCGACTCCTCCGGTTTATTAACCGGCAAAACCTCCTTTATTCCCACAGCTTTAGGCTCAAAATGCCGTACCTTATCTCTTGCTTTCCTTTTATTTAAGGGATCAGTTATTCTTCTACCAAAATCTGCTTTCAGTATGTTATCAATACTAAACTTTAGGCTTTGATTCATGAAATCTCTCTCCGATTCGTTTTCTGGAGATTTCGGCATGAAGTTTAATCTTCTGTTTTCGTCTGTTCTGGAGTTTCGTAACTCTTTTCTGAAGCCGAAGTTTAGACCGAATTGCGTCGGGTTTAGGTTCATGTTTGCTTGTGGTATTGGCATTCTAGATATGCCTGTCTTTAATTCGTGATTCATCAGAGGATTTTGAAATAATAATGGCTGATTTAGGAACATTAATGGGTTTGGTGTTATTGGGCTCGGTCGCAAAAGCAACGGCTGTGACATTACATTCTGACTTAACTGTGATATCGCGTTCAAATGCGTTTGTATATGTTTAAATGACGTTAAGCCTTGATTCTGATTGTCTTGTTGTTCGTAATTATTGTTAACAGGAGCCTCATTGCCTACGGACAAAACAGTATCATCACTAGAACAAGAATTTTCATCATCAACACTTATTTCGGTTCTAGAAACTTCTTCTTCTATCAAAGGACTAACGCTTTCAGAGTTTCTACTGTCTTCAAAATTAGGCGTGTTTTGTAACAGTTTGTCAGTTGAAAAGACATTGTCAGGACTGTTGCTATCACGTTCTTTCTTCAGCACATTGTGGATGGAGAAAGAGGACGCATGTATTGTTTGTTTTTCTTCTTCTTGGTAGTCGGGTGTTGTTGTGTCTCTAGTGTTGGGGGAATAGGGCTCATCGTCACTTGTTTCTTGTATTTTGATGGTCGGATCTTGTATGTGTGTCGAGACTGCCGCCATCTTGATAATGGATGTTTACGCCATCTGTCGGTGGAAATGAGAAATTAGAAGGAGTTATTTAAGCGCTAATGTCTACAGCTACATGATTTGAAAATACACTTTTATTCCTATTAACGTTGTAACATCGCAGGTTGACGTAATTCAAATATCTTCTACAATAAAGCTGGTTTTCTGTCAAAAAAGTGTTATATCACTAAACTTTTATCACTATTACGGTTGTCAAAAACTGTAATGTCACTAACAGCTTTTGACGGCTTCAGGCGAACCAATATGGCTTAATGTCACGAATTAGAGACCATTTTGCGGTATTTTTAAGCTTATTACTACTCAGAGAAAGTAATTTTCCACAGCGCCAAATTTTGATAAAAATCCATATTGAAAAACTTTTACAGAAAATCCGACCTTAACGCCCCAAATAAATATAAAGAAGTTAGGTGCAATATCAAAATTCGTAAGGGCTAATTTAGTTTGAATATCATACCGGCATTATGCCCCAATTAAGCTTCAAAAAATATAATAACAACTTGCACCTCAGGAATTGCGAAAACGTGACAACAAAATAAAAAGTATCAACCACACTTTAACACATTAACGATGTGAGAAAAGTTCAAACCAAACCAACCTTTATCAACATGAAAATAAGGTCTAAATCACCTTCCTTATAAAACTTGAAACTTGGAAAGACATTATCTCAAACAAAAATAAACTTTACCGTCTCTAAAATAAGATCAATATCAGCTTAACACTTCCAAACATCCATACTTACAACTATAAATTTCCAACTCTAATAACTCTTATTTCTAAGGCAGTAAGATTAAATTTGGATCGTGTAGTTGTAAATTTCAGTTTTATATCTACCACGAGCACAATGCTTCTACTATAACCCTTATGTGTATAAAGTTAAGGTTCATTTCTATTTGTATAAAGTGTAAAAGTAAAATGGTATATGTATTAAACGAATTTCGAAGTGCGCTCTGCTACGTGTGTGGTCCGACGATACAGCGAAGGGAAATATGCTCTACTTGGGTCTTTTTGTTTGTTTTTTGCGGTTTTGCAATTTTCTGGGTGAAAATTTTAGTGTTTGTATTTTCAGCTTAATGACATTTTCGAGTACTTGTGTCAAGAAAGTGTGTATTATACGAGTATTTTTGTAACATAAGAAATAAAACTTTTACTTTAACAGACTAGAAGACTGTACTAGATGAATAAGTCAATTGCATATTTTTTTCTATGGCCTCTGCGGTACTGCCGCAATTTCGCCAATGTCACGTCACAAAGTTGCATATTACTAGTGGACGCCTGCGATTTCACTCGACTTATATGGGGACAAAAGTACCTTATGCTATACTTGGGACTGATATCAAAATCACGAAGATCCGTCGCTCCGTTGCAGTGTGAAAGTGAAGCAATCAGACCAACAAACATACTTATTTCACTTTGTTGTAATCATAATGATGAGGATGATAATATTAATGGTCGTTACAAGTAGAGCAACTTAGCGTCATGTCCTCGGTTGGTGCAGTAAAGTGGTATCGATATGTAGATAGGATGGGTGTGCGCTTGTCTGTGGCAGCATGTAGCGAAATAACGATATTGGGATAGTACTAGGGTAATTTTTTATATGTATTGTCCTTTCTTATGAAGTGAAGTCGATGGTGCGAGCGAGGTGTACGTTTGTGCGTGTGTGAGTGAGTGCCTTCATTGCTTGCCTACACTGTTTGTTGTCATACCACTTGAATTTGTACACAAATTGAGGGTAGTTACTTAGATATTGAAATAAAATAAAAGCATTGTTTGTGTAACCTAGCTAAGACGTAACTATAAATAAACTAGATATATTATACTGGGAGATGACTCTGGCCTCGTAACACAGCCTAACGGCTACCACGAGGTCAGAGGATTCCAAACATATTGTGACAATTTATTTGGCAAATAAATGACTTTGTATTTTTGTATTTTTTTTATGGAATTAGAGTGACCAACCACATTAAATTGTATGTTCCGGCTGTTTGTCTAGTTCGGCAGTCGTAAAGCCATGTCAGAGGCCCTTAGGGCAGCTTGATAAACTCTAGACTTCAGAGTTGGCCACTCTCTTTCGTAAGAAGAAGATGAAGAGTGGACCAACTGTAGTCAAGAATTTTCAAACGCGAAGTTTACAAAACTTAAGCTTAGTTGACTCAATTTTAAGTAAAAAAACAAAAAGCTAATGATAGTAGCAATTATATTTGCTGTCTACATAAATAAAAACACATACATGGCATGTTATATTGAGGTTAGTTAAATCTAGCGCCATCTATTGGCGAGAAAAGTTATTAAAATGAACTTGGTATTTGAATCTTTAATTATAATGATAACAAGTAGAGCAACTTAACGTCTTGCCATTGGTTGTTGCAGTAAAGTGGTATCGATGTGTAGATAGGATAGGTGTGCGCTTGTCTGAAGCATGTAGGAAGCGAAATAACGATATTGGCATAGCATTAAAGTAGTTTTTTAGGTTGGCAAGTTAGTAAGAAAGTGGGTAACTCTGGTGTTGAGAGTTTTTAAATGCCTTTAGGGCCAGTCGACTCTCTTCATCTGGTGAATGAAATAGCAATGATTCCTATGGTGGTAAGTATGTACATATATTGCTGTGTACAAAATCATGAAAACTAACATGTCAAAAGTAAGTTCGTAAGAGAGTAGCCAACTCTGGTGTCGGTGTCGAGAGTAGTATCATGTAAGTAAGTGTTAGTGCGCTAAATAACGTTATTTATTGTTGTTGGTGACTGACTGACTGTCTGACTGATATAGTGATCTATCAGCGCACAGCCCAAACCACTGGACGGATTGGGCTGAAATTTGGAATGAAGGTAAATGTTATGACGTATAGGCATCCGCTAAGAAAGGATTTTTGGAAATGCCACTTTTAAAGGGGTGAAATAGGATGCAAGTTTTAATTCTTAATGCGAGCGAAGCCGCGAGCACCCACTAGTCGTTACATAAAATTTAGCACCCGGTATAAATGTTTGATAAGAGAATGTGACACTATAGAACTCTCTACCAGTCCAGCCATGTATCCTGAAATGTATAACCCAAGGTTCTTGAAATCCAGATTAAATATAGCCCCATAAGGCAGGCTAAGTAACTGAACATTTTCCAAAATATGATATATCAACATTATTTAACGTCATTATAGCATATATAAGTATTGTGTAATGTAGTGTTTGTATAATGTGTATAAGTTGTATTGAGTATGTGTATTATTAATAACCTATATGATTGAGTGTGTATTGTATCTTTCAATTAATTTAATAATATAAATAAGATATATGTACATTGTACACCGCCTGTTTACAATTGTAAGTTATGTCCATCCAAAAGGTTGCCTGGAAGAAATCGCCTAAGGCGATAAGGCCGCCCAATGTGCAACATTTTAATTTAAGTATGTTTATTTCTGTTTTGTAATTTTTGTGTTTTTTTGGTGTACATTAAAGTTATATTCTATTCTATTCTATTAAATAGGTTTTACTCGCATCTGGCAAGCGGGGTACATCTTAGACTACAGCGGCGCATAACATCAGGTAGGCTGTAGTCAGGCCTAAGATGCAGCATGCTTACCCATATTTGGAATACATCACAAAGAAACTTTGAAAAGTAGTACCTGTAGGTCTTTTTACTATGATAACGATAATTTAAACAACGGTTTTGCGGCGATATGTACTAAGTAATTGCGGTTGGTTTCGTTCAAATCATACATCTACGTAGAGTTATCTAAGTATTTAAAAAAACCCATAGAAATACATACAAAAGGAAAGCAATTTAGTATTTTATAAACGAAGGGAAAGTATTAGTGGGAAGGGATGAGATAAACTGTCGTTTTACAACTTGCTTGATGATAAGCAACGTTACAATCTACGATCCTGTTCATACTGTAAAAAAATATTCTTCTACAGCATTTTTTTAAAGATGTTATTATGAGAAAGTCTCTATTCTTTGTGAGTACGTTTTTAAAGAAAATATCGAGACATTATCATATTAATTCTTTATTAACTCGTTAGATACTTACTTTTTTCTTACGTGGGATTGGTTTACGTTTGATAACAGCATGCCTGATGTTAAGCATTGCGGCAGCCTAGGGTGTAACACGCTTACCTAGAAGATACCTATTGACTCATGTATAACAGAAAGTCGTGTTAGTTACACTATTTATTACTCGAGAACGACTGAACCGATTGGGCTGAAAATTAGTGGGGAAGTAACTTAGAATCAGGAAATGGACATAGGATACTTTTCATTCCGGATTTCTTACGAGAATGAGACTTATGCGGGTGAAACCACAAGGCACAGATAGTTTGTTAATAAGATAACAGTATTTTTAAACCGCAGGTATTGATTGAACCTACTTGATTTGGCAGAATACGAAATAATATCAGAATTTATAATAGTTGGTACTTTTAGTAATAAATTGTATGTATTATTCAATTAATATTTTAACCATCTTAATAACAAAATTTTAATTACATCTATCAATCATTTTATAGGATTTAAATTGCGTTTTATATGTGTGAAAGTAAGTGGAAATTTATGGGTAATCAGAATTTTAAATGAATTGAATTTAAGAACAAATTAATTTTATTTTTATTGAAACTCATTTATGAATACAATTTGCCAGTTTTCATATAAAGTAGTTATATTTAGCAATGTTGTCTATGTTATTAATAAAAAATAATATTTTTAGCCTTCCATAATTTTATTAGCCTATCAAAGGATATCTTTTTAACTATGTATGATGTTGAATTGCTTGAAAATTAATAAAACCTTTTTGACGACTGCAAAGCGAGTTTGGATCAGAGGTCTGCTTTAGCCTTAAATTAAAACGAATGTAGGTTCGATAATACAACATTTACCAATTTACCTATTTTATTAATATTTTAATTAATTAAGTACCTATACTTAGATTTTACATTTTTTCAGTTTAATCAAATTGGTATTTGATTACCAGTATGAAATATGATATATGAAAACAACCAAAGTTATCTAGCTTAGGGTTTTTGGAAAGACTATTTTGATCATGGAACAGAAAAAACAAATTTTTATCTCTAGGGCGGACTCAACCTACTACTACCGCCATCTAGTGAGTGTTGAACAGACTAAATGGATTTTTTAAATATATTAGCATAATTATATTATAGTTAATTGTAGTTTAATTCATTATTTTATAAGCACTAGGATGTATTATAAAAGTTGTAGCTGTAAAAAATGGGAATTCCGTCGATTTTTTTAATGATGACATGCAAATTTTCCTTTAAAAAGGAAATTACAAATTTTTAGTAAGCAATACATTTAAACTTCGATTAAAGTAAATAGAGCATTTTACATAACGGCGTTTTATTATGATTATATCCTGTTATTGCTTATAGTATATTTGTGCAATAATTATTAATTATAGAGTTGGATTTAATTAAATAAATTTCGATAAATCATTATAAAAGACCTTTAAAGTGAAAAGACTTCGAAAGTCCTTACTCATTTTAGATAATTTTATTTAGTAATGCGTTATCAACTGATATTGTTAATTATTTTCGCGAAAATCCGTTGTCATATTATTTTTTGTAAAGTTCTAAGGAAATTTAATTATATGCGAATATTATATATTTTGTCTATTAGCAGAAAAAGAATTCTTGTTCTACGAATTTCGTAATTTATTAAAAAAGCTAGTTACCAATAATCCCATACAAGTAAATTTAACTTTGAATCATATTAAAGTAAAATAAGTTAAAGTTTACTTAAAAAAAGTATTTGTTACTCCTTCCGTTACTCATTTTGGTAGATAAAAATGCTATAAATTTTCGTTATAAGCATGACATTAATTATTTACTTAACATTTAATTATGCACGAACCTAAACCTGAATCGACCCTCAAAATTAAATAACAATAATAATCCGCATATAATTATGAATACCTGAATAATCATTCAAATCGAACACACCACTAAATTGAATAAATTGTCACCTGCTCAAATAAAAATGTATTTATTCCATAAAAATATAGGACAATCGTTAATTATATGCAAGTATTCTATAATCAGTTATATTATATGTTTTTTTATGATTCATTATTAATAATTTATTGATATAATCTAGCGTCTATATGGGATCACATCTGTGACAATATAATTAAAGTTATATAAATATATTGAACAATGGTGGGAGTGTTTGTACATCTGTTTTTCATATTTTAATATTATATGAGTGCATTGGTATGTTTAACTAGCTGTTCTATTCGGATTCGTCTAAGTTTTTTACGTACTGTCATGGAGATATGAAATAATAGAATGAGAAAACCACTGTCAATATGAACGTCTCTCTTTGAATAAAAAAATATATCTAAGTTTTTAAAATTATTTGAAATGTGTGTCAGAATATTACTTTCCATAATTATCATTCTTTTATTGTAAATGCAAACGAGATTCAAAGCCTAAATAGATATAACTCATTACTTGTATGTATATAAATCTAATGATTAGATATATACCTACATGTATACTTAATTAATGAATGTAATTGTTGCAAAGTTATCAATACAGGCATATAAGTATTATATCCGTAATCTAGTACCCACGACACAAGCGTTTGCTTAGTGTGGGGCTAGATGGCGCTGTGTGCAATGTCCCGAAATATTTATTTATTTATTTTTTATTTATTTAAGTACATAATTAAAATAAGCAACGTTTATGGCGAAATTGCGAATTTATATCAACTTACAGTTTTATATAATATTGTTAACTAGTAGCACCCGATTTTAAAATCCAGGATTTAAAATAGCCTAGTTGTAATCCAGATAAACATAAAATCGTGAATTCGTAAAAAATGGAAGAAATCGCTCTACGCGAAAAGGCCCCCCAGTGTACGTAGGTTAAGTAATGTTTCTGTATATTATCGTAAGTTTGTTTTCTGGTGTACAATAAAGCTGTATTGATTGAAAATCCAGGATCTAATTTATCTCCATCCCAAATTACATCTGAATTGGATTAGCCGTTTTAGCATGAAAGAGGAACATACACACACACACACATATTTTTTTAAATTTTAGCCTTTATAATGTCATTGTGATGTAATTATTTAACTGTAACCTGAATAGTATGAAAATAATCTGCGATTAATTTAATAAAGATTGCATCAACATTATTTTATATTCTCTTAAGGTAATTAGCTTTTTACCCAACAAATAAAGGCATTTTAGACTCAATATTACTTGGTGTTTTAATTTGATACAGACAATAATCTTTTATTTACAATAATAGTACATTAAAATTTAAAATAGGGAAAGAAAAAGTAAACATATTCTAAATACAAAAAAATGGGGCAGGTACCTACTTAGAAAATTATTTTTAATTGTTTTGTATTTTAATAATACATGCTGGCTTAAAATATAATTTACTTAGATTTTTTTTGTTAATTTTTATGCATAGAAAAACAGAAATCCTTACATAATTTTATATAGTTAATATATATTTAGTTTCAATTAATTTCACCACGAGTTGCATATAATTTTATACAATGACAAAAATTGAGTAAATAAAAGTATTCTTAAACAAATTTCTTATAATTAATGTGTCTGGTTTTTATTTGTAATTAATTTAAGTATTATTTGGTTAATTATTATGCACCATTTTGGGGATCGTAAGGAATTTATATAGTTATATCGCATTTTATAAAAAAAATATTGATTAAAAGTTTTTGGAAATAGATTTTTTAATGAATTTTAAACATATCAAGTTATGCGTCGAAATGTCTCTAGCTAGGTTTCGTATAAAAAATAGAAGTACATAATGTTAATGTCTATTTTTTACTTATCAATTAATAAGCTTTTGCCCGCGGCTTTGCACGCGTATTATACGTATAAACCATCCACTTGAATCACTCTATCTTTTTTTTTTATAAAAAAGTGGCAAAAATGCAGACGATCTGCCTGATGGTAAGCAATCATCGTCGCCTATGGACACGTGCAACTCCAGAGGATCTATTAAAAAAACTGTATCAAAATCCGTCGTGTACTTTTAAAGATCTAAGCATACATAGGGACAGACGCGGGAAGCGACTTTGCTTTATACTATGCAGTGATTAGGTTTATCTGTTATCATTTAATTAATAGAGACGACCCGTAATTAACCTACGTTAATTTGGAATGAAAAGTGTGTCATTCATTTGACCAGGATGTATTCTATCTACATGCCAAATTTTACCCAAATCTTTTCGCCCATATTTTCGAGGCCGGAGTCGTTTATATATTATTGGTGTGATTTAAGTCATTAATAAAAGATTAATTTAGATTTTTAAACATAATATTTACTTATTTATTAATATAATTATGTTTTAAGTAGCCATATATGGATAAATTAATTTCTTAGAGTAGTTAATTTTTTACTTTGCCTAATTAAGTGAATATTACTATGACGATATTAAAAACTAATGAGTGGTTCCCATTCTATTTTATTACGTATATTGATTAAGGAATATTAGATTTATAATTTTCATTTATTTACCGTCAGACATCAAGTAGATTTATTTTATGATTAAAAATTTGATTCATTTTAACAAAATCAAACAGTTATAATATACTTAATTATAGCTACAAATAAGATTCATATATGTAATTGTACATTACTACAGATGATTCGTCTTCTAACATATTAAATAAATCCTAAATAATCGAGAATAAAAAAAATTAGAGATCTGTGGCTTAAAATACTACGGTATGCGTTCCTCTTTATCAAAGTTAACCAACGGCCGTCACGGTCATTTATTGGATGGGGAACCATTTAAAAAGAAACACGTTATATTGGTAATTAAGTAGTAAATAATGCTTCTTGTCATGACAGCCATTAAACTAAATCCAGGATTGATTGTCGAAGACTAAATCAGAGACCTGTAGGTCCGTTTGAAAACTCTCGGCACCAAAATTACCTACTCCTCTCTCCTAATATTATCCGAAGCATAATAACCTCTTTTTTGAAAGAAGTCGGTCAAATACCAAGAGAAAAATCGATTTCCATCAATTGATTAGTTGCAACAAAGAGCAACTCTCTCAAAATCAGGCCAATTAACGAACAATAAACAAACATAAATTAATCAACCTTTTCCTGCCATTTAATTAACAAAAGCTAAAAGCAGAATCGTACCTCGTTCGAAAATTCCGTAATAAAAAGCACTTATCACTTCACATCGCTTTCAATTAGCATAGAACCTTTTTACACACACTCACTCACTGAACTAAAAAACTGAACTGTCAAATCTATCAGCTGTCAAAAATCTGATAAACGAAACGCGCGAAAATCGTTGACAGTTTGATTGGAAATTGAAAAGAGGTTTTAATATCGGAGCGAAAAGAGTTTGTACGCGAACCGCGAATGCTAGTACACTGGCGAATAAAGCGGTCGCCCCTCTCTTGGTGAGGCGTGGCTTCGTGAGGCCCACGCTAGGGCGGGGCCTCCTCCATCGTTATACTCTTTTTTCCCAACCCTATTTATACCTTTATACATTATGCTCGAAAATGTGCCGGCGAGGTTTTATTATTCGTGAGTTTATTATATTGTAATGTCTGTGTGTTTGTTTGTAGTATTTAAATAAAAGTTCGTCATTGTGGTCTCCTCGCGTCTTAATTGGGATTTTTGAGCAATTCTCAAACTGCGATACCGGTTTCGAGCGTGCTTTTTATGACATAATTTTTGTGATAATGGCGGATCGTTTAAGGAAGCGGTTACGGGTGAAATTCAGTGAAAATTGCCATCGTTAATTAAACGATTTGATGTGGAAATTGTGTTTTATTAAAGTTAAATGCTGGGGATGAAAATTGTTTTAAGAATATTTATTTATATCTACTAAACGACACTTTCGGTCGTTTATAATATTTATTTACATACGTTTATTTAAAGGAACTTTATAGGCATGTGTAAAAATTTAAAAAGTTTTCAAATATACCAAAAAAAACACATAGGTATATGTAGTTTAATATAAAAATAAATATTTAAAATATATAACGTTATGAAATACACATATGAGAAACTAATAACATATTGTGTAGTTACAGAATTCAATCATTCATATTAATATAGGTAGCTACCATTATAAATAAATATATAAAGCAGTATACATAATATAGCACCACCCCTTTACTATTAAAAAAGTACTAGGTGAATATGCAAACTCCTCCTACAAATTTCAATATATACCTATTCAATTAAAAAAAGTTATTACTTATACAATACCAATATTAAAGCAAATCTTGTAATATCAGTTATTAGAAATTAAATTAGGAAATTAATCCATCTTAATGAAAAAAATCAATTTAGAAACTCAAATAATGCGTAAAGTAAAGAAATATAATTTCCAATTAGTTATAATTATTTACAAGAAAAAGTAATTATGTGTTTTATTTATTGTTTGCTAATCATTGCACATGGAATTTATTGTTCACAAGGTTTGCACCTGGTTTTGTTTATTTTCTTATATGATTTTTTTTTAATCTAATAAATAAAATTTAATTACTTTATAATTAGTGTAATGTGTATGTTCGCAATCCAGCGGAATTTGGTTTTAGTTCACGACAGCAAAAGTGAAGCAACTGAAGTCGCGGTCAGCCCTTGGATGGGTGACCGAACTACAAGAATAATGTCTGTCTTATAGTACTTCTGTGAGTTTCAGTAGGAGGAAGACAACACAATATTTTGCAGTATACTTAATGTGATTGACTAAGGTATAATTCAATAGATACAAACTTCAAAATAAAGGTATGCCAAAAAAAACATTTTCGAAATTCCAATAAAATTAAAAAATATAATTAAAACGAAATATAAAAATATACACAAACAAACAGCAGAGTTTTATATTACTTTTAAAATTGGTAAAGCCAGTTGATTATGATTGTAAAAAGTATTTTATGAGTTAATAAATAAAGAAACTGATTTATTTATATTTAGTTAGCTAATAGTAATACTTGGAACTAGTTATGTTTTAGAACTATGCTTGATACAGTTAAATAAAAAGAAGAACAGAAAAATCAGACAAATCTTTAGAAATTAATTATTAACTAGTTAATGCCCACCGTTTACCTCGCATTTTATTCTGGATAGGAAGATGACACCCCTAAGACCTCACACTACCTACATACCAAAAATCATGATGATCCGTTCAGCCGTTTTTGCTAAATGAACGTTTATATAAACAGAGACACAGAGAACAGACAAAAATTTTAAAAACTTCTAAAACGTGGTTTATTATCGATATAAAGTAGGTACTTATACCAAAAAAATTTTTTCTTTGCTTTGATTTTTGACTCTCTACAGCTTTATTATAAGTACGTACCCATTTTCCATGCTATTCCTCTGCATTTTCCCGGTGTTTCTTAGCTTTTTAAGTGGATGTTTCATTAAATTAACTCGGAATCTTTGATAGCCTCTTGATTTTTTTGAAATATCTGGACACTAGAGCTTAGACATCTTTGGCTTCACAGGAACACCTGAAATTATCACATAATTATTTATTACTCAACTTCGATCATAATTATAAGAAACAGGTCTTCAGAAATCTAAAAGAAGCTTTATTTAATTTTAGCGATCTTCAAAAAGCGAGTGAACTGGTACATTTCAGAAACACTTACAAGAGAAATTATGTACTAAATGCTAAAATATATCATATGTAGAGATTGAAATTTGTTACAGTAATTGGAAACATTTTTTTTATTTTACCTAATAAACTTTTTTTTAACTGATACGGGTTTACGCTTGGCCATAGTTTGCCTGATGGTAAGCAAAGGCTATGGCCTACAATGGAGCGTGCTTACCAATAAGAATAGATTTCCAAAAAAACTACACTAGTAATTTGAATATTTCATAACTATAAAAATATGAATTGACTTATTAGTGCCCTTTGGGTGGTTGACACTTTAATTTCATATAAAGAATTGTATTTATATTTTCAACATTGAAATGCGAGTTACCTAAAATTTTCACCAGCAATTTGTAAAAATATAAAACAAGTATCGTAACTTTACCCCCCAGGGTTGAAAATAAGTAAAATAAAAAAACACCCCTCTTGTAAAGGGAGTTTTTAATTACTCACCATTTTTAAGTGTTACTTTAAGATGGATGCTGCGTTTAGATTAGGATAGTTACTGTAAAAGCAAAAACTAAATATGTTTAAGATAGGTACTAGTTTGAAACTTATTTAAAACATTTTTAAAGGGCTATATATATTTTAAGGGGTCCGCGGTTCTATTGTCTGCTTTTCATCCAGACGTACCCTGGTGCACTCGCTTAGCGGTGAGGGAAAACATTGTGAGCAAACCGACATGTTTGAGGACCACAATATCCGTGGACATGTGTCTTCCGTGGAAGTCACGACCCTCAGTCATGAGGAAATTCGACACAAGAGAGAAACATATTTTACTTTCATTTGAGTCAAGATAGATTATACCTTCGATTAACATATGTCATCATTATAAGCCCCTGATGTACCTAGTTTAACCCTTTACCAGGCCTCGGACAAATCCTATAGTAATAGTGATTTTTTAATAGATTTTTATGAGTAACAACGTTTAGTATGAGATTTCATCAATTATATTTAGGAAATTAGCTGAAAACCTAAAAAAACATATGTGGGAAAGCTTAATCCCATTGCCTGTCCAGACGACTGACTTTTATATCTATATATAAAGTTTTAAATTTTGTATACATTTTAGTTTACAAAAAAAAAAGTATATATAAGTATTATATTCGTTATCTAGTTCCCACGACACAAGCGTTAGCTTAGTGTGGGGCCAGATGGCGATGTGTGCAATGTCCCGGAATATTTATTATTTATTATTTTATTTATTAGTTTAGAACTTTTAAATGAAAACTATAAAGGTAATCTACAAAAAATGAAACAGACAAAGTATAAAAAAAACTTTTTATTTATTTTCTAGAAATCTACTAGAAAATTCACCGGGCAATGTACATATAACTCCCACAATAATTCTAATTCTAAGGCTAAGGTAAATGGTTTCTCACATGTTTTTTTTGTTATATCATGATTTTTTTCAAGTATTTACTTATAATTTATGCACATATCACTAGAAAAACTCTAATTCTACAACATATAAAAAAATCGTACTACTTAACTTTCTCCGGTTCGCCATAGTCACTAAAATACTCCGCACTTTCCACTAAAACAACCGTTACACGGACGACCATTGAAAGATTGGTCGTAAAAGTGACATTTGACAATGACAGTGACAATTTTTTTTTTGTGGTCCTGAGGAATATTTTAATAACCTGGTAATAACATCTTAAAATCAATGTAGGAGACGCTCTATCCATAGCCTGGTTAAGGGAAACTGTATACAATAGTGTAGACTACTCTTCATCATATCAGCCTATGTCCACACACTGCTGAGTATAAGCCTCCTCAGCGCGCAGACCAGGTCTCCACGGTCTGATCCATCTTCTACCAAAGTGCTTAAAAATATCATCCGACCATCGGGCTGGTGACCACTCTTAATATGAAGTTATATTATATTATTTTTAGTATCTTTTATGTTCAGATTTTTGGTCATTTTCAGCTTTATTATAGGTATATATGTAAGACTATACCTACATATGTATATATGTAAGACTTGAAAAAATGGTCTATGAATACATTTATTATGAATAAATCTTTATTTCAACTGAATGCTTCAGGATTTTTCTAATTAATGCTGTAAAAAAGAAATGGACGTAACATAGGCTAAGTTATATCCCGTAATCGATCTAAGTAAGCGTAGACCCATAAGTAATATAATATATGTACATATATATATAAATATTATCACTTATTAAGTACACGGTACTACACTTCTGTTTGGACAAGAAAAGCACTAGATCAACACCAATGGCTCCTATTGGAGAAGGCCTATACCCAGCAGTGGTTCTACATGGGCTGAAGATGATGATGATGAAGTACTACTATCCCAATCAAAACGCAGCATGTCCCAGCTCCACGAAATAAGACTTTGTGTGAGTGCGAGAGGAATGAAACAGAGATAGCGACGTACCATCACGCAGACAACGTGACACCTAGTAGTACAGGGAAGGACTTAGGGAAGAGATTACTTAAGATGATAAGGCCACTTTTACATAGATTTCGTGAAAGAACATTTTGTATGAAACCATATTTATTTTTTTATACAACTTCAAAACTACAAAACGTATGTTTTTGGTTTTCTAGAGGTGAGATCTTTGTTTAGATACCAACAATCTATACTTCTATACCTACTAATATTATAAAGCTGAAGAGTTTGTTTGTTTGAACGCGCTAATCTCAGGAACTACTGGTGCTAATTGTTTTTGTTTTTTGTTTTGAATAGACCATTTATCGAGGAAGGCTTTAGGCTATATAACATCACACTGCAACTAATAAGAGCGAAGAAACAATGGAAAATGTGGAAAAAACGGGGAAAAATATTCATCTTTGAGGGATTCCGTTTCGTGCGCTGCGAATACGGTTCAAGTCGTGGGTAACAGCTATAATTTATAAAGTTGAAGAGGTTGTTAGCAAAAATAAATATGATGCCCAAAATAACTATTCCACGCGGACGAAGTTGCAGGCACAGCTAGTTTAAGATATAAACCATCAGTCTATCTTTCTTATTTTTGAGTCATATACTATATAACAGTTTGTGTGTGTTTTCAGTTATCCTTTCAAAATCTAACAAACGATATCTACAGCTTAGCTCGCGTTTTTATGAAATGCTAAGGTTAGTTAAAATATGAAACATTTTCAGAAGCATTGAGAACCTCCTTATTTTTGAAGATAGTTGACAAATTGAAAATCGACTTCAAAACTATGTATATTTTGCAAATATTACCTTGTATATGCATCTATGTTTGTGTTTGTTCTTGTGTTGTTTCTGTATATGTCTGTAGATTGGTTAACCATCGCTGTTACAGAAAGCAAAAAAGGGGGAAAAAACACTCAACTGTGCAATTTAAAACCACCGTACATATCGATATTTCACTTAAAATTTCTCAGTTTGATGGCCTATCTTCCCACTTTTTTTTTTTTTTTTTATTATTATTTTTTTTTTTTTTTATCTTCCCACTTGACATTGGCAGAATTGCGAAGTCATATCTTCGCAAAAGCCATTAAAAAAAAATTGCCTTCTTCATATAATATTAACAAACGACCTGTAATAATTTTACATTACTTACCAATAAATGAGTATTTGAGTATTTCAAACCTTAAATACAACTTATAATACTATTCTTTTACACTTAAAACGTCCCTGTAAAATAAGTACCTATTTTTTAATTAAACTTTTTTACAAGTCACTTTTGTGTTCTTATTTCTTGTAATGGCCGTAGTCGTTTGTCTTCTGTTCCCCTTTTATTTCGTCAAGTGGAAAAATCTTCCTTGAATTTTTATTTACACTGTTACCGGAGCAAACCGCTGGGTTAATGGTAAGATACCTTATTGAGCTAGTTTTAAAAGAATAAGGTTTGATGCAAATATTTCATTAATATACTTATGAATTTTGTGGATAAGTAGTTACTAACACAATTTTTTGTCAAAAAAGGTGAAGAAATCCAAATTAGTCCTAACGTCATTAATCACTAGATGATTAGGAAATACGAAAACGCCTTTTTTATAAATATACACGAGTAACTTATTATAACACCTCGCTTTTTACGACTAAGGTTAAAATACAATCTAAATGTAATACCGGATACCTACGGTAACTAAATTTATACGATAGGCTAAACTTTTTTCCATTTTCAGTACGATGTACAACAGATAAGAAAATCCTACCCACAAAAAACTCAAAATTAGAACGTAAATGCGCCAAAATATCATGTAAAACACAATAAGATGTCCAACACCCCTACTTTCGTATAAAACAATAAGCAATAACCACCAAAAACTAGCTAATTCAGTCCTTTCACCAAACTATCAGTAATAACCGGTTAAAAAACACAAAATGCTCTAATAAAGATCTTGTATCAACAGTAATTGTATATCTCAATGTATAAAGTGGGTAGTGAATTGTTTCGCCTTTGAGATTTTAATCTTTTGCGCTCGTAAGTCAACGATAAGATCTAAACTTCTCGGTTTTGTGAATTTTCAATCAGATCCGCGACATCTCTGGGTGAGTAGAAGTACTAAATTTGGTGAACTTAATTTTAACGACATCTAGTGACAAGTACTGTAATTAATTTGTACTATTGCTGCTATCTAAATTCGTTTTACTAAACTACGAAGTAGCAGCCATATAGTTCCTAAAGTATTTGCTAGATGGCGCTAAAAACCGTCAAATTAGATGATTGCCAGTATAAAAATAAAATAAAGTAGCTAAATTACAAATGAGTTGCCAACAAAATATCATAATAACATTTAAGTTCCCGAAATATAACTTGAACTTCTTGGACGTCTTCGAGCATCAATCAGATCAGGATTGATCGTCAAAGTTCGACGTTAATTTGATATTACCTTCAAGTTACCTTCGATATAACCTGCATTATTTCATAAAAAAAAACTTTGAATATCAAAGAAATAAAAGGATTCAAATCAAAAAGAGGTTCTACCTAGTCTTCTAAAATTGCAAACTATGGTATTGCCTACAACAAGCTTTGCATTCATATGTTTTTTTAACCGTTTCAAAACAAGGAGGTTCTCAATTCTTCTAAATGTTGCTTTTTTATAGTAAAATGTTTAATTCCTTATTTGTTTGGACTCCAAATAGTCATTTGCAAACACCGCTGCTGTGTCGCTCGAATAACTTACTTACCTACTATTAAATTAGCGTTTGTATAATAATTGTGATTTTTAAATCCAGGATGCAAATACATATATAACTATTGTTTCCATAGGATTTGATGACACAACTAAAACATGAATAAAATGCCCGACTTTTATATAGGTATCTAATAGGTATGATTAAATCTTAAGATGCATTTATTTTAGATCCAAAACTTTTAGTCATAACTAGGCTTATGATTATTTTATCAGTCGGTAAGCCCACGTTATCCACGAAAGAGGTTGAGAATTTATCGACGTGGTTTACGAATATTCTCAGCGCAGTAAACAAAACGCATGCGCGGCAACCGTAGCGCAGCGACCTCTGCAGTGAACTTTTGACAACTACAACAAGCGCCGCCATTTTGACATTTGTTTGGCTTTTGTGTTCCACAATAAAAATTAACATGTAATTTCGCGATACCAGTGCATTTTCTTCGATTTTCCGCGGCTGAAACCCTTCGCCAGGATGTCGGAGAACCTTTTACCCAGCCATCAGTGGGAATCGTGTATCTAACGCAGCTGAAAAATCGATAATGCTCCAGTGCCGCTCTTTTCCTTTCGCGACGCGAGTTTCTATATTATTTTAGATAGTTATGTGTAGAAATCGGCTTTAATTTCTAATTTAGTGTTTCTAGAACGGTGTAAACTAGTTTATATTAGGATTAAGTGCTTGGTGTAGTAGAAAAGTGATGTTACAAAAAGGCGCGAATCGGTAGACGGCGATCGGTCGCATTTTGTGCACGAAATAAAATTTATCTTCGGAGCGAAACAAAGAAAGAATTGTTTGGCGTTATGTCCGAACGACTTGGCGTTTGATTTGGCTTGTTTTCCGTGTATGTAACACTCAGTCTAAATGAAGTAATTATCAAACTTTCTAATTCGCATATTGAGTTCATGTAAGTACATAACTACTTATAGATTCTACTTCCTGCTAAAGAATAAGCTAAATCTAATCTATCTCTTATCAATTTGTATACAAACAATCACTATTGCTGTTTACAAAAATATTTTTTCATATTTTTTGTAAAAAATTACATTCTCAAATAGAACCCTATGGCCCTGTGATAAGTGATATTTTATTTTTCTAAAAAATAGCATTTTGTTTGTTTGTTTGTACACATCAAATCTGACACTAGTTTTGTGCCTAAACATGTTAGCATGTATATATATTTTTTACATAGATCTAAATATTTGCAGTTATTCAATATACCACATGATAGATTAGTTTATTTAGAAAGAAATAGTTGCAAGAATAGGAGACATAGTAAATAGGCATGAAAACTTAAATCAAGCTTACAGTTATACATTTAAAGCAACATCCTGTGTATTTTGGCATCAATCCAACTCCATTGCCTATGCTGTGTATTTGTACCTTTGCAATATTAACAAATTTTAACACAATTAATGAGGTCAATGCAGCTCCAATTTGAATTGAAAGGCACCTAACAGTCAGAATCAATGTTTTACTATGGAGATTAGTTGAGTCTTATGAGCATTCGCTCGCTTGGTGTAAATCCACCCCCAATACCCCCACATTGTTAAATTATTTTAGTTTAAACGGGAGTAGATAATTCTTTCGATGTCTTAGCGCATTCACAAAGATTCTATTGAATGCTCTAAGAATGGTTGTTCGCTCGATGTAAACGGAGCGCGAGCAGTTACTTAGAGTGTTCTTGTGTGCTCAGACATGCTCACACCCTTGAGTGGTCTTTTCAAAGTGTTCTTGTGTTCTATCGAATGTATCTATTTATTCTGTAGATCAAGATAGAATGCTCTTGTTTTAGCTCTATGTTCGTTTAATGTAAATCCACCCTAACAATACAACAGATTGTATTAATATTAATATAGACATTTACCAATTAAGAGCAAGACTGTCTGTGAGGCTGTTATTAAGTCATATCAGCCATGTGTGTATGCATTTTTCATAGTTTCTTACTGTCTTAAACAGCCACATCATATTTACATAGCCCGCAAACATTTCCTGTATCTAAGTGAAATCAACAGCCTTATTGTTACAGGTTTGGTCAAGCCCTGAACTTGCGATGCGGTTAAGAAGTAGAAAGCGGGAGCCAACCCTCTCCAAACGTAACAGCAAAGTCACTACAATCACCAAGAAGCCAGTCACTCGTACTCCAACAACTTGGAAAAAAGTTGTCCAGAAGGACATTCAAAATGTCCTCACAGATCCCGATATCTGTGTCACACGAGCCCAGAAACTAAAGAATTTGAAAACAAAACCGGTCAGAACAAAAGCGAGAATGGAGAAGCCAGTAGAAACACACAAAAGCAAGCCAAAACATAATGAGAACCGCTCAAAGAAACCGATCTTCCAAACAGTTGTACGTAGCTCTAACAAAGACACAGTTACTTCCACCACAAGTTTGAAAAAGCAAGAAAAATCTACAACTAAGCCTAAGGAGATCCGCAAACTGCCAACTCGACACAGCTCTTTGAATCGGGACATCAAAAAATCTGAAGTGGTCTCAGCTATGAACTCTCCAAGAAAAACTAGGCGCTTAGACAAAACTGATAAAGCAGCTTCATTAAACAGCTCTCCCATACGTAAAGTTAGACAGATCGGTGTCAGTCCAAAACCAACTGTGACATCAACAAATGAAAGTCCCAAGAAAAAGACTCGGTTGGAACTAAAGAAGTCTGAATCAGAACAATCCAGCCCAACTTGGTTGGGTATCGAGCAGACCGAAGATGATGTTACAATGTACGAACCTCATACAACAACATTTGACTTCCCAACTCCTAAATCTGAGGAATCGGACTCCGATGGCAATATTGAGACCACAGATTTATGTCTACCGAGTGACTGTTTGAACGATTTCATACCACTCCCGGACAATATACAAAACGGTGACGAAGACATCAATTTCTTAGCAGACAAAGCGGCCAGAGTGATGACAACTGACAAGACCAGTCATGACAAAGACCAAGTGTCACAAGTTATGACATCTGTCATGTCGGTGGTTTTGACAGATGAGGTCAAAAACGCGGACAAAAGACTGGCCAAAAGACGTAAGTCGAGCAATGACCTAGAAATGTATCAACCAACATCTACTACTGACGATTTGGACACTTGTACTGAATTTTTGGTGGCCGGAGAAAAATATGTGCAGGTGAGTAATAAGATGATGTATTGTATTTTAAACTTTATTTTTATTGAAAAATGAGCAATATGATGTTATTATGCATTTGATTAACAAGATACACTAAAACCTTTCCTACCTATTATATTTTTTCCATATGACTAAATAGATAGAATATATATTTGTAACCACGATGTATCTGCCCAAGAAAACTCCCATAATAGATTAATTTGGTGGGGGAGTCACAACCATCAGTCATGAGGAAATACAACTCAAGAGAAAGAGAAATAAATAACACATCAATAACTGTAACAAGCTGGCCTCAACTCAGCATCTGCAGTTTTTATTAGCATTTTATTTCTTTATATACCCTTGTTGTATCTACGCAAATATCTCTATTATACTCAAAACCTATTTTGCACCACACACACAAATTTTGATGAGATATGGTACCACATATTAGCTAGATAGTTGTCTTCTTAAATTTATTGATCAACTAGTGGGTGCTCGTGGCTTCACTCGCATTAAGAAGTAAAACTGTTGTAAGTGGCATTTCCAAAAATCCTTTATTAGCGGATGCCTACGTCATAACAAACCAAACCTTCATTCCAAATTTCAGCCCAATCCATCCAGTGGTTTGGGCTGTGTGTTGATAGATCACTATATCTGTTAGTCACCTTTGAGTTTTATATATTAAGAGTTACTGATACAGCGAGCTTCTCAATCTGGTTGTATTTTTATATATATAGGTATATGTACACTATAAATATATCACTATATCAGTCAGTCAGTCAGTCCCTTTGAGTTTTATATATTTAGATATCTAATATACCAATCTCTTTCCCGCAGGCCGACGTGGTCTCCATGCTAGAGCAGGACAGCTACGTCCGTGACTCTGAATGTGAGATATCTTCCACGTGCGAGCAAGGGACAGCGATAGAGAGCCTCGAGGCTCTGTCAGCTCGCAGCCCCAGCACTGGCTTCCTGCATGAGATACAGAGCCTGGCTAGAGAGGATAACCACTGGGTGAGTAGTCTGTATAACTAGTGGACGCCCGCGGCTTCGCTCGTATTATTTTGGAATAAAAAGTAAATACAGCGCCATCTACTTCATACGTCGACAAACACGAATCTTAGGCTATCAGGTAAACTATAGCCAAGTGCAAACCCGTTCAAGTTAAAAAAAAAAAAACTTTAAAATGGCTGTAGGCAGCGGATATTGATGACCACTTGGTTTAAAATGAACATAAAATTTTTATTTACGAACCGATTAAAATGAAATAAACACTAAATGTTAAGTTAAAAATGCACCAACATGTTAGTGAAAACCGTAGACAAATCGGTTCAGCCGTTTTCGAGTCTATAACGAACAAACATACCTACAGACAAACAGTAATTTTTTTAAACATGATTTTAGTGTTCTATTGCATCAATGAAGACGCCTCAACTAATTCTTTTTCAATTATCTTCAACGTACAGACACCGACCGGTTACAGCTTCATTATATGTATATAGATAAATATGTATTTACAACAGAAAAGTATAAATGTATTATATCCGTTATCTAGTACCCACGATACAAGCGTTTGCTTAGTGAGAGGCTAGATGGCGATGTGTGCAATGTTCCGGAATATTTATTATTATTTATTTATCTATCAATAGAGAACCTCGAGGCGCTGTCAGCTCGCAGTAATAACAACTTTTATTGAGAACTAGTGAGTGCTCGCGGCTTCACTCACATTAAGATGCAAAGCTTGCATATATATTACTTCCTCTATTTCACCCCTTTAAAAGTGGCATTTCCAAACATCCTTTCTTAGCGGATGCCTACGTTATAACATCTACCTGCATGCCAAATTTCAGCCCAATCCGTCCAGTGGTTTGGGCTGTGCGTTGATAGATCACTATATCAGTCAGTCACCTTTAGGTTTATTTAGACTTACAGAAGTAGCGAGCTTTTCAATCTGGTTGTATTTTGTGAATGTTTTTTTCATTTACCAAGATCTAATTTGAATTATAACTATAAAACACCAGGTAAATAATTATGTTCTGAGTGTTTCTTTTTGTATTGTTTCAGAATGGCACAGATCTGACGACAGATGAATCACTCAACTGTCACGATGAGCCCACACCGGCTGAGCTTGAGGTGAATATTATGTAGCTTGATAACTTATTCAGAACATAGAAATATATCTCTTGAGTCGTATTTCCTCATGACTGAGGGTCGTGACTCCGCCGCAGAATTAATTCGTTGGGGGGAGTTCTCTTGTGCAGATACATCGTTGTGGGCGCCCAGGTCCTTCCACGGAAGACACATGTCCTCGGATATTGTGGTCCTCAAACATAACGGATTCCTCACGATGTTTTCCTTCACCGCTAAGCGAGTGCAATTCCACACATAACTTGTAAATACAAGTCATTGGTGTAGGGCCGGAATCGAACCAGGGTGCGTCTGGTCGTTTCTAGTTATGTGTTACGATGACAAGTCACCAGGGGGCGCTGCTGTATACAAATTATATCTTCTAAACAACAAGCCCGATTTTGATGCAGTTTTCTTTGATAGGTTTAGATTTGTTTACTAAAGTGACAGTAGACTTGAAGTCGTTTTTTTTAACCACTCGCGCGTCCGGGTCACTATGTTAACCTAAAAAAAAATTGGCGATAACCGTCCAAGTAACTATGGCAACATTAGCGGGATTTGAAGCGTTATTGTGTATCTGGTCCGGACGTGCGATTCGTTAATTATTAATGATTGTATTAAATAATGATTATTTGTATGTATTGTAATAAATAAAATAATAAATATTTCAGGACATATCACACAGCGCCATTTAGCCCCATACTAAGCTTACGCTTGTATTATGGGTACTAGGTAACGGATATAATAGTTATATACTTTTCTTTTGTAAATACATACTTATTATATGTACAAACGACCAGACCCAACACAAGTAATTACAAATTTTAATATGCATAATTACTTGTGTCTTGCGGGAATGGAACCCGCACCCCTAGATTAGAAGGCAGAGCCACTACCAACTAAGCTAACAGAGCAGAGTATTATATGTATATATCTATCTATATTCGCAGGAGGAAGCGGGCGACGTGATATCCTCTTGCAGCAGTCGCGCGGACTGCGACCAGATGTGGGTGGACGCTTTCGACCCGTACCTGTTTATCAAGCAGGTACAAACATTAAATCTTCATATGTCAAAAACGATTGAAACGATTTCGATAAAACTCGTGCTGTTCTTTAACTACAAAACCCATGCCTTTCAATCAATCAATTCTTTATTGACAAAAATATACATAATAATATTACACAGACACAAGACAAAACGTGCGAACAATTTATGTGCTTTAAAGGTAAATATAAAGATAAAAACTTTATTAACCTTATGGCATCGCACCATATAGGGCAAGTCAGATTACAATTTCCCTTAAGTATAGTTCTTAATTTGAAAACTTATGTAATACTTATATATAAAAACTATTTTTACTACTACTACAACTATTTTAACATACACGAGAGAAGTTCAATTGAAATGAAGATTCTACTAGTGCTAGGTTCAAAATGGATTATCTTAAAAGAATTGTTTTAATGATCTCCTGAATTTCGTGGTTGACAATTCGATGACTTTCGTCGGAAGTTAATTAATTAAATTAATTAAATAAGGAAGAATGAAGAGTTAGAAGAAGGGAGTTATATTGTATGCATACATTTTATATGACAATAAACAATTTTGAATTTTGTATGGAAATAGCACACGGGCGACTGCACGTTAAAATACTATAGTATGTGACAATGTTTCCAGCTGCCCCCGCTAGAGAGCGTGGCGACGGGTGCGCTGCGCGCGCGCTACCCCGCGCTGCCGCTCAAGACCAGGACCAGCCCCGACTTTAGCCTTGTAAGTATACATTCATTGTGCTAAAGTAAATAAATATAAATATTTCAGGACATATCACACAGCGCCATCTAGCGCTAAGCTTACGCTTGTACATATATACCTTTTTTTGGTAAATAAATACTTATTATACATAGAAACGACCGGACTCAACACAAGTAATTACAATTTTTTTAATATGCATAATTACTGCAGAAAAAAGTAAAAAGTGCAAAAAAAATGTAGGTGTTACATAGAATTTCGGATTTTATATCTATTAAAACAGCCCAAATTTTAGTTTAGTAGTAGGTACTACCATCAAGTTAATTTTGGTTATGTACAAGGTCATCGGGTCTTATTAAGTAACGTGGTTTAACTATTAGTCCAGAACTTTGAAAATGCCAAGTCCGTTTTTGTTGTCAGAAATTTGTATGTCTACTGTCATAATAATCAAACTGTCAAATTGTTTCCAATGATAATCAACATTCCAATTTGAAGTTGACATTTTAATAGTTTGTATGTGATGTTTGAACAACAAGAACCGACTTTTTATATTCAAAGTGCTAGACTAATACTTAAACCACGTTTTGTAATGAGACGGATTATGTCTAAGTTAAATTTATGAGGGTAAAGGCGTTGCTGAAACTAAATCTATATCGAACCAGCCAAAAAGCATCAAATATACGCTTTCACTTAAAAACTAGAACCATATCAAAATTCAGCCGTTTGAATATGGTGATGTAACAAACTTTTTTTCTATTTTTGAAAATAATGGAAATATTAAACGCGAAAGTACGGTCTCCGCTGCAAAATCCGGCAAAGTGAACCGCGCAAACGATCAACTGGCAGTCACATAGTCGCTGCAGCGTCGTGACGTCACGCGGCCTCTGATTGGTTCATCGTAACGTCACGCGTCCTCTGATTGGTTCATCGTAACGTCACGCGTCCTCTGATTGGTTCATCGTGACGTCACGCGTCCTTTGATTGGTTCATTATGACGTCACGCGGCCTCTGATTGGTTCATCGTAACGTCACGCTGCCTCTGATTCATACATCCTAACGTCACGCGGCCTATGATTGATTCATCGTGACGCGTCCTTTGATTGGTTCATTGTGACGTCACGCGGCCTCTGATTGGTTCATCGTAACGTCACGCGGCCTCTGATTGGTACATCCTAACGTCACACGGCCTATGATTGGTTCATCGTGACGTCACGCGTCCTTTGATTGGTTCATTTTGACGTCACGCGGCCTCTGATTGGTTCATCGTAACGTCACGCGGCCTCTGATTGGTACATCCTAACGTCACGCGGCCTATGATTGGTTCATCATAACGTCACGCGGCCTCTGATTGGTTCATCGTAACGTCACGCGGCCTCTGATTGGTTCTGATCTCTATATGGCAAAGCGCGTGAAGAAACTCAAATTGAAAAAAAAAGTGAAAGTACACAACGGTGTAACTCCAGTAATGCTAGTCTGTCTGGTTTCAATGAAACAAACGCTATTACTATTTTTACAAGTACGCACTTTACTTACAGTAACTTATTGTTAGAGGTTGTGGTATAATACTCCCTGCCTGACTCCCTGTTCCCCACGCACTATAATCCAGCGATGTTCAAAGCGAGAGTGGATCGGTTCTTATCGGGTAAGCACGCTCCATCTTAGGCCATAGCCTTTGCTTGCTATCAGGCAAACTATGGCCTAGTGCAAACCCTTTCACGTTAAAAAAAACTTATGTTTTAATATTTCGATGTCCGACTGTTTCTCGTTATAATGTTTGTTGCATCATCCTTCCAGGTCCTGGATTTAGACGAGACGCTGGTGCATTGTTCCCTACAAGAGCTGCCAGACGCGAGCTTCCACTTCCCAGTACTGTTCCAGGATTGTAGATATACTGTGAGTATACATACCTATACCTTATCTACCAAATAATCAAAATCAAATCAAAATCAAAATAAATCAAAATAATTTATTAAGCCAAAAGATAGTGCGTACAAAATTTTTTTTTTTTCTTAGTGTCTAGATGTTTACTTACTATTTCAGTTTTGTACATGAGTTTGTGACCGTGCCACGTACTAGGTCCCTCAGTGGGCCTGTGTTACGTAAGCTACTGCTACATTCCTCACTGAAATCCTACACTTTTTACATATAAATCATTAAAACAACAACGAAAAACAATAATTGCAAGAAGATCAAAATCAAAACAAACACAATTAAAAAAAATAATGCATTGTCAAGCTGCCTTCTTTTAAAATTTACTTTTTTGATTGCCAGATGTAGGAAAAGAATATCCTAATAAAATAATACATATGAATGAATATAAATTTGCAAATGAGTTATACATTGATAAGATAAGATAAGATTCAAATGGATATTAATTATAATATAATTGTACGATTTATGTTAAATATACATAAATATATATTATACGTTTAAGTACAGTAACGGAATGTATACTTTATGGATGAATCACCTACATTGCAAACTCTGATGAGTATGACTGTTAGGTGAAATTATTTGTATGTGTCTAGTATGAGTGTAGGGGATGATGTATGTAGTGTAGTGATAATGTGTGTGTGTGTGTGTGTGTGTGTATGAAAGTGTGTACATGTACACATTCAGTCAGTTTTAACAATCTCTATGAGCTTTTCAGTATCATTATAATTTAATGTAAGCAAGTGGTTGATTATAGTTTTTTCACATTCAAATTTTGAGACATTTAGTATATTCATCTTTGTACTCAGACGATTGTAGACTAAAGGTCCTAACTTCTTCACACATTGTCCGCCAAATTTAGTTCTTGTTTTGATCATTTTTAGCACTTGGTCTTTTCTTCGCTTAGTTGAGACCTCTAATTGACGGCTTTTGGGAATTTGACCATGTTGCTTGTTGATTAAAGACTTGATAAATAATTGCCGTACTGTAAAAAAATAATATTCTTCTTCTTATTGAACGAGAGTGGCCAACTCTGGCGTCGAGAGTTTTCAGGCCGCTCTTAGGGCCTCTGACATGGCTTAACGACTGCCGTACTAGACAAACAGCCGGGACCTACAATTTAACGTGTCATCCGACCCACGGAAGCGCCCAAAATGGAATGCCAGTTTTCGGTCACCCATCCAAGGACTGACCGCGTCAACCTTTGCTTAACATTGGTGCACGCATGCGATTGCCTCCGCTAGCTGAGCTACGGAGGAAATAAATAATAAAATAGTAACAACCAAGAATCTTACAATATTAAGTACTTACTAATAAACTTAAAGTAGGTACTAATATAAAAAAAGTATTATTAGTCGTGTAATAATCCGTCCTCTTATTCCCAGGTGTTCGTCCGCACCCGACCTCACTTCGCCGAGTTCTTATCCCGCGTGTCTCGGCGCTACGAAGTGATCCTATTCACGGCGTCCAAGCGAGTGTATGCAGACAGACTGCTGAATTTGCTCGACCCGCAACGTCGCTGGATCAAATACAGGTAATTAAAATCGCCTCGAGGTCACTTCAAGGCCATTTCAAGGTCATGATGAGGTCATGCTAATTTCACCAAGGTCAGACCATGCTGATGGCTAGGGCACGTCGTGTAAAAGTAAAGGAATTAATTACAAAATTAATTCCGCACCGAAACTTTTTATAAATTGTATTACCATAACAGTATTTTGATAATATGTTGCAAATGAACGCATTCATTCTCCTAGTCTTATTTTACGTTCATTCTTTAAATACCATTCCCATCACTAAAATGATCTTTGAGTGACGTTAAAGTCTATCATAGAGTGTTTGTCAAAAGATTTTTGCTGTTTTGATAACGTCTTTGTATTTTAGTGAAATACAGCGTAATTATGTTGAATCAAAGTGTTCTACGTGTGTAAATAGTAGCATACATGTACCGTTTGTGTACAAGAACTATTAAAAATACCGAAGTGGAGTGATTTTGTGAGAGCCGGCGGTTTGTTTACCATTTTTTGCAAGTATAGATGAATAGACTATGCTGTGCTATTACTCACATATTCTATAAGACTTTGAATCCATTTTTACATAAATCTTGAACAAAGAACGTAACGAATTAACCAATACCTATCTACGCGTAGCCCTATCATATTGTTTGACGTCACGCCTCTGACTTATCATGTGACCTAGCGTTTTAGCGGGAAATACGAAATGTATTTGTTAAAACTGCCTTTTGGTTATTAAAATGGCTCAACATTTAAGAAAAACAGCCGTAAAGCGTTTATTTTAGTGACTTATAACATTTTGGAGTAGTTTACGAAAATTAGTCAACAACCGAATTGGCTATTGGAACTATTAACAAGCAATTTGCTGCTATCTGTTTCCATAAATGATCACAAAATGTTTTCATGTGAACCAAATTAATGCCATTAGAGGAGTATGGAATATTAGCTGACTAACACTTCATATGTGATGCATTATGCAGCATGTGTAGTTAAAACTTCGTTAAATAAGTTCACAAAAATATTGCTTGTTTTATTGTAGTTCGCGTGATCCTTGTTTTAATGCAAGCTTATAATGGTTCACAATTGACCTTTCATGCAGCCATATGCAAGATATAAGGCCACATAAATTCTGTCTTAGTATCCAATTGATTACAGTAATGCTAATGGCTCTATAAAGGCATTTGTGTGAAATATGATACAGCTAAGACACAGCAAAGAGCATTATATGAGTTCCAACGTTCTATAAAGTAGGTGTTAGGGTTTTACAGAACCTTTATAAGTAACTTATAATGCTGGAATAACCGATGTGAACCGATGTAATTCAGTTTTGTGCTACTTGGGCAGTGTCTGCTTTTCATCCAGACGCACCCTGGTTCAAATCCGCCCTACACCAATGACTTGTATTTACTAGTTATGTGTGGATTTGCACTCGCTTAGCGGTGAAGGAAAACATCGTGAGGAAACCGACATGTCTGAGGATCACAATATCCGAGGACGTGTGTCTCCGTGGAAGGACCTGGGCGCCCACCACGATGTGTCTGCACTAGAGAACTCCCCTAACGAATTAATTCTGTGGGGGAGTCACGACCCTCAGTCATGAGGAAATATGACTCAAGAGATGTGATTACTAAGTTACTGACATATTCTTTTCTTTTCCCGCAGGTTGTTCCGTGAACATTGTCTGCTAGTAAACGGCAACTATGTGAAAGATCTGTCCATACTAGGAAGAGACTTGAGGAAAACTGTCATTGTCGATAATAGCCCACAGGTGAGAATGATTTTTTTACGTACGTACATACAAATACATATTATTATTTATTCAAAATGTCAAATAAAATGAAATATATATTTGCTTAAGAATGTAGGTTACAAAGATGACAGGTACATATTTATGCATTTTGACGTTCCGTACATTCGACCAATAGCTGGCGTGCAAATGTTAGACAAGATTGATAACTAATAACTGTGTTTCCTGCGAACTACTATCCAGGGGTCTGTAAATCTAGAGTTAACAGGTATCTTCTAGGTAAGCGTGTTACACCCTAGACTGCAGCAATGCTTAACATCAGGCAGGCTGTAGTCAAACGTAAACCTAACCCATATAAAATAAAAATATCAGTGGCCGTACCAAGGGCCAATATACTATCAACTGACAGTTAACAGTTACTGTCAGTTGATAGTAAACTGTCTGGAAAGACAGAAGGGAAACCTCGCCTCAACAGTGTGATAAAGCAGGCTAGTAAAATAATCTTTAAAAAGAAAATACACACAAAGAACATGTATTGGCCCTTGGTACAATACCTCGTATTACTAAATTAAGGTACATATTTACAATTTGATATAGTGTAAAAAACCTGTATGTATGTAATTACAAAAAAAAAAAGTTAAATTGTAATACAGGAAAATATATTATTTATTTAGTTGTTATACAAGTATTTATGAATTTTAAAATGTATAATTACATGTGTTGAGTCTGGTTTGTATGTATAGTAAGTATGTATTTACAAAAGTAAAATAATGTAAGTATTATAACCGTTATCTAGTACCCACGACACAAGCGTTTGCTTAGAGCGGGGCTAGATGGCGCTGTGTGCAATGTCCCGGAATATTGATTTATTTATTTATACAATGTTAAAGTGTGTTTATTGTGAACCCCGAACTAGGCCTGGGCCTGTATCTCGGTGGTTCAATAAAATAAATAATACTTAGTAAATTAATTGGGATAACACATAGTGCGATAAGAGAAAACTTATTAAATTAATTACTTATTTTTTTGAAATAAATAATTAATTTATTAATTACAAAACAATTATTTACTTACTTATTTGTTTGTTATTTTTACAGGCATTTGGCTACCAGCTGGAGAACGGTATCCCGATAGACAGTTGGTTCGTGGACCGAGGAGACAACGAGCTGCTCAAGTTGCTGCCATTTCTGGAACAACTTGCTACTGTGAGTATATTATATATTATATACTGTTAGTATATTATATATTAGTGGGTGCTCGCGGCTTCGCTCCCATTAAGAAGTAAAACTTGCATCCCCTATTTCACCCCTTTAAAAGTGACATTTCCAAAATCTTTTCTTAGCGGATGCCTACGTCATAACATCTACCTGCATGCCAAATTTCAGCCCGATCCGTCCAGTGGTTTGGGCTGTGCGTTGATATCACTATATCAGCCAGTTAGTCAGTCACCTTTGAGTTTTATATATTTAGATTATAATACTGTTAGTATAATAAGTATATATTCCAGGACATCACACCCGGCGCCTACTATTCCTACACTAAACAAACAGATAAGATACAATTATTTATGAGTTATTTTGTCAAGTGCCAAACACGCACTAAGTACTTTGGAAAATGAGCGAAAATAATCACGACTGGTAGGACTCGAACCTGCGTATTTCTGCTACTGCCAAATACTGGACGCACAAATCCACTCATTTCCAAACACTTCAGACTAAGCGGCTGATGGCGCCACTTGTGCTGTTAGAATAATTGTAGGTAAATGTTAGTAAACTTAAATTTAACTGTTCGATCAATCAATCAATATAGCTTTATTGTACACCAGAAAACAAAAATACTAAACAATTTACAGTAATATTACTTAACCTAGGTACATTGGGCGGCCTTATCGCGTAGAGCGATCTCTCGATATGTGTAACGATCCACTAATTATTCTTATTTTTCTTTATTTCACAGAAAGACGACGTGCGGCCTTATATAAGAGAAAAATACAAGCTCTTCAGCTATCTGCCCCCGGACTAAATACTAACAAGTATGGATATTATATATAACAATATTACTAATAATTATTAAATTACAAAACAATGCACTCTATATATAAACTATATAACTGGATTGCAGAGGAACTGGTCACATAAAGAAAATTTTTAAAACATTTAAGGTACTTATAATAATAATTACAAAAACGCTTTTACCAAAATTTTATTTTGGGTTGTCTTTATTGGGTGTAAGTATGAAATAATGTTTTGAGTATTTCCATATATCATTCTAAACAATTATTTTTAATATCTACTTTTTCTCTCACAAGGAATTTTTTTTTTAAGTAAATTTCGGTTTTTTAATAATCAGAGTTTTATAAAGGATGGCTTAAATCATTCCATTATTTTCACACAATATAGCTCCTCTAATTGTGCGAAAATTATGAATGAGTTTTGACCGCCATTTGTAAAAGTATTTTTTATAAACCGTAGTTCAAATACAAAATTTCATTCATGAAAAGAAATATATGATAAAAAAAATCTTTGTATTGGAATTTCTCAATAAAGTGGTTTCAAACGAAAAGTTCCTTAAACCAAAATGAAATTTATGTAAAAGCGACTTCTTGATGATTTTTATTCTAAAGCTCTTAAATGTTTTATTTAAATGCCAGTATCCCTGTATAAAATTAAAATAATTTTAAATCTTTCTTGAACTTAAGTTCTATTAAACAATTTTTTTTAATCATGGTGACGTGTTTATATTTTAACAATATTCATTCGTTTGTAAGTGTAATTTACACGTAAAATTATTGTCGACTATTTATTGACATTTTATTTTTTTATTTGATCATATTTTTTTTGTTTTTATATCTACAGGGTTATTTGTAATACAAATTGGTAATCAGATTTTTTTTATACTCTGTCAACGCATTATATTTAATTTTGACAGCTGTCATTTCCCTATTTTTTGCCAAATTTGACGTAAAAAGTATGAACTGTCAAATTGAAATATAAAGCGTATAATATATTTGTATTCGGTCTTATTACAAAACGAGGTTTAACTATTAGTCCAGAGCTTCGAAAATACTAAGTCTGTTTTTGTTGTTCGAAATTGGTTTACTGTCATAATAATTAAACTGTCAAAATGTTACCAATGATAAATAATCGTTCCAATCATTTTGATTGTTTGTATGTGATGTATGAACAGCGAGAACCGACTTTTTAGATTCATTTTCAAAGTTCTGTTCTAATATTCAAGAGGCCCTTAGGGCGGCTTGATTAACTCTTGACACCGGAGTTGACAACTGTCATTCGATAAGAAGAAAAGAATATTCAAACCACGTTTTGTAACAAGACTGTATATGTTTACTGACAACCCTGTATTATATATATTTTTTATCAAATAATTTGACTTCAGCAAAAGTTTCCAACTACAAACCTTAACTAAAATCTAGGTGAAGTGATCAAAATGATGTTTTCACTATTATATAGGCTAGTAAGTAGTTAGTACATACATCATATGCAGAAAAGAATACTATTAAAACTAGTAAATAACAATTTTCATCTTAGTTGTAAGGAAATTATGTATTTTTGCTTCGGAATCTATGATCGATACTAAAAATTTGATGCGTTTTCGACACATTTAATTTAATATTATTATTTGATAAGTTTATGTTTTTTTTCTTAACTTTTTCAATTCACACCATGTTTGGACACGCTTTGAGTAATTTACAACCAATTTAGGAGAGGGGGGTACCTACATAACTTTTTTTCAAAGGTGGGGATTTTAGCAGCAACAAAAAATATCCAATCAGAGAATACCAACACATTCATTATTGACCAAATCACGTCTTTTTGGAGTTCTCTGATTGGCTGACTTATTAAAAAATATAGTAACAACATCATATCAACTTGCAATAATTGCTCTTTATAGCAACATTATTTTTTATTTATCAAAAATGAAACTTAATTCTTGATCATAGTTTCTAAAGTGTATCCAAATAGATTATAAGTTGTAGCGCTTAACTCAATAGGCCTTAAAAACCTAATCGTCACTTACCATCGAGCTAAAATTCATTTAATATGAAAAATAATGTTTTTAGTTTCGCCTGCTGAGTTTTGCGCTATTTCTATAGATGAAAAAATCATAAATGTAAATTCGGCAATCTAATAGATATAAGTGTAGAATAAGAATAATTTTGGATTTAAAAATCATGTCGACATTTATACTTGATTACTAATATTTTGACGTTATTTTATACTTTTTTTTTACTTTATACGAGACGATTATTATCCTTAGACCATAGCTGTTGCTTACCATCAGGCAAACTATGGTCGGATAACGGATACAATACTTATATATACTTTTCTTTTATAAGAAATAAAATTTGTACAAAATTCTTTACGGTCCGCGACTGCACTTTAAATTGATATTTCTCCTTAAACTTTAAGATTTGCTTTCGTATTGAAAGAAAATCTTATTTATATTTCTTTCTGACTCGACACTCGAAAACTTTTTCTTTATAAACATATATGTGACCCTGTATAAAAAACCTAAATTTATTATTTAAAAGATGAATTAAAACTCACTATGGTTTAAATAAAATTATTTAAATTTTAATTTTATCAAGAGAAAAATAAATATTGCATTTGATGAACTAAAATACAAAATTGGATTTATTTTTTGACCTGTGATTATTATTTTATGTGAATTATTTTTAAAGCGGTAAATTATCATTTACCTTCTTTCGTGATTACATATAACTCATATTAATATATGTTTAAAGAGTTTTATGTATATGAAACCCAGTGTAATTTATTAATAGTAGTTTTTTTTTCTTGCTTAAAATATTCCTTTCAAATTAACTTAATTATTATAATAATAATGACTGCTTGAAAAATATCAATAAATTGTCAGCTAAAAGCGGAAATCCTATATTTTAATGTTTTTTTAAAATAATTTTATTACTTTTATAAATCCGTAAGCTTTTGTTTTTATAAGTATTTTATTTAAGTATACTATTTTGTGTTATTTTTAAGGCAACTTGTAGGTGCTATTTTTTACTTTTTTAATTATAAATATAATATGTATGTACTTGACTCTTTATTTGTAAGTACATAAGTAGATACTAGGTATTCCATAGTCTGACCGTGAAGAGAATATGTTGAAATATTTATGAAATATAGATTCAATCAAATTCAATAAAAAAATATAAAGGATTATTATTAACTAAAAGCGTTTAGCCATGTCAGAGGCCCTTAGGATGGCTTGATAAACTCTCGACACCAGAATTGGCCACTCTCATTCGATAAGAAAAAGAAGTAAAAGCCTGTTATCGCCTACTGCTGAGCACAGGCCTCTCTTGTACTCCACAATAAAAACTGTCAAACTCATTCTCTGAACGGACAGACTTTAATTAGCTTAGCAATTTTATTTTACTGTCTAAATCTCATTTTTTGTTACATACAATCATATTACTTATTGTGTAGTGATTTTGTATATTATATGCCTTACTGCAATATGTATTTGTATTGATACAATAATTGGCGTTTTATACATTAATGTGTCTAAAAAAATCTGAACCGCCTTTTCATATAGGTACATGGTTTACTGATAAATTAATATTTTTTTGGAGTTCACTAAATCCGGGATAAAAGTCTATGTATTTAATCCTAGTTCTAATAAATAAATAATCAGTAAAAAAACCTTGTGTAATATGTTTTGGTCTCTGTTTTTATGCCGCCTATAACAACGCAATACACTAAAACACCTAAAATCATTTTGTTTATACCTAGATAGGTTTTTATATGTATACGTTGTAATTATTATGAATCACAAATTAGCACAATAGCTTTCTCAAAAGTACTCCAGTTTTATCTATCGCTTTGATATGTGATAACAAACAATTGTAAACATTTCTATTGTAAACGATTATTCCAATGTTTTTGCGACAGATTTTGATAATTTATACAAGGATTACTTTCTAAATAAAAGCGAGGTCTATGAACTTGTAATAATAAATCTTTTTAACTAATTTGTTCTGCAGTTAATTGTTTTTTGACAGTTTTTTAAGTGTTTCCAATGTATAGGGTCGGTTCCCAATCTACCTGATGTGGCAGAATTGATATATCATCATCATCCATAGCCGGTTTTGTATCACTGCTGGGTATAGGCCTCTCTCATATTATGCCATTGGCTTCGATCAATTTTAACCTTTATAATCTTGTGTCAATATGTATTTTTATCCAAGCCATTTTTTTATACATATTTGTGTGTGTTTTTGTCTTCTAAATTTAATTGGTAATTTGTGTTCTATATGATCTCTTTTTAAATTCAAAAAGAATGATTTGTAACTTACAGTATTATTTCTTGTTTGTTCTATATATATATATAAAAATATCATGTGTTGGTTCAAGTTAATAAAAAAAAATCTTTATTTTTTCAACTAAATTAGGTTAAGCTTACTAAAAATCATATGTATTTTAACTGTACGGTAGATTGTAAGTTAAATTTTAAGAATTTATTCTTTAGTGTAAGGTTAGTGGTAGTGATCAAAATGTTCAGAATAGTAGTTTAAGGAATAATCATTGTTTAATCTATTAAAAATATATAATGATGGAACAATCATGTTTTATTTATTGATGCCTTTTGTTGAAGAGTTTTTTAACGGTTTATATTAATATATATATCCGATCCGAGGACATGTGTCTTCCGTGGAAGGACCTGGGCGCCCACCACGATGTATCTGCTCAAGAGAACTCCCTAACGAATTAATTCTGCGGGGAAGTCACGACCCTCAGTCATGAGGAAATACGACTCAAAGAGAGAGATTAATACAAGCTATTGTATAGTAAGACTTAAAAACTAAGGAATATTGAGTAAGTAATGAATTATAGAAAAGGAAGAAGCGTCCGTAGCTCAGCTAGCGGTAACCGCATGCGATTACCAATGTTAAGCGATTGTCGATGCGGTCAGTCCTTGGATGGGTGACCGAAAAGTGGCATTCCATTTTAGGTGCTTTCGTGGGTCGAATGACACATTAAATTGGTCGCGGCTGTTTGTCATAGTGGTAGTCGTTAAGCTATGTCAGAGGCTTGATAAACTCTCGACACCAGAGTTGGCCACTCTCATTCGGTTAGACGAAGACAGAAAAGGAGTTAAAGTTAATTAATTAGTAAAGAGTTAATTGTGGGAGCATCACTTTTTGTAATTTTCTTGACGATGAAACCCTGGAGAAATATATAGTGTTTTTCCGCAGCCGGCTTTTGTTGTTTGAAGTCGGTTAAGGAGCAGTCGCAGCGGAAATACACTATGTATGTATTTAATTTAAGATATAGGCCCAAGACCAAGATTAACAAACAACATCTGTGCAACATCTTAGACTACGAGTACAGTGGTGCTTAACATCAGGCAGGCTGTAGTCAAACGTTGGCCTATGCAGTGTAAAAAAAAAACCCGGTGGCGTCAGGATCTCGACCGGTTTCGGGGTGCCTGGCGTGAGGAGGCGGAGACCGGGAAGCATTGAGGGAGTTGGGGGAGACCAGCGCCCAGGGGACAATATAGATTAACAAAAAAAAATGTATTCAATTCAAATAGTACTATGACGGTCGACGGCCAGTCGGACGTCCCAAGTACCGCTGGAAGGACCAGATAGAGGAGGATCTGCAACAACTCCATGCTACCGAGTGCAGGAGATGGCGCAGAACCGGTAGGTGTGGCGTCTCTTTGTCGGAGGCCAGGATCAGGAGGAGGATTTACTGGCCTGTTAGCTTAGTTGGTAGTGGCTCTGCCTTCTAATCTAGAGGTCGCGGGTTCGATTCCCACATGACACATGTATTTATGTACTTTAAAAATTTATAATTACTTGTGTTGAGTCTGGTCGTTTGTATGTATAATAAGTATGTATTTACAAAAGAAAAGTATATAAGTATTATATCCGTTATCTAGTACCCGCGAAACAAGCGTTTGCTTTGTGTGGGGCTAGATGGCGCTGTGTGCAATGTCCCGGAATATTTATTTATTTATTATCCACTTTTTGGGTCGCAGCGCCACATTAGTAAGTAAGTACAGGCTGTAAGCCCTGGATTAAGGGCAGTAACTAGAGTATTCATATCACAAACATGACAAATCTCTGCAAGTATATACGCCTCTTGTCTAAGGGGGCAGGTTGAACACCTGCCCCCTTAGACAAGTCTTTCTATTTCATAAGTATGCGTCAGTACGTTCACTAAAATACGCCCTTTGTCTAAGAGTGCTCTATAAACCTAGTTAATAAATAGGTCAAAGTTTGTGTGTGCCTCAATAAATATATTTTCTTTCTTTCTTTCTAGTTTGCTAGACAATAAATAATTCATTCATTCGTTCATTCACTCATTATTCATGTGAATAAAAAGTAGATAGTCTATTTTTTAGTGTTAGCAATAAATTGAGACCTTATACCTTATAGTGTGTATTAGGACTGCTCTGTTAGCTTAGTTGGTAGTGGCTCTGACTTCCAATCTAGGGGTGCGGGTTCGATTCCCGCATAGCACAATCAATTATGAATATTAAATTTGTAATTACTTGTGTTGAGTCTGGTCGTTTCTATGTATAATAAGTATGTGTTTACGAAAGAAAAGTATTTATGTATTATTATATCTGTTAGCTAACTAGCTAGCCCATGATACAAGCGTAAGCTTAGTATGGGGCTAGATGGCGCTGTGTGATAAATCCTGAAAAATATTTATTTTGTGTAGAATTTTTAACGATTAGATTTAACGATTTTTTTAATAATTGGTAGGTACTTAATACAAGTTGGGAGGTCCAAAAATGGATTTAATTAATCCATTTTTGGACCTCCCAACTTGTATTAAGTACCTTCCTAATTATTACTATGAGATCTCGAATGGCATGTATTCAAGTAGATCGGAATCGATCCATCGAATGTTACAAGCGTTAGCTTAGTATGGGGCTAGATGGCGCTGTGCGAGACGTCCTGAAATATTCATTAATTTACAGACATACCAACTCGTACATAAACTTACAAGTCAGACTTATTACAGGTTCGTTTTCTGTTACGACTAAAAAAAGGCCCGAAATATTTCAGTCATTTCATGACTAATCACAAAGGTGTGTCTATTAATGTATTCTTATCGCCAAATTTAATTGTCTAATTAATGTCAATCAAGTTTTATATTTTTAGTACCCACTTTGGTTTAAAATATCACCATCAAATGGTGCCGCCGCATACCAAAGTAATGTTCCGATAATATAAAATCTTTACAAGGAAACTATCAGATCGATTGTGTCAATCATTATTGTAATAAAGTGTTGGATAATTTTATAACATGAGTGACCGACAGAGCGAAGTATTTTTGCATTGACTTGATTTTATAATGAAACCAAAAGATGTAGAAATAAAACTAAGCTCTTTACTCTTTTTAAAATCACACGAAGAATTTACTATGCACTTACGAGTATATTTCGTTCTAAAATATATTTCATTAAAATCTGTTTCAGGAGTTTTTAAAATAAGTAGTCCCACTATAAGTGGAACAAATAAGTTTGCTTAGTTTGATAGTAATTTATTATTGTTTCTCAGTTTAAAAAAATAGGTATGTACTAGGTATGTAAATGTAATAAACTTAGACCAACTTCGTTTTTATAAGGTCATTTTGTCGCTAAATGCTTTTAATACTGAGGCGCCGTGCAAGCGGGCTTTGAAAATCTGTTTTTTTCTGACTTTTTATAATCTGGATTTTTATTTATTTTAACCGTCCTCCTCCACAAATATTAATTCGCCTACGTTGTAGGGGTCCCTTCGAAGTTAGTAGGCAGTCGCTCCGTGTAAAAACCTGTATTCTGCCAAATCAGGTGGATCTAAAACCTAAATAAATATTCCGAGATCTACGAATAATGAATTTGTAAAGTTGCACATAGCGCCATCTAGCACCATACTAAGCAACAATTATTAAGTATATATTTTTTACACTTGACAGGCTTACGCTTGACTACAACTCGCCTAAAGAAGTATAACAAGTATATGATGTTATAATTTTATTCTGTTA